>VZTH01002859.1:121227-265919 GCA_013397815.1 Aleadryas rufinucha
TTTTTTTAAATTCCAGCCCCTCTGAGCTTTTCTCCTTCCCCCCTGGTTTGAGGAGCTTCATTTACTGATGTGAAACACGAGCAGGTGTGGGAGATGTTCATTACCAAAGCAGACTCCAGCTGAAGGGGGCATATGCTGGTTTGTTAGCAGTGACCCACATGAACTGGAAAAGTGAATACGTAGCTACTGTGCAAAGGCAATGACATATGGAGTTCAGCATGTCTTTGTACCCAAAATGGTATTTAAACTTTCAGCCTTCAAGCAGAGACTCCAGGCTGCATCTCATTTTGCTTCTTTCTTTCCTAATTTGCAACCAGCACTCGATTTAGTAAATGCCAGAATTCAACTTTGAGGATGAATGAAAAAGCCTCAGGAAACTAATGACCTCCTTAATAAAAGAATACAATAACTTCACTAGATTTAATATTTCAGGTTTCTATAAGGATTGAATTAGAAAGATTTTTTTTTTTTTTCTTCCTTTCTGCAGGGAGAAAATGAAAGCACCTGGACTTCACAGCTGGTTACTAGATATTATGTGCAGTGGTAGAAACAGAAAGTATTGACTTTCATTACAAGTCAGAAATGGGCAGGTTACACAAAGAAGAATTTTGAAATATCTGCTGCAGAAGGCCAAAGGAATATTTGCCTTTCCAGAGATCATTCTTATTTAAATGGAGCTCAGAATTTAAAAGCAAATATATAATCCATCCCAGATATATTTACTCTCACTTTCTGCTCCCTCATACAGGAAGTTTTAAAGAATTACTGGCTTCAGCCATCTTCTCAAACTTCCTTTTGTGAAGCTGACATTGCTCCCTTCCAAACAGCAAGTGAGGCTGACTCTTCAGGCACAAACCTCCATCTGTTGAAGCCCTTGGGAACTCAAAGGCTAAAAGTTGCTGCAAGATCAAAACTTGTCACTATCTGACAAAGAATTTTTGCAAAATTTCTTATCTATTGGATCATTCAGCTGGCTAAATTACCCATGTTCAGTGCTCAGAGAGGATGTAAAAACAGCTAATGTCAAAGCCAAGGAATCTCTCAAAATCTTCAGCAAAAGGGTTGTCCAGCCCTGGCACAGCTGCCCAGGGCAGTGGTGGAGTCCTCAGCCCTGGAGGAGTTTAAAAGCTGTGAGGATGTGGCATTTGGCTTGTGGTTTACTGGTGGGTTTGTCAATGCTGTGCTAATGGTTGTACTCAGCGATCTTAGAGGTCTTTACAACCTAAATGATTCTATAGGCTATAGAATAATTATTCTACATATTCTACATATAGAATATATTATATATATATATAATATATTTCACCTAAATATATATATTTCACTACATATATATATTTCACCTAAATATTCTGTAGGTAAAAAAGGCTTTTGTCCCATATTTACCTCATTGCACTAGACCTGGGGTGTGTCTCACCTGGGTTTGACCATGCAGAAGTGCAGCATCTTTGCTTAGGCAGCCAGTTTGGTTTCCCCTGATTAAAAACAACAGATACAGATCGCAAGAACTCCTGTGGATAATTAATTCTGTCCTGGAGTAGTTCTGAAATAGGTGTAAATAGTACCCCTCCAGAGGCAGCTGTCTCCATGTATTGTCAATAAATGGAATATGCATCATTAGCTTTAACTAGTTGCTGTAACTTTTTAACAAGGTTGTTAAGTGAAGCAGTTGTTTCCTTTTAACGTTTTTCTTAAAATACACTTTAAATGCAGGATAAGTGAAAATGGTTTTTGAGAAACTTAAAAAAATGGAACCACATGGGAAGAATTCTGACTTTGAGTTTTCAAAGTGATTTTCTACCCTGGGTCACAAGAGGAACATAAAGAAATTTAAAACCATGGACTGACTTTGCCCACCTTAATTTGAACCATCTGAACAGACACTTCCCCTTTTTTTTCAGACTTTTGGAAGGTGTATTTTGATCTGATTCTATAATGTAAAGTCAGAACAACAAAGGTTAAAATTAATGTATTTCATTTTTTAAATTCTGCCAGAAATATGATATTTCAACTATTAAAAAAATATAAACAGTAACATCAGTCAAACCAGAGAAATGTTATCAATTTAAATTTCCTAGTATTCTCTGCTGATAATGCTTTACTACAAAACTCCCAAATAGACGTAGAAATATAAGAAGTATTACAGAGCATATGTAAGGAGCGTGAAATAAATGAGATCTCATCTGTCTATTGAGGCTGACTGCTATTTGTAAGATTGTTTTAAAAATTGATGATGAGAAGTTTTTGTTTATCAAAAGAGAGCCAGAGGGGACTGTTGATGATCAGTCCTGACTTTAAACAGCCCATTATCCTTGATCCAAAATGCAGAGCTTGTTGCACGATGCAGGCAGTGTCAGGCAGAGCTCCACGAGAAACGCTCTGAACGCTTCCAGGTATTTTCTTCACTGAAAGACAGCTTGTAAGACCCAGGGACTAATGAAAGTGCTTTTGAAAAAGTATCAGGTAAAGTTATAGTTCACAAACCAAGTTCACATCAGCAAGTTCACTGATGACACAAAGCTGGGAGGAGCAGCTGATACCTCAGAGGGTTGTGCAGCCCTTCAGAAGGTCCTCGACAGGCTGGAGAAATGGACTGAGAAGAACCTTATGAAATTCAAAAGATCAAATGCAGGGTCCTGCAGCTGGGCAGGAACAACCCCAGGCACCAGCACAGGCTGGGGGTGACCTGCTGGAGCTGCTCTGAAGGGAAGGACATGGGGGTCCTGGTGGGCAACAGGGTGTCCCTGAGTCAGCAATGTCCTGGGGACCAAGAAGGACAGTGGGATCCTGAGTGCCAGCAGGTCAGGGAAGGGATCCTGCCCCTCTGCTCAGCCTTGGTTAGCCACATCTGCAGTGTTGTGTCCAGGTCTGGGCTCCTCAGGACAAGAGGGACATGGAGATCCTGGAGTGGGTCCAGTGGAGGGCTACAAAGATGATGAAGGGACTGGAGCATCTCCCTGATGAGGAGAGGCTGAGGGAGCTGGGGCTGTTCAGCCTTGAGAGGAGCCCCAGCTGAGAGGGGATCCCATCCTTGGGTGTCCCTCGCTGCAGGGAGGGCTCAGAGCAGGGCCCAGGCTCTGCTCCAGGGCCCAGCAATGGCACCAGAGCAACGGGCAGGGACTGATCCCAGGGAGTTCCACCTGGACATGAGGAAGGACTTCTGCCCTGAGCCGTGACCCAGCCCTGAAGAGATTGTCCAGAGAGGGGGTGGAGTCTCCCATCACTGGGAATATTCAGAACTGTCTGGACACAATCCTGTGCCCTGTGCTCTGGGATGGCCCTGCTGGAGCAGGGAGGTGGGACCAGATGACCCCACTGTGGTTCCTTCCAGCCTGACCCATTCTGGGATTTTGTGAAATGCATCTTGTACAGGAAATGTTCCCACTAATGACAATGGAAAAGCAGATGCAGGAACACCAGTTCAGGATCTAAGGCAAGGGTATTTTTTCAGTACAGCTACACAGGTGAACTTATTTAGATGCAATAGGGATCTGCAAGGTTGGCTCTTTTGCATATTAAATTATCATTTAATATTCAAAGAAGAAAATTTCTCTGGGGTGAAAAAACAATCATAGAACAGCTAAATAGAGAGAAGGGGGAGAAAACACACCCCATAAACATATCAAAGAAAAGACTTGAGGGAGAGCAAGAATTCACACTGGCATGAGAAAAAGTTGGAATAAATCCAGGCTACCAGATTTGGTACCCCAAAGTGATTTGGAAAGAAATTACGTAAAGGACAATTTATGTTAATACTACACAAAAAAAAGAGGTGAAAACAAATGTTTCAGTTTTAATAATACCTTGAACTGCAGTTTTAATAGTGCCCTGTGTATGTGTATGAGGCGAATTAACAATAGATAAATAACCTGAATTTAACTAAGGCAAAGATTTTAATTCTCTTGGAATTTTTACCGCCCGTCCCTGAAGGTGAGGGTAACTCAGGTTCTTTTTAATAGATCCCTTGGAGTGGGTTAGGGTGAAAAGGCACTGAATGAACAGTGTCTGTAAATATATACATGTAGGGTTTATTTTAGAACAGTTTGGTTGCCACAGAAAGCAGGCATGTAGCAGTTTGGGTTATTATTATCTATAGAGATGGAACGATATAAAAATATAAAAACAACACCTAGGAAAATGTATAAGGGAAAAGGAAGAAAGAGAAAGAAAGGATAAAGGTAAAAAGATCTTCCCACCTGTGGATCCAGCTACAAGACTTGAGTGCTGCAATTTCAACGCCCTGTTGGTCGCAGTGATGGTCACTGCCTTGATGGGTCAGGGTGGGGGAAAGCCTGGAGCACAAAGTTCAGTGGGCTAATATAAGCTCAGATTTGTGTGGGAATGCCCAGGTACATCCCCTGGGGAGGCACTTTTACACTCTGCTGTGGTGGAAGGCCTCAGAGATGAGTCTGGGGGCTCTTCAGGGCTCTTTGATGGCTTATGAGCCCTTCAGAGACTTGACGTCTCTTTCTCACATCAACATAGTTGAGCCAGTTATGCCCCATCAGAAGTCATGAAAACCTTCAGGCTTACATGGGAATGTCCTGATTTCTCCCCTGGGAGGGAGTTTTACACCTGAGCCAGTTGTGTAAGGGAGAACATTGCCAGGACAAAAAGCACCATCCCACCTCGCAGGATCTGCTTCTTCTTGTCTTCCTCCTTTATCTGGCTCTAAACTCAGCTTCCTCCTAAACAAAGGTTGGTTTGTGTGGTCATCCTCTGTTGTTCACACACTCAGCCCTGAGCTGTTGCCTTGACATAGTCAGCAAAGCAGACACTGCTTTTGCAAATTGCTGATTACTCTAGCTATTAACCATTAACATTTTAGTCTCTCACAGGGACCTTGGGAGATGCTCAGACAAAAGATTACCTGCTGGGGACAAGAAGAAAAAGCTGTGTCTCTTGAGTTCACTTGAGACTGTGAAACTGTTTTGCTGCTGGTCCAAGGCAGAGCCTGAAAGTTCATGACTCCAAAGTGCAGCCTTACAAGTCTTTTGAGTCAATGAAATGTTCCTCTCCCAAACCAGAAAAGTAATTGCATCTATTTAAGGAAGGCCAAATCATATTTACACTCCTACCCCATGCATCCACACATATTACAAGGAAATTTATGAGTAATGACACCTAGTACTGTCTTCAAAACAAAACACTTGACAGAAGTGGTTGGTACTATTTGCACTTTACCAACAGGAAGAGCAGGGCACAGGCAAGTTCAGATTGCACACATGTGGCAATTCTCAAACTGATGCCTTAATGCTATGATACAGTGCTTGCTCCTCAGCCTTCCCTTCTCTCTCTCTGCCTCCCAAAATCACTTTTCCATACCTGTAATCATCATTAAGTCTGTATTTCATATGCATATCGATTCTGATTCATGTCCTTCTTCTCACTTGCAGTTTGACCAAAGCATTTGCAAATGCGGTGAAAACACACTGAGACTGAGGCCATTCTTGTGTGTTGTGTATTTACTGTGCACAGACACTGCATCCTGGCCCAGAGCTGCAGTCAGTGCTGTACAATTCATTGTTCTCCACTCATTCTGTCTGGTTTTACATAACTGGATAATTCACAGCATCAGTTTTAGTAAGGCATAAAATTTCCTTTCACTGATGTGGTGTTAGTATGGCTCTACTGTGCATTTTCATTACAGTTGTTCCCCAGATCTGAACTTCTGTTGGACCAATAACTTATCATATGACAAGCAAGAGTTGAATTTATAAAAGGACTTTGCTAGGAAGAAAAAGAAGGGGTGGGGGGGGAAGAAAAAAAAAAAGAAAAAAAGGAGAAAATTTAGAAATATGAAAGAACCAAATCACCTACTTCCGATGCTGTTAGAATGTTTTTTTCAATTTCTACATTAAATAAAGTTCTCCCTGTATGTTCTTCAAGTAATATGTCACCCGTCTCTCCACACTCTGTAGAGGCTGGCATCCTTACCACCTCTCTGCTTGCAAACACCTTTCTCTACAGTGAGTGGGCCACTTCCCTGTGTCCCTGACTGCCTGATTGCCCTATGAAGTAAAACTCAGGGCAATCACTTTTAATCCATGTGTACCTTTCACGTCTGCTGCTATTTCAGGCTGGAGGAAAGGCTCGTTGGCCTATTTTGCTGGGTTGTTGTTATTTTGTTTTGCCTGTCTCCAACATAGCTTTTTGCCTTAATAAGACTTTTTCAGTGCTACCAACTCAGACCAGCACAGTCCGGCTTGGAGAACCCCTTTGCTCAGGGTGCTCAGGGAGGGAATTTTGGTACATGTGCTAAAACACAGACAGACTGACACCACTCTGGTGCAACAAAGATGTAATATATCCTCACAGCCTGTGTAAAGGGTGCCTTTCTATTTTCTACTGCCACCATGAAACTGCTGAGAGGAGGGCAGTGAGCCTCACACACTCAGCCTCCCTCACTGATGGTGGCAGAAGGGATGTGCAGAGCCTTCCCAGCCAGAGGCAGAAACTTTGGGAATGCAGTATATTTTGTCAAGGACACCACTATTTACAGTGCTTGCCTATTTAACCACGTGGCATTGGGTGAATTCACACCTTCTTGGGATAAAACTCTTCAGCAAAGCCCTGATACTGCTGCTTGTAAAGATGCAGACAGAACCCCCATTGTGAGACTTCGGAAGCAGAGCATACTTCTATCAAGAAACTAACACAGCAATTGACAGTTATAAATATATAAAGGGAGTGGTTTCTACAGATAGTGAATATTTGACAACCCCCCAGAAAACATATGGATCCTGGTTTGTCAAAGTACAGACTGATTTGCATCCAGCTGAGAATATTTAAAACTCTTTTTTTGTACACAAAATACCCTTTTAATTAAAGCAATTTAGTGGGTGGTGTTTTGGGGTTTTTTTTAACTGACCAACATTCTGGTTATAATAGTGAGGTTGATTCAAAATTTCATCTATAAATCCTACCTCTAAAGAGAGTTGTTTTATTACTTTTTAATAGAATTTGTCATTATAAATCATCTATAGTACCATTGTGCCTAAAGCTGTAAATGAAAATGATAATTGCATTGACTGCTCTACAATTTTTTATGGGCTTTACCCCTAACCTAAAGGGGTTTCCAAAGGAGACACTTAATTCTTTACACTCATTTATTGTTTTGTCTCTTTAACTTTTATCCTAAGTTTGTGAGAATTGCACTGAGGCTTTCCAGAGCAGTACACAAATGGGAATGAAAGTCTTTGCTAGAGGAACAGACTGGGAGAGCTCAGCCTGGAGAACAGGAGGCTTCAGGAGGACATCAGAGCACCTTCCACTATGTAAAGGGGCTACAAGAGAGCTACAGATGAACTTTTGACAAGGACCTGGAGTTAGAGAACAAAGGGGAATGTCTTCACAATGAAAGATGGTAGATTTAGATTAAACATTGGGAAGAAATTCCTTGCTGTGAGGGTGGTGAGGCCCTGGCACAGGTTGGATCTCAGTAACACTCAGGTGATGCTTTCTGTTGCCTGAATCACATCGCTCAGCAAGTGCTGCCACAGAAAATGAGAGGTGGTTCCAGTTGCACCCACTTCAAAACCCACCCAAAGGCAGGGTGATTATGGAAAAGGAACCAAGCACCAGGAGATCTCCAGCTGCCACTGATTTCACTGCAGGATGGTGTCTGTGTTACTAAAGCACTGTGACTATGCTTCCCCATGCATGAAACGGGAATATATCTTCTGAGAACACTGATTTCAGCTTCTAACTCATAGTTTAGAGTTGAGATTGCTTTGTGGGCTCTGCCACCAATCCTTTGTGTGCTCCAACAAATTATTCAGGCTGCCTGCAACAAGGGGCTCTGCAGCAGTGCTTCACAGGAAGAAATGTCAGTCTCTGCTGGCCTCTCTAAGCTCTTATCTGCTAGATAAACCAGCTCTGCATCCTGCAGCTCCTCTCCTGGGCCACAATGCTATTGAAGCAGTGAGGTAATTGAGCAAGAAGGTGGCCAAGCCAGCCACTTCCAGGTAAAGTAAAAGAGAAGGTTTTTCACGTAGTGCACAGGGAAATTAAACTCATTCCCAAGTCCAAGTTGCTCTGCCAGCTGTGTTGTGCATCCTTGCACATGTCTGCAGAGCAGGGCAGCCAGAGAGGCAGCAGAGCAGGCTGGGAATCCTGACAAAGCTGCTTCTCCAGCTCATGGCAGAGCAGACCAGCAGGAACCAAGTCACAGAAATCTGCAACTCAGACAGCCCTAATCTCCTTCTAATAATGATATATTCGAGGTGTGGTGTCATGGGCTGTGTCTTAATGGCATGAAGTTGTGTCAGGGGAGGCTTGGGGTGGATGTCAGTAAAGGATTCTTCCCCTGGGGCGTGGCTAGGCTCTGGGACAGGCTCCCCAGGGAAGTGGTCACAGCACCAGCCTCAAGAAGTGTTTGAACAGCAGTGTCAGCCACATGGTGTGATTCTTGGGACTGTTGTGTGTAGGGCCAGGAGCTGAACTATGATGATCCTTGTCAGTCCTTTCCAACTCAGGATATTCTATGATTCCAAGGTATTTTTAAAATCTCTGCCCTATGCAGGAAGATGTTCTCTCTGATGGCATCAGCAGGAAAATCTCTTTGTTATACAACACCAGCAGGGAAATTACACCTGTGTTTCCAGACTTACAGGAATGTTGTGCACTCAGTTCCAGCTCCTGCCTTCAGGATTTACAGTCACCTTTCCAGAAAAGTCATACAGGGAATATCAGCAGTTGAAAGGAGTTCAAAATACTAAAAATCTGCCCCCAGAGCACAGGCATAGCTAAGCTGAGTGAGAGGACAAGATAAATTTCAGCTATCCATCTTGTCCATCTACCTTATGAAGAAAATTCACCTCATCACAGGATATGTAATACTAATTGGGTTAAATCATCCCAAACTAATAGGTGCCTACCACATTCCTCATTCAGAGTAATTTTTAGTAGTCTATCGTCAGCATCTGATATTTCGACAGATAAAAATAAACAGCTGTTTATAATAATCAAATGGTGATTTGATTTCATGGTGAAATCAAATGGTGATTTCATCAACAAGTCTGATGGCTAAGGCAGTGTCCTTATTTCCCCTGACTGGTGGGAAATTGAGGAACTGATGCTGAAGGCTGGATCCATCCAGGACTGAGTGTGGGACTGGGTTTCCCACTGAGGTCAGTGCAAGGATTGGAACGGTGCAGCCGAGGGAGGAGAGCTGGGCACTGCATTCAGAGCCTCTTCTGCTTGATTTTTAAGGTGAGGACAGGGTTACACAGACTGTTTGAGACTTGCAGATGGTGAATATTGTTATGAGAGAGGAATCAAGATTTCTAACCCTCCAGCTGGGAAAAAGAAATTGAGAAAAAACTGCTTTATTTTGCAGCATTTTGCAGATGTGAATATTGTCTCCTAGTCCAGAATAAGGAGTCATAGAACATCCTTCAGGAAAACTGGCATTTAAGACTCCTGCCAACTGTGAGCCCTCACATTTGATGCCAGCAGAGCAGTGATTGCTGCACTCTCCTGACTCGCAAACCCTTCCTCTCGTAGTGTTTGTTCTTACACGTCAACACCTCTAGGCCGTATAGATGTGACATACGGATGCACAGACATGCCACAGACAAACTGCTATCCTTGGATCCTCTTCCTGTTTCCACAGTAACCTTACAGAAACAGCCAGCAGTCAATAGAGAAAATCAAAGGCAGGGATAAGTCATAATTTTAGGTTAGCAAGGAACAGATCTTGAATGCTGAGCGACTGATACACAGCATAATGCGATTTAGGGTGTTTATTATGCTAACCCGGGGCAGGAGTGTGCCGGCACACGATGTGGCAATTACAGCACATATTTGCTGCTGGTTAAGCAGGAGTGCAGAGGAGAGAGCAGGTACAGAGAACTTTATGCTCACAGACTGTTTAATGGCTTAATCCTCCTGCCAAGCCGAGCTTCACTTTGCTTTGTACCTGACGCTTCCACAGGCTCATCCAAGAGGCAACACTGAGACATTTATAAACACGTGCCCCGTCACTGCAGGCACACTTTGTATGCTAAGCTTTGTTTGGGGAAAATAACAAGAAAAGACCAATCAAATACTTTAGCTAGGAAGTGTCAAACTCTTAATATGAATTGTGCTCATTAATGTGACAAGTGTCAAATGCATTGAGTCCTCTTATTTTTTTGGAGGCTGTCAGTATATTGATGTGTATTTCACAAACAGTTTTTCTACCAAAACTCTTTCTCTCTAGGGAGCAGTTTAGGCAACAGTCAGATGAATTACCTAGTGAAAATTGAAAACTGTTTTTTTCTATTAGTCACTCAAGGGTAGTACTCCAAGTAAGGAGTCACAACAGCTTTATTCCATTCTCCTCCAGGCCATCAAATCCCTTCAGATTCACATGGTACTGAGTGCAGCGTCTTTGGGTACCCCAGGCTTGATTTAAAGCATATAATTCTCAAGTTAAACACTAAAATGGTATCTACAGTAGCATGGTGAATCATGTTTACAGGACCTACACTTTGAATATTTATTTAGTATTGCTCAGTCTGGTTTCGAAACAAGATCAGGTTTCACGCTGTTCGTGTTAACCTAAAGATTGCAGTGTTGGCTTGTGCACATCTCCAAAAAATAAAGGGAACCATAACACTAATGTAAGCTCCACTTTGTAAGAAAACCGGTGTTTTGTTAGAATATTAAAAAAGTCCCTTTTGGGGGATCAAAGCCTATCTAACTTGACTCAGAGTGACATGTCAAATTGGAAACATAGGACTAAATATATATTCCCACTGTTTGTTATTTTAAAATCTTATTTGTCTCTCTAATACTTTTTCTCCCTGACACCAAACAAAATAATGCTGTTTTAAGATGGATGTTGATCACTACATCAGTGCTCTCCCTGGGAGGAATGCATGTGCCTAAAGCCTGGCAGGACACAATGTCACTCAGCTGGATTCATTAGCATGGCAAGCAGTTTGACATTTACATCTCTGCACAGCTCCCAGGGAAAGGCAGCTCCAGTTCAGGGCACAGCATGTGTCTGTCTGCAGCTGACAATGTAGACATGCCCTTAAAAGCCAGGCCATCCTTCAAGGAGCAAGTGAAACTGGCAGCTGTGGAGAGGCAGTGGCAGCTTTTGTCGGGCAAAGGACAAGGGCTGAGCGAGTAATTCTGGATGAAATCTCTTGATCCGTTGCAGATCGTGCTTATGGCCTTGAAAAGAGTATGTATCAGCACCTGATGCCCAGAAGCACAGAGGTGTCTGGGTTCAACTTTGCGTAGAATTTAATTGCCTGAGTACACAAGGACTGAGGTCATTTAATTTCTCCCTGTCGTGACAAACCAAAGTAGAAAAAACATCAGCAGGAGACTCAAAATAGAATTCCTTCATCTTTTCATGCTTAAATCTTCTGAAAAACCTTGCCCTGCAGATGTGCTCAGAACACACCTCCAGCATGCAACAAGCACTGAGCTGAGCAACCACAGCAATTTCCATCAGTAATGAGGCCGATGGGAACACCACATCCTGCTCCGAGCCAGCTCTGTGCTCTGCATGCTCAGACAGAGCAGAAATCTGTGATCTTCCACACGTCTCTTTGTGAAAGGGCTTCAAACCCCAAACTCCTGTTTCTTAGGGAATGCCTAGCTTTTGGCAAGCAGAGGAAAAACATCCCTGGGAATGTTCCGGGCCGGGCTGGATGGGGCTTGGAGCAACCTGGGATAGTGGAAGGTGTCTCTGCTCATGGCAGGGGGATGGAACATAATGATCCTTAAGATCCCTTACAAACCAAGCCATTCTGCGTCTCTATAGTTCTAAGAAAAAAAGTGATGCATGTGCCTCTGTTCTTCCTGCATAATTATGTAACAAAGGAGGCAAGATTTCAGGTGTCAGTGAGCAAAGAAATAAATATATGTAGGGATGCATTGTTAAAAAAACCCCAAACCCAAGAAACACGTGCTCCCATTCCGGAATGGAATTGGAGTTGAGATATTTCAGGAAAGCCTGTCTTGACCTCATTCAGGTCTCCAGGCTTTTTCATCCAAAACTAGCAGTGGGAGGAGACCACAAATACATTTTTGTGGTGGTTGGTGTGTTCTTTTTATCTTCAGCATCTGCACTGACTGCCTGGAAATCCAGCTGTAGGTGCCTAACCCTTCCCACCACCTCCATAGGAACACGGAACTCTGCTGGGAACTCTGCCATGGAGCTGGGCACACAATGCCTAGGTGTCCTTGTAGGCTTTGCCCAGTGTCTTCTCTTGGCTCCCACATGGGATTTGGGTTTTTTTGTCTTTATTTTACCTCCAGGATCTGTAGTGCTAGTATGTTAACAATTACAAGTTCTTTGCAGTAACAGCAAGGCAGGCAGGGAAATGTGAAAACTGAGGAGTCCTTCAGCATAGGCCAAAAGGCTTTTGTGTGAGTCAATGCCAGATTCCTTAGCCTGAAAAAGAAGTCTTGGGTGAATTTTGTCAGCACAAGAGAAGCGAGAACTTGTAATTTTAGCAGCATTTTGCAGGTCTCCCCTTTCTTGGAAATCTTTCTAGGAACTCATGTGAAGGGATAACTTCACAACTAACAGGGACTCTCCAACAGAATATTCAGTGGTGGGTGATGTTGCTAAATGAATAATAGTGCTTCTGCTTTTTCCAGCAAGGTTTAGTGAGGACACAATTGAAAGACTGGCCACTTTGCAATAAAAGCATTGAATGGGCTATTATTCCTTTCAATCAGTCCAAGATTGCTCTTCATGAAGGAATAAACATTCCCTCTTTGACCTTAATAAAAGCAAGGAGGTCATTGTGGAAAAAAAAAAAAAAAACCCAGGGTTTTTATCAGAAAAAAAATATTAAAGGAACTGCCCAAAGTGGGCAATTAGCAAACATTAAAGCAATAAAATATTGACCCTCTTTTTTCCCGTTTATCTTTTCCCTCCCATTTCCAAGATTTGAAGAAATAATAATGGTTAACAATCAATGAGTTCCTAATGAGAGCAGCTCACACAACACCCACAAATAATTATCTTTTGAAAAATCAATGAGAAATGTGAAAAAGAAAATTATATAAGGTGTGAATTCCTCTACTTCTGTTTATACTCCCACTGCTCACAACTTCCCCCACCTTAGAGGCAGGGGAGATATCTCCATCTTGGATGATAATCAAATAATTAAGATGTATGAGGTGTGCATGCCTGTGACACGTGAAATGAAGTATAATGAAGGAAACAACAGAAGCATGTATAAAGGGCCTTCTCACCCTTAGCAATAGCGTTTGCTGCCACCAACAATATTCTTAATCGGAAAAAATACTCCTTCATAACAATCATGCTGCATACAATGATATTCGCAACAGACCGAGGACGGCATGGCTGAGGAGGTATAAAAATACAGAAATAATTCTGCTACGAAATACCTAGGAAATTACATCCTGCTATGGATGTTTCTGTTGGGACTGGGTCATCACTGTTGATCCAGTTTTAGCTGGAAAATAACATAATAAAAGGGGAATGAACACAGAATTTCAGCCTAGTTCCACAGATATAGATTATATCCTAGGACTCCTGGGTGATGCTGTGTAAATTTTGAGAATTTATGAGTCTATTTCAATAAATATCACAAACCGGTCAAGAAACTGAATATTTCCATTGCTGTAATGAAGGATAAAAGTTTTTTGTACTACCTCTGCCTTACCCACCCTGGTGACCTTTACCCATCCACCGCCTCAGCAAAAGAGTCTGTTTTTAAATTTGAGGTTGAGAGCATGAAAAGATTGGCTGCAATGAACACCTAGAATGAGATATAAAGATTTTGAACTGAATGAGATTGGGAAATGGAGGGACTGCATTTTCATCTGCAAACTACCAGGCTTGATCTGTGGGCTGTGGGGATAACCGAAGAAATCTTCACAACATGCTACATAAATAATGATGGTTACGATGCCATCTGAAGCTAGCTCAGATTAGTCCTCTTTAACATTGCCAGGCAACAGCTAACATAGGCAGCAGTGTCATTGGAAAAGAATTAAATCTGAGATTTCCATCTGGCTAAAATATAGGATGATGGTGGGCAATTAGACCTTATCTACAACCCAGACAAGCAGGGCAAGAACAGAAACATCCATCCAGAAAAACTGAACGCCCACCTACTCTTACCATTCATGCTCTGCTTTAGCATCAGGGTGTCTCAGGCTTTAAATGAAATGTCAGATTTAATTTGGCTCTGGATGCACAAGATGTATGATTGCCCTTGGAGAAAGTTGATAACTCAGCTCACTCTGTGTCAAATGTGAGTCTACCCAATAGCTCACTCCATAAAAAGCACTACCCTGCTCTCCCTCAACTGTGCAAAACAGCCAGGCCCGCCCGCAATTTACACAAATAGGTCCATTTTGAAAGAAAACTTTCCTATCAGAAAGGAGAAATGGCTTATTGGAAGTTGACTCCCAGTTAAGTTTCCAAATGGCAGCGCTGCACATTCCATTAGCATTCCATGGCGGGGAGGCCGTTACCGCGCGTTACTGCGCGGACGGCTCGGCAGCGGGCGAGGAATTAAGTGGCACATTTGGATCTCTGTGAGGCTCACGTTGGAAGCTCTCATTTGGAAGCATGGTGCACTTTCAGAGAGTTTTTAACAGCTTGGAATCCAAGCAGGGCAGAAAATAGGGAGGGGATGTTTGTGATTATTGACGGCCTTAGCATTCTTTGCAACATCTTCTGCATCAAAATCTGTGCTGAGAGAATGGAAAGAATGGCTGAAACCATTTGCAAAACTTCTGGTTAAGATTATCTTTTAAAATCAGTTATTTTCCATGTACACAAGCAAATTAATGAGGCTGGTTATAAAAACATATTTACAAGAAAATAATCAGAGTATAACTTTGTAATGCATCTGTACTTGCCGTGTTCACATGGCACTGGAAAGATTTTTTGCCACTGAATCTTTTCTGCAGTTATACCTGTTGTTTTGCAGTCATCACTCAGAAAATATTACTTCAGCCTGATTATTTTGCATTTTTTTGTGCTTTTGACCTCTTATGCAGCCTTTATTCAGAACTGAAATCCATCATGCCTGCTCCACTACTGGCATGCAAAATGTACTAAAAGGAAAACTCAAAATTTTCTACCTTGCCATTTAGACTTTGCCATTTTTGAAAGCCATGGTGGTTAAATGTAGAGTCAGTGACAGATACTGTGCAGAACGACATAAATAGATAGGCAATATCCTTGTCACTCACAGAACATGAGAAATGCCTCATATGCCCAAATAAAAGCTTGCAATCTAGGCTCTGCAGAGATAAGGTTACGTACGTGACATTTTGTCATTTTGTTCCAAGAGCAGTGGATATCAAGTTTTACTCCTATATCTAAAAAAAATCCCTTCTTTCTTAGTTAATGTAGTAAAACTTGTGCTAGAGACTGACAAGATATACAATTAAAACAGCAGTTTATCCTCATTTTCTTCTCTTTCTTGAACAGAGTAAGTATTAGGCCCTGCTCTGGCATTTCTCCTTTGCTTCATCTTCTTTACTGCAGATGGATATTTTTTCTTTTTTTTCCCCACATTGTCTCAGTGGTCTTCTGTGTCCTGAGCTCTCTGTTTCCCCTTTCTTTCTGTCCCTCCTTTCCAGTCAAGCCCCCCATGTGCAGCTTAACTTTTCACTCTTGAAGAAGACAACAACTTTTTTCTTCTCAAATTTCCATTTCTGGTCTACCTGTGTAATTCATGCCCTTCTAGAGCTCTTGTATTCTTCAAAGTAAGAGCTCCCAGGGGTTGATGAACTTCCAACAATAGCTTTTAATCCCCATTTGACTCTGAATTTAAGGATGAAATATACTGTTTAACTAGGTTCTTTGGTCTTAAAATATCTCAGAAAAATTCAATTCACTTAAGGGTAGAGGGAAGGACTGAAAACAAAAGAGAAATGTTCATAAATATCATTAATTATGTCAAATTTCATAGAAAAATAGAAGGTAAAAATCATACTTAATATAGATCTCCCTTTTTTCTACGAATGTTGCCATGTACATAAAATCCATGGCAAGTCTCTGGGCAGCTCTCAGGAACATTTGATCTTGAAGTTGTCATTTCCACTGGCCTGCACTTTTAATGATGTGGTTCTTTTGTACCAGCTCATTTATTTCTGCAAAACCAGTGCTCTGTACTCCTTGTTCCTCCGCAGTCCTTCCTGCATACTTATTCCTATGAAATAATTTCATTACTTTGAAATAATAGCATCAGTGAAGAGACAAACAATAATAGGTCATCACTGTGGCATAGCAAGCTCAATCTATGCCCTCCTCAAAATCTTTAACAAAATAGAACAGAAGAAAAACAGATGGCGTTTCAGCATGACCAGAAGGTGAACAAAGCTATGCCTTTTCCAAAGAGCTATAAGATTATTGCTTCTTTTCTCGCTAGGCCAATATTGATTATGTGTTCCAATTTCATTCGGATATTGAATTTGTTTTATTGGGCAAACAGCTGCAGTCTCTGTTCTCCATCCCTTAGCAAATATTATTTCGAACTTCCTTTGAACTCACATTGCATGAGTGTGACTCTGCTGCACTCACAAAAGGTTTTCCATCATGTGGCCCTGGTCTGGGACCATGCAGTTGGTCCAAACACAAGTCAACACACTGATTTTACTGAAATAAGCCTCCCCTGTGTCTTCCTTGCTCTGTTAAAGAGTCACACAGTGGCCCTCCTCCCATCTGCTCCACAGCACCAGTGGCCCATCATGAGAGACAGCTGGATTGCTGTCAGTAGATGAGAAAACATGCTGCCTTAATATTCTCCCAATAACAGTTACAAATTAAAGTTTATGTTGTACCTCAAAACAAAAGAAAGTAAGCATTAAAATTAGAGGGCTAATAGTTTTCTCACCTCATTGGAGAACATTAGAGTTGACCATTCTTCAATCACAGCTTTAATATGCCTTTTTTTTTTAATTATTAATTTTTTCAGAAATAAATGGTGTGTTTAGACAGACCTTTTGAGCACCACTTCACTTGACTTGCTTTAGTTAATAATCTCTAATCTATTCCCTGAGGTGTTTCCTTAATTTTGTTTGACACGGCAGTAGAGAGCAGTCGTGGAACTCAATGGGCATAGAGTCAGAACAGGTACAGTTGTAGGCAAACCAATGTCACAGAACCAAAGAGATATAACTCCAGACACTTCCACTTCCATACAGAAGTGCACGAGAAGAAAGATTGCTCCCATTTGTAGGTGGTTGTTTGAGCATTTTTGGGTTTGAAGATCATTCACGGCCACGAAGCACCTGGGAAGTGACACTACGGAGAAGTAACACCACACTGCTCTCAGGATTTCGGCCTGTTTTCTTAAAATTGCAACAAATCTGAAGCGTTAGGATGATCTCTTCAAAATCATACTTTTTAATGTTTTGAAATGTTTCGATTTCAGCCTTTGTTTAAAAATTATGATATAGAGGAAGAAGCATGGCTTTGAACAGTTTCTTCAAAAAACAATTTCAAAATATTTTACTCCAAAATGTCCAAAGAGGATGCCAAAATATTGTCAGAGCTTCATCCCTTCGCCTGACTACTCTTTCCTTGCAGTTTCTCTGAAACAGTCTTGACATAATGTAAAGACACATTTTGATTACAGTGGGATTGCATTCTTTTGCTCATGATTTCCAGGAACAGTATTTCAGGAAGTTTTACTATCCCAGTCAAATGAATAATCTTTTGAGGATGGTTGATAATAGTTATTCCAGATCCTGTGCAAAGCTAAGTCTGTGCAATTCCAAGAGCATATCAGAAACATGATAAAGTAAAAGCATATATTTTACAACCTATTAACATTTATTTTTAATTTCATTTACATGTCTTGTTTATCTTTAATTATGGACTTTTACCAATAAATGTTTAGGGCATGTTAGAAAATATATATGTTTTTAGAAAATATGTAAGGGTATTTTGGAATTAGAATTATTTTTTGTCTTTTATAAATCAGAACCTCTTGTTTTTAAAATTTAAAACCACGTATAGCTGTATTTCATTTTTGGTATAATATACTTGATACCAACATTTTCCATAGGAATTAATTAATTAATAAGAATAATTTCCCATCCTGCCTCAGGTCTATATGTATGTGTTTGTGTTCCCAGGGATAATGAAGTACAACTGCACAATCACCCAAAATATCATGTTATTTTGAGGAGAGGCTGAGGGAGCTGGGGCTGCTCAGCCTTGAGCAGAGAGCACTGAGAGAGGACCCCATCCCTGGGTGTCCCTGTGTGCAGGGAGGGCTCAGAGCAGGGCCCAGGCTCTGCTCCGGGGCCCAGCAATGGCACCAGAGGAACAGGCAGGGACTGATCCCAGGGAGTTCCACCTGGACATGAGGAAGGACTTCTGCCCTGAGCAGTGACCGAGCACTGAACAGATTGTCCAGAAAGGGTGTGGAGTCTCCCTCACTGGGGATATTCCAGACCTGTCTGGGCACAATCCTGTGCCCTGTGCCCTGGGATGGCCCTGCTGGAGCAGGGAGGTGGGACCAGATGACCCCACTGTGGTCCCTTCTGTGGGGACCCATTCTGTGATTCTGTAAATAATATTTGGATCCTCATAGCTACATAAAGGAACCCTACAAATTCTTTCTTAGTCTCACTCGTGAGGTTTCCCCAAACACATCTTAATTTTACCTTGTTCAGTTTTTCTGTGTGACATTTGATTAAGTAGACTTTAAGTAATGGATATTCTCTAGCGGAACCAACAAACAACCTAACTAACTAACTAACTAACTAACTAACTAACTAACAGCTTTTCTTGTCTTCTTGCCCTGATTTCTGCTGTTAACATTTTACTTTCTATAAAAAGACTCAAACTTTAAGTGGCTATCGAAAAGAACTCCTAAAAGGTCTGTAGCAGAAACTGAAGGTGGTGTTAGGCTGTGTAACTCCGGCTGAGAAATCCTGTATTTGAAAGGCTTTCAGTGACTAGAATACTGACAGAAATCTAGTGTGCTTGCAAAATGAAACAAATTACTATGGAAATAATCAGCCAGGACAAGCATTTATAAATTATTGCAGATGTATAACGAAACTGCAAATCTTTGCCTCTCCATATGAAAGGGGACAGACTTAAAGTGATCCCTGTCTCCCATCACTCCCCCAGAATCTTTGTGTCTGTGGAAAAGCACATAGAGGTGAACAAAGATTTCATATTCAGAGCCACCCACGGAACATGAGACTCATAAAATTTGACAGATATAAAAATGGAGGAAATAACCATTACATTCTGATACATTACTGAAGACACGCAAACAGGGAACAGACCAACTAGGTTAAGTATTGGTATAAATTAAACAGAAAGCACATTTGCTCTAGCACTGGCCTTTCAAATTGAGAGTGATGGCATGATTAAATAATTGAACCATCTCACCTTGCACAGTCAGACAGAATTCCAATAAGAACAGTTATTCCAAAATGGATACGAAGGCAAATCAAGCTCTTCTCCAGCTAATACAGCAGTCTGCAGCTTGACTTTCTTGCTGCCTTGTGGATGTAAGTGGGATGAGGATCAATGGGTTGTTTTTCTTCAATTTTGCAAATGTGTCAATTACTCCATTAGGGCTGATCCCTTCAGCAGTAATTTTCTTTGTTTTGAAGAAAAGGTTTCGTGATTGCTCATGTCACGTAGTGCTGCAATAAGGTGCTCCTAAATATTCCTAAGTATTAATTCCTGTGTTCACCCAACACATAATTTAAAACCCAAGCATCATGTCTGTCACCTTGAAGGCTTTACTTTTTTCTCAAGAGCCTGACCTGAGCTCTGGGCATTGCACATTCTATGTAAGCAGCAGCAGTCCCACCAGCCACAGGTGTCCTGTCACTGAGGTGGGCACATCCCCATTGCAGCACAAGGCTCAGGATGATCATGTGAGAGCTCATACAGAGTCCTCTGGGCCACAGCACGGGTCCCTGTGAAAGTGCACAACTGAATTCTCACCTCATATAACTTATTCTTAAAAACCTCCAGTGAAAAGAATTGTTTCAAGGATAGTCTGCCTAAGTTTTTACATCCCTTGAGTTCTGAAATGTTGGTTTTTTGTGTTTTTGTTTTTTGGGGTTTTTTTTGCTAAAATTTAACCTGACACACTCTTCTCCTATAGTACTTTTGTAATAAAAAGTGCACTTAGGAGGGGTTTTGTCTGTGTACCTGTGATGGTGAGGATAAAAAAGAGGAAAGGAAGGTGCTCTGTACTTGTGATTACAATCATACAAGACCTTCCTGCTCTTTTACTATCACCACTGCTCTTGACTTTCACTGGCTTCACTAAGCTCAGTTCCTATAGTTTTATGAATTTAGTGGGCTGTAGTTGTAACCTTTCTCTGTAATTTTCTGTTTCACCTGTTGCATTGTGCCAGGCTGGAGTGAAGTTAATTTTCCCCACAGCAGCACTCCCAGTGCTGTGCTGTGCACTGGGAGCCAGAAAGGTGCCGATGACACCCCAGTGTTTTGGCTACTGCCGAGCAGCGCTGGCACAGCACCAGTGACATCTCTCCAGCATCCCCCTGAACCACTGCCCTAGAGATGAGCAAGGTCTTGGGAGGGGACACAGCAAGGAACACAGACCCAAACTGACCCAAGGGACATTCCATACCGTATGACACTTGTTCAGCAATAAAAGTGAGGAGAAAGGAGGACAAGGGGGTTCTTCATCACTACATTTGTCTTCTACAGCAACCCTTACATGTATTGAAGCCCAACTTCCCAAGAAGGACAGGCTGGACTGTTAAAAATGTTAAAAAGATGCCTGGTCAATGCAGGGGGTTGGACAAGATGACCTTTAAACATCCCCCACAACCCAAACTTTTCTGTACTTCTCTGATTCTGTCTCTGGACATCACCTTGCTGATGGGAAGTAAAGGATACATCTTCTGCTTTCCCATGCTTCTGTGTGATGTTTTTGCTTTTGCTGTACTAAAATACCTTGAACCATGATGATTTTTATCTTCTTATTTTCTTCCTTTCTGTCCAGCTGAGGAGGGGATTGTTTGAGCAGTTTGATGGGCATCTGGCCTCCAGTCAGGATCAATCCACTGTAGATGTTTTTTCACACTAAATACAGGTATATTTAGTTATTCTTTCCAGCCTCACGGGAAAACTAATGAATCATTATCCTTTTCTAGTTATCTGCCTACTTTTATCCCTTTAAGCTCATGAAAAACATTATCTGTGAACACTGAAGTTCTCTGCACCAAGGAGATCTTTTGATCTTATTGCTGCTATTCTTCCTCTGCTCTAAATCTTTCTATATTGTTGTTTTAATGACCACTGCATGAAGAGATATTATTAACTCTGCACCCTCTTCAATCTCTTTTTTCAGTTATTCAGCTTGTTATTCATTCAGGGTTGTTGTTTGTTTTTCAGGATTTTTTTTTCTCTTCTTTGGGGTTTTATGGTAGTTTTTCTTTTAATCAATATGTACAAAGTTCTTTCTCATCTTTCCCTCTTTCCTCCTGGTCCAACAGAAGTCTGAGCTTGATCTTTCCATGTTCCT
The DNA here is from genome assembly GCA_013397815.1 of Aleadryas rufinucha. Classification (NCBI taxonomy): domain Eukaryota; kingdom Metazoa; phylum Chordata; class Aves; order Passeriformes; genus Aleadryas; species Aleadryas rufinucha. Next base: position 142,704 of record VZTH01002859.1, read on the forward strand.
GTTAACCCAAAATCTTCCTGTCATCTTAGTATTCTTCATATTTCTGTATCCATCTGCATCAAGCTCAGAGAGTCAGAGAGAATTGAAACATTTGTAAATTAATTGGGGAAGAGAGGTGGCCTTCGTTACTCTGTGGGGTTTTTTTTATTTCAACAAGCAGGGAAGGTGTATTTTAGACCAGACAAGGAGGCTCAGGAGGGACCTTATTGGTCTCTACAACTCCCTGAAAGGAGGATGTAGACATTCTCGGGTGTGGATCACTCTTTCCTGGGTAACAAATGACACAACAAGATGGAACTACCTCAGGCTGTGGCAGGGGAGGATTAGTTTGGGTATCAGCAAAATTTCTTCACTTAAAGGGTGGTCAGGCATTGGAACAGGCTGCCTGGGGAAGTGGCGGAATCGCCATCCCTGGAAGTGTTCAAAAGCTGTGTGTTTGTGGCACCTGGGGACACATCTTAGTGGTGAATATGGCCGTTCTGGGCAAATAGTTGGACTTGATCCTAGAGGGCCTTTCTGACCTTAAAGATTCTATGACTCTTTGAGGACAGACAAAATTCTGCTTTCTTTAAACCACTGATAATTATTGCCAAGATAGTTGAGTACCCTGAAAAAGTAAAACACCATGGAATTCTTTTCCTTTCTTCCCTGTTTCACATCATTCCAAACTGAAATTATATCTTCACTCAGTGTTCTAACAGCTTGGCCTGTGCAACAGCTGCCCCCTGAGAAGAGGTGAGGACCTCAGGCTCACACCTTTCCAATTAGTTTGGAGACTGTGTGACTGGAAGTAATCCTGCGAGAATAGAGGGATGGGGCGAGGTAACCTCACTGTTCCCTCTTCTCCCGAAGCATTTAGGGCTTTGGGATGCACTGCGCGTTCCTCCTCTCCTTGTGACGCCTGTGACAGCTCCCTGGGGACACAGCTGTCACCGTGCCAGGCCTGCAGCACCGCAAAGCAAAGCAGGAGTGTCTCCTGCTAAGGGAGTGTCTTGGCAACAAATCGGCACAAACAGAGATTGAGCTTATCGGAGCAGCGGACTCACGCGGAAAATATTCACCTGGCTTTAAAGAAAAGGCATTTAAACTCCACGGAGGTGTCCATGCTTGACACTGAAATTGCCCAGGCAACCACCCATGCATCATGGCCTTCTCTTCATAAAAGCCAATTATTTCCAAGGTTTGACACAAAGCGGTGAATAAGCTTTTGACATTTTGATCAGGATTATTGTTGAACAGAGAATTCTTTACGCTTTTGTGTCACCTCTTGTAAGCACAAACCACTCATTTGTGCCGAGCAGTGACGGTGAATAGCCTACAAAAAGAAAATGTGCGTAGTAAGGGCTGCTCTTTACCTTACAGTTCACTTATGGATCTGTTCAGGGTTAAGAAGAAAGGAATAAGAAGCGTTCTGAGATCAAGAATTATGTCCTTTCCCTCCGTCAGATAGTCAGCTGGTATGGGAATAAATCCTCAACTGTGAGCATTTAGAGAAGTAGCAGGTTTTGACAACCTATATCTTCGTTTCTGAAGCTCCATTTATGTTGCACCAGAGAGCAGTTCAACCCAGCAGGCAAATTAAAGGTTTTCCCTCTTCTTGCATCAGGTGGTCATCTGAAACCTAACTACTAGCCCCGCGTGACAGTAGACATTGAGGACAGCTGGTAAATTAGGCCTTAGGGCTGCTTTTGAAACAGTGTGGGTGTAATCTTATTCCATAAAATTATTAAGACAACAAAAGCAGTTCCCTACAGAGGAGAATTACTGTCAGGATATGTATAGAAATGATTCTTAGAGGCTGAGCTCCAAGTGAGTAATTAAGTACAGCTTGTTTCATGAAATAGTAAAAAGCACATTTTATTTTTCAAAACCTTTTGAATTTAACACTCAGAAGATAATGAGTTCACAACCTATCTATTGTTTTCAAAGACTGACTCTAATCTGCATGAGATTTCAAGATTAAGACACCAAAATTAAGATGTTCACAGGTCAATGGGGATCTGCTTTGCATATTCAGTGGAGACTGAGCCACTCACCAAACTAGTGATGGTGTCAGGCTTTAGTTATCTACATGCAGGTCTCTGGGGACACAAAACCTGTCTGGAGGATGGCATCTGCTATATAGGACCATTTCTGAAAGTCAGTTAGACCTGAGAACATCTCAGATGGTTCTGGATGTTTCTATATGAACAACTGAGCTCTGAACCACCACTGATCATAGCAGGAGGTGCATCTGGACACCTCCATGTGCATTGGCTGTTTTAATCTGGAGCTAACTCTCATGTTATTTGGCTCAACCCCGGTGTCAAACCAGGCTGGTGGATGAACAGACCGAGAGCAGCCCTGACAAGGACTTGGAGGTGCTGGTGGGTGAGAGGCTGGACATGCCCCAGCCATGGCACTCACAGCCCAGAGAGCCAAAGGTGTCCTGGGCTGCAGCCAGAGCCCCGTGGGCAGCAGGGGAGGGAGGGGATTCTGCCCCTCTGCTCTGCTCTGCTCTGCTGAGACCCACCTGGAGCCCTGCATCCAGCTCTGGGGTCCCAGCACAGGAAGGACATGGACCTGTTGGATCAAGGCCAGAGGAGGCCACCAAGGTGATCAGAGGGATGGAGCACCTCTGCCGTGAGGACAGGCTGGGAGAATTGGAATTGTTCAGCCTGGAAAAGAGAAGGCTTTGTGGTGACCTAACTGCAGCCTTCCAGTACCTGAAGGAAGCCTACAAGTTAGATGGGAAGAGACATTTAACAAGAGCGTGGAGTGACAGAAGAAGGGGGAATGACTTCAAAATGTAAGAGGGCAGGGTTAGATTAGATATTAGGAATAAAATTCTTGACTATGAGGGTGGGAAACACTGCAACAGCCTGCCCAGAGAAACTGTGGATGCCCCATCCCTAGAAGTGTTCCAGGCCAGGTTGGATGGAGCTTTGAGCAACCTGGTCTAGTGAAAGGTGTCGCTTTCCCTGGCAGGGGAATTGGAATTAGATGGTCTTTAAGGTCCTTTCCAACCCAAATCATTCTATGAATTAACAAAATAGTTAATATCACAGTGTGAAGGTTTGAAAAGCAAACCAGTGAGAGACTCTAAGTCAGAAATACAATTTAATAGGAAAAAATGAAATAAATGCAATAATACAAAAAGCAAACCACTGACAGAGTCAGAATACAACCTGGCACACTGTTGGTCAGGGTGTTGGTAGCAGTCCAGATGAAGTGGTCCTGTTGAAACAGTGATCCTGTAGAAAAGAGTCTGGTCTTCGCCTGAAGGTCCAGTGGTGTAGCTCTTGTCCTCCGGGAGTCCCGTAGGTAAGGGTTGCCTGTGCTGTTCCAAACCTCTGATTATATACAGATGGGAACTCTCAGTTCCTCCTCCTGGGTGGAGCATCTCACAATGGGATGGTGAGTCATGAGGCAAGGCATTGATGGGCCCATTAACAGGAGATAGTCCAGAGCGAGTTATCTATGGGTCATGTGGCAGGGTCCTTGATTGCCTATTAACAGAGATAGTTCCCGGAGGGAGTTATCAAGGATGAGTCATGGTAGCAGATAACGAACACTGCCCCACCTGCTGCAACAGCCCATGAAGATGGTGATAGAATACATGCCCTTGGTCACATTTTACACTGTAACCTAGGACACACAGTTAAAAGTGCCCTTAGTTTCCAAGTCAAGAGGGTATCTTCTGAAATACAAAACCCCCAGTGATTTAGGTTTTTATGTCTATTTCTATGCTCTTTTAGGTGCTCACAGCTCAAGTGTGGTGAGATTGGATCCTTACTCAGACTTCACTGTCTCGAGCTCATTGCACCTGTATTGTGTGCAGAGGCAGAGCAAGAGCAGGAATTGACCTTCACTTTTTTCTTCTGACTTTTTACTTGCCCTCTACACAGTGCACAACATTAATAAAGTTTAGGTAGCTCAGACTATCTGAGCATTCATGTTGAAATCAGGACCAAGCCCAAGAAAACACAGGAGTTTAGTGTCACCTCTGTTTTTCAGTTCTTCATCCACAAATAATAGATTCTGGGGGTTTTTACTTTCAATACTAATATTTTCAAGTGTGTGTCATTTACACATTATGTTTTTGTGCAACATCCAGTGAGCAGAGCCTCAAGCACTTTTGTAAATCTTCCTCCCCATTCCACAGATGAGTCAAGCACATAAATTCTCCTGGCTCCATAGTGAGCTGGTCTTTGTGCTTTGAGCAGTATCATTAAATCCCACAGTTTCCCCCCTGGTACTTAGCTGATTCCTCCATGGTGACTGCTGCCTCTTCTCAGGCCAAAGAGCAAACAGCCAGACCCAGTAGATGTGTCCAAACAACTGGAACTCCCTTACTTTCACGTGCCTTTCCTTTTAAACAGATCTTTTTGCTCATTGCGTCTTCTGATTCACTTTTGCCAGCTGACCACACGGAGCTGAAGGTAACATTTCATTTCAAAGGGCAGATGTCTTTGTGTGCCAGTTTATTCAAAGGTCTCTACCACATGCAACACAATGAAGTACAAACGTTTCAAACTGGTTTGTATTTTTATGTGTGCCTACAGAAAGAGCACCTGTCCTCTGCATTGCTGTAATGCAACAAGTAAATAACAGAATACACAGATGGGAAGAGAAGTGAAAAGCTTATTCAAACTGCGGGCTTGTTATACAAAAAGAGTTCTAAATCACATTTGTTAAAATTAGGGAAGTGTAGCATGATGGCATAGTATTTTCACACTTACCTGGATCTCAGCTAGTTAGTAATGCCTCAGTTATTGGATTTCATTCCGTGCACAATCGGGTCCTAAGATGTATCTCCCAGGCAATGTTGGGGAACCAGACACTTAAAGAGGACACAGCTGGTTAATCATGCCTTCCAGCCCTATCTAAAAGCACACAAGGTGTTATCTATTAGCTTGTATTAGCACATCAATGAACTGGTAGTTGTTCTTTGAACAGTTCTGCAGACATCAGAAGGAGCTATCAGCACTTTAATAGCCTAATGGAAGATGACTGTCTTTCCTCCCTAAACAAAAAGAGCCAGAGTAGCATTTTTGCTCTTAGTAGCTCATGCACACAACAGAAATTAAATAACTGGGCACATCAATTTGCCTGCACACTTCTGAACACATAGTAATGATATCCTGTATTGAAAAAAATCAAAAAGCCAAAGCTGTGCTCCCATTCTTTTTTTCATCTGGATTAACTTTAAAAGTATTCCAATGTTATCACAGAATCACAGAATGGTTTTGGTTGGAAGGGACCTTAAAGCTCATCTTGATCCACTCCCTGCCATGGGCAGGGACACCTTCCACTGTCCCAGATTGCTCCAAGCCCTGTCCAACCTGGCCTGGAACACTTCCAGGGATGGGGCAGCCACAGCTTCTCAGGGAAAACTGTGCCAGGGCCTAACCACCCTCACAGTGAAGGATTTCTTCCTTATAGCTAACCTAAATTTCCCTCTTTTAGTTTAAACACATTACTCTTTGTTCTATTGCTACAGGCCCTGCTAAAAAGTTCATCCTCATCTTTCTTATTAGCCCCATTTAGGCACTGGAAGGGGCTCTAAGACCTCCCTGGACTCTTCCTCAGGCTGAGAACCCCCAGCTCTCTCAGTCTGTACTCAGAGGTGCTCCAGCCCTTGGAGCATTTTGTGGCCTCCTCGAGACTCACTCCAACAGGTCCGTGTCCTTGGGGACCACAGAGCTGGATGCAGCACTGCAGGTGGGGTCTCACAAGAGCAGGGTAGAGGGGCGGAATCCCCTCCCTTGATCTGCTGCCCATGGTGCTTCAGAGGCAGCCCAGGACACGGCTGGGGCTTTCTGGGCTGCCAGTGCACATGGCTGGGTCATGTGGAGCTTCTCATCAACCAACACCCCCAAGTCCTTCTCCCCAGGGCTGCTCTCCATCCATTCTCTGATTGGGATGGCCCTGACCCAGCTGCAGGACCTGGCACTTGGCCTTGTTCAGCTTCATGAGGTTCACACAGTTCCACCTCTCCAGCCTGCCCAGGTCCCTCTGGATGGCATTCCTTCCCTCCAGCATGTGACTGCACCACACAGCTCTGTGTTGTCACCGAACTTTCTGAGTACCCTCGCTCCCACTGTCCATGTCCCTGACAAAGGTGTTGGACAGCACTGGTCCCAGTACTGACCCCTGGGGAACACCACTCATCACTGGTCACTACTTGAACCACAACTTGGACACTTGGACAAAGACAGTCATTGGCCACAACTGTTTGAGTGTGGCCATCCAGCCAATTCCTTACCCACTGAGTGGTCTGTCCATCAAACCCATGTCTCTCCATGGGTTTAGAGACAAGCATATTGTGCAGGACAGTACCAAATGCTCTGCACAAGTCCAGGCAGATGATGTCAGCTGCTCCTCCCTGATCCACCACTGCTGTAAACCCCATCACAGAAGGCCACCAGATTGGGCACATGTGATTTGCCCTTAGTGAAGCCATGTTGGCTGTCACCAATCCCCTCCTTATCTTTCACGTGCCTTAATACAGTTTCCAGGATAATCTGCTCCATGATCTTGCCTGGCACTGAGGTGAGACTGCATTTCCCTAGGTCTTTCTGATTCGTCTTTTTAAAAATGGGTGTTATGCTTCCCCTCCTCCAGTCAGTGGAAACTTCATTCGAGTGCCATGACTTCTCAGATATGATGGACAGTGGCTTAGCCATTTATTTCACCACTCCTCTCAGGATCTGCAATTGTATCTCATCAGGCCCCATGGGCCTTCAGTTTCCTCAGATGGTCTCAAACCTAGTCTCCGACAGTGGACAGATCTTCATTCTCTCAGTTCCTGCCTTTGCCTTCTGCTACTTGGGCAGTGTGGCTGGAGCACTTCACAAACAATGAGACCTCCCATTTCCTTCTAGAGAGGGAACACATTTTCTCTTATCTCTCTCTAATCACCAACATACCTATAGGATCTTTTCGAGTTGCCCTTGATGACCCTGGCCAGATTTAATTCTTCCAGGAGTTTACCTTTCCTAGCCTGAACCCTGGCTGCTCAGACAATCTCTCTGTATTCCTCCCAGGCTGCCTGTCCCTGCTTCCACCCTCTGTAGGCTTCCTTTTTTGTGACGGAGTCTGTCCATGAGCTCCTTGTTCATCCACACAGGGCTCCCGGCATTTTCGCCTGATTTCCTCTTTGATATTCCCAACTAAAACATCAGGGGAAAAAAAAAATCAAAACTGAAGGAACAGAAAAAAGAGTGCAAGATCATAACAAAAAGAACAACATGACCGGTTGCAGGAGTGGAAAAAGCCTAAGGCATAAAAAACAAGCTTAGTCCTTTGTATTTGTGGTACGATGGGGCTTTTTGATGGGTTATCACTATGATACCAAGAATATAGGAAATTGGTTCTATTGTAAAACTCTGAGCCTTCAGAAAACAACCCTCACAGGCACCTTTAATCTACTGAGGCACACAAAGCCTTCTTAACTCACCCGTGCAGAGGTTTGAGTAAAACCTGCAGCTGCAGCTGTGTTTCCTCTGAGGCCCTAGGTAAGGGGCAGGCTTTTGCTTTTGCTTTTTGACTCTCTCATTTTTTGCATTTGATTTTTGAAATAAAATAGAATTCTCAATTCACTTCATTATCCACAAACTTGGGTCATTTAAAAATAACCCAGCATTAATATCCAAGATAACACTGTGAATGCTGGCAACAAGTCATTTACCTGTATCACAGTTCAGAGCTTCAGTCTGGTATATAAGGGGTTTTACTCATGCAGGTGTCTTTAGAGATGTCAGTGTAGTGGGTCATCTTGTATAAGGGTTACCAAACACCAGTGAAAAGCCATTCATTTGGAGAGTAGGAAAAAAAAATAGTTATTCTACTTTGTAATATTAGGATCCCTTTTATTTTGGTTTGGGGTTTTTTTGGTTGGTTGGTTGGTTGGTTGATTGGTTGGTTGATTGGTTGGGGTTTTTTTAGGCTACAATTTAAATGGTAGAAGTTAATATAGAAATCAACAAAAGTCCAACAAATTCTCGGACTTCCCTACAACGTTGTTCAATGTTGATGTAAATAGGCATGAACCCCGAGATTTTTTAAACCGTACACAGCTCCACAGGGTACAGTGAAAAGTAAGTTTGCACCAAATGGGGACATAAATTGTGCCAAGAAATACCCAAGCTGCTTCACACTGATGCCGTTGCAAAGCACCTGTTAAAAATGAAGGTCTGTTTCTGGACATTCAACCCCCAAACCCATGTTCACCTCATTTGCCCTTTCATTTTATACTGCAGTAGGGAGAACAAACCTCAGCCAGGACTTTCTGGCATCAAAACAAAGATGTGAAGCTATCTTAAACTATCCTGGGGTGTTTTGGTTTATGTTTTTGGGTTTTCATTGTTTGAGGGTCTTTTTGCAATTAAATTAACTGAGTTTAATGTAGAGGTTTTTTTGCTGTGATAGGACTAGAAGAAAGGAAACCAACACAACTAAAGGCAATTCAACATAAAAAAGTTAAATTCTGGCTGGGTGGAGTCAAAAGGAAACCTTCCATTGTCTTCAGAAAGGGTAGGATTTCACCCTGGAGCACTGTGAGAGAATGAGAAAAGAGAGATAGAAAACACATCATGACTTCTGAGACAGGGAAGACCCTCACAGGTAATTTCTTCTCTCCTTCTTGCACTGAAATCTGCTCACTTAAGATCTTTGCTTTGTTTGAAAGCTGCATTTAGCTGCAGTTTCAGGCTGAGAATGCTTCAGGAGATGACAAGGTTGTTAAAGCTCAAAACCAGAGTGCAGCATGTGGAAGATGTGCTTGAACCCACACAAAGATGCAGTGAGGTGTGATACGGACTTCCCAAGGGACTGAAGGGTCACCAAATCAAGAACACCTTTTGTACAAAACTCCTAAAGACCTATTTGCTTCTCAACCTGCTGAAAGCCCTCAACCTTCTGTCCCACAGCCTCCTGGAGTTTCTTCTGCACCTGGACATCTTCAACTCCTGCTCTTACTCCAAGGAACTTTCTCAGTGAAATTCCTTCGCTCTTTAGCTTAACTCCACCTTCCTCTTCTCAAAATGTCTGGTCCTGCTAGGGGTGGTAGAACTCCTCCTGCTGCCTTCTGGCAACCACCTGCATCCCCCCAGCGACTGTAGCCACAAACCTCGGCCATGAGCCATTTCCCCTGAATTTATCAAGGCTACGAAAAGATTGCACAGCACGCATCCCATTGAACTTGTAAGACTCCAGCCACTGACACTTGAGAAATCATCAGCTCCTGTTCTACACAGAAAGTCTGAGGGTGCTGGATGGTTAATCACCTGCTAAAACACGTTGAAGATATTTAAACAGTTATTTTAAAGTGGTTAACGGAGAGCCTTATAGTCAGATGGTGAGCTGGTGAGGCTTAATATCACTCTGGTCTCTCTCAAAACGTCTTTTACTTTGTCAGTGAAATAACCATATTTTATTGACTCTTTAAGTGTGGAAAATCATTACTCCCAATAATACCAGTTTATATACTGACTCTTAACAGCGGAATGCAACCGTAGAAATTGTCAAATCTATTACAACCTTCTGATACAGCCTGCAGAAAAATAACAGTTATCAAATGCATCTTATTTTCTTGAAAAAATCTGTTTTATTCATGAGACTTTTTAAGGTCAATGTTTATATTCTTCATCTTAATTTTTCCAATCAGCAGCTGGTGTATCCAATATTGTAATTACATGAATTAATATTTTTTGCCATTTTTTCATTACTGTAAAAGAAATGCTGTAAAACACACACCATGGAAGTTGTAAGGTCTATCATGAAACTTTGTGGAAACAAGAGTAGTGGTTGAGATGTTGTAGGTTCATTTCTTATCATCATGTCACAGAATGGTTTGGGTTGGAAGGGACCTCAGAGATCATTTTGTTCCCACCCCTCTGACCTGGACAGGGATACCTGTCACTAACCCAGCTTGCTCAGGGCAGCCTGGCCTTGAACACTGGACAAAGCCTGCCCTTGAGCACTAAAAACCAAGAGGTTTTAGGACTTGCCTGCCTTTCTTCTGTGTCAGCTGTATCACAATTCAATCACAGTGCTTCACTATTCATTATTTACTTTCCTCAGACCTTCACAGAAGTATTCTTACCCCAGAGTACTTTAGCTCTTAACTGCTTCTGAAAGAACCACACTTTGTCCTTATGGGTCATTTTCCCTCTTCTTTTTGTCCCTGAAACGGCAGCAAATGTATTCACTTCTCCTCTGCAAATACTCACACCCACTCTTGAAAGCCCATTATTGAAATCAGCAGTACTATCAGCTACAAACTTTTTCTTTTCATATTTATAGCCCTGAGAGCTTCAGACTGCAACACAAACCAGAGACTCACCATGGCAGTCACTTATTTTATTTTTGTCTCACAGAGTTTGACTGTTGTGAGGAAAATATCTGCGGGATCCATCACAGCAAAAATGAATTTTTTCTGGAGATTTGCAGATGTATTGAACTTAATGTAAAAGAAACCAATAATCATGAGACAAAGGAAATAACACACAGAATAAAAGCTCTCCTACTGAGCTGAAATCCATACTGATGTCAGCAGAGGTGGGTAAGGATTATGATTGCAGTACTTTTATAAATAATTACCCTCTCTAGATAATTGAAAAGCTCAGCCTAAATGGTTGACAAGATGCAATGACAGTCTGCATTTCTCTAGCACATTATGGCTCAGAAGTGCACAATTAAACTTCATAATATCTTGAAAAAAAAGATGTGCTTGGATTAATGAAAAGATTATTAGCTCCTCAAAAGTAAACAACTTCCGGTTTTAATTTTTAAGAGTGAGGCATCATCCTTCATTTCACAAAGATTCCTTCCTTCCTGCTGTTTTGAGCTTAGGCCTATTTGAATTCTCTGCTAGAAGTCCTAAATGAGAGAGACTTTACTTGGGCTTCCTACAGCCTTTTTTTTTTTTTTAAGTGACAAGCTTGGAATTGGAATTAGAAGATTCTTTAAGGAAAGTATTGGAAACACACAGAGTGTTTGCTTATAAATTCCTCTGAATTAAGGAGGATTTTATTACTGATTGCAATGAAAACATCCTGTCATTAGAGAGCTATTTTGAAGTTATTTAATAAAAGAAAAATATTTCACAATTTATTTTATGCAGTAAATTAGGAAAGGTAGACCCCAGAGCTGAGTATCAATAAAAAATTTAAGCAATTAACAAAGTAAATACTGTAAATCTTTTCAGCTCTGAAATTTCTCCTTTCAAAAAAAATGAACCAAAACTGGTTTAGGGCAAATAATGTAAGGGGTGTTTATGACATTCAAAGCATTCAAAGCCTGAGGTTACCTTCCTGTCAAGCTGGCAGCTTGCAATTTCCCAACCTGTTGGTGCAGCCCTTAAGGAGGTTGTCCTGGGAGTTTCCAAAAGAGCTGCCAAACTCTCTGGGAGCTTGACACGGTGCCCAGAACCTCTGGCCTCGCTGCTGGGCACTTTTTCCAGTGGCAGGGCAGTCCTTCGGTGTTGTGGGTGCAGCTGCCCAGCCTGATGGAGCAGAAGATGCCTGGTGCAGATCTGGGTCCCTCCTGGCATCCCCCGAAGCTCAGCCTCCACCTCATGGCAGTGCTGCTCTCAAATGCCCTGAGAATTGTGATCTGGTTCACCCTGATTTGAGGATTACTTAGTGCTACTACAGTTTGCTCTTGTAACTCCCACAGGCTAATAAATGTTTGCAGTTTTTTGTTTCAGAACTGACTGGAGCCACCTGGGTGACTTGGAGGGGAGAGGAGAGTTCAGCTTCTTCTGGGCTGGTAGGTTTTTCTCTTTTACCTTTGGCTTTTATCAGATCCTTCCACCTATCTGAGCCCCTGAGTTTTGCAGTGGATAAAAAAAGCAAACAAAATAAATCAATAAATAATTTAGAATTATGCTATATTTTGATTAGTATATTTTGAGGGTTTGTTTTCTTTTTTTTATGTTTCTTTTAAGTGAAAAAAAATTAATTTTACAGCATATGCGTCATGAAATAACTGGAGTTTCCTTGCAAACACTTGTTAATATCCACATTTGTGCACTCAGTACTTAGCTCCATCCTGAGACACGTTTATTATTGTGCTAACTCAAGTTTAATTTTTCTGCTCTCTTCATTTCAGAACTGGCTGTAGTGGGAGTTTCAGTAGCAGAGTGGAAATTATAATTTCTTAAGCTTTAACTTTTTACCACTAGTAAATAAGATTTCAGAGAAGGTTATCCCTGCTGTCCTGTCCCACATTTGTGTGCAGCTTCAGGCTTGGCACCTGGGGCACCATGTGACAGGAGACAGGTAGATTGCATGTGGCTCAAAGCAACTCATATTCAGCTAGCTGAAATGTCCCTAAGCTACACTAGGAACAACATAATTAGGATTTTTTGCCTTGTTCTTCTCCACCATAAAGGAGAAAGTGGTGAAGGAGGTCAGTGCTTGTGAGGTATTTGATTTTATAGTGAGGGTAAATGATTTACGATTTACTCTAATCAAGGTTTTTCTGTGATTAGTGCTTGTAAAAGGAACAGAGTAAAATTTAAAGTCCTTCCAAGATTTTTAAAGGAAGCCAACCATCAAATTCAGGACTGTTTTACCTGAGGTACTTCAGCTGCAGGAAAACTGGAAGAAGAAATAAACTGTCTTCTTATCTTTTTGGATGTACCCACATGGAAAGGAGACCTTCTGGCAGCAGATGACAAGACTTTAAAACTTGACTTTGCCATGAAGACTCTGGAAATCTGCATCACCTGGAGAACTCCCCATATTTTATTTCTTTATTTCCAACTCTGATGTTTTAGTCTCATTCCACCCAAGCATCCTTTCTCTGCCATTCCTCTTGGGTAGCTGACCTAAGACAAGCTGTTCTGAAAAGCACTGAGACAGAAGTACATTAGTTTTCATCCCATCTCTGTATCTTTGTACAGCTAGTCCCAGTTCCCCCTTAAAAGCACCATCAGCAGAGATGTCCCTCATCTTTTCCCACTTCTCCTATTCCAGTCCTCTAAAGGCGTGTGACCCAGTACAGGAATGACCCCAGGGATGTTTCAGTCCAGTGTTGTGCTGTTAAGTTTCTCTGTCTGTACTCAGTTTGGAGCAGATGTGAGTCCAGATCTTTGTATCTGCAAGCACAGGCACCAAGCCGAAGTCACTGATGTAATCAGTTATTTCACCAGGCTGTGGCCGCAAAGTGGGGATTGAACTCTTTCTGCATCAGCAAAATTATATGAGGTGATGTGGAGAAATGTGCATTATGGCAGGCTGTGAGAAGCTTAAACTGAGGGACAAAGAGCTGCAGAGGGCAGCTGAACCCAGTCTTCCAGAAAGACTGTCAACCACAGAGATGTTGAATCACTGAGGGATGCTTAGTCTTGCTCCTGACACTCTCAACTGAAATTAATAATTGCCTCCCTCTCCGTATTTCTCAAAGAACAAAACAAGATCTGGATAGCAGAGTCCATTGTCACTCCATATGGTGAAGCAAGGCAAGATGGACAGAATCCAAAACACTGAGCAGATGATTTGCTTTGTTCTTCTTCCACCAGCTGCAAGAAGGAAAGCATGAGGAAGAAAAAAATCTGTGCAGAAGAGAAAAAATATTTGTCAGAAGACAAAGAAAAGTTTTTAGCCAAGCCTGTATTATGATCTGACTTTCTGATAGTGAAGGCCTGGTTTTATAACAACTTCCACTGCATAGGTCATAGAATCATTAATGTTGGAAAAGCCCACTAAAGTCATCAAGTCCAACCATTCCCTCAGCACTGCCAAGGCCACCACTAAATCTTATCCCCAAGTGCCACACCTACATGGCTTTTAAATCCTTCCAGGGGTGGTGTCTCCACCATCCCCCTGAGCAGTCTGTTCCAATACTTAATCATCCTCTCAGTGACAAAATTTTCCCAATACCCAACCTAAACCTCCCCTAGTGCAACTTGAGGCTGTTTCCTCTCCTCCTGTCCCTGTTCCCTGCCAGCAGAGCCTGCCCCCCACCCCTGGCTGCCCCCTCCTGTCAGGGAGTTGTGCAGAGCCACAAGGTCCCCCCTGAGCCTCCTTTTCTCCAGCCTCAGCCCCTTTCCCAGCTCCCTCAGCCGCTCCTGGGGCTCCAGCCCCTTCCCCAGCTCCGTTCCCTTCCCTGGACAAGCTCCAGCCCCTCCATGTCTCTCTTGTCCTGAGGGGCCCAAAACTGAACTTCCCAACCAAATAACTCTAACTCTACTGCCTGCTCAAAGCATGGCAATGGAACAATTTCTCTTTCTCATGTGATAATGAATCTTTCAATGGCAACTGGAATGTCCTATCTACCATCATGCAAGTTCAGAGATTTTTAATGCTTAACTACATAAACCTATTTCCCCATATCCATACCCCTTAAGTTTTATTTTTTATGGGGAATAGGTTTGTATAGTCAGTTTCTCAATGGAAATATTATAAAGCCATAAATGGTCAAAGACATTTTGATTTCTAGACAAGATCAAAAAGAAGTCTAGAAAAGTCTTCTCTGTCTAGAGAAGCAATCAGTCCCAGTGGGCATTTTGTGGCTGTATGCCTTTCACTCGTCTTTTAATCAATGCATAGAAGTTGATGTTTTCTATCGCACGGATACATGCAAAAAAATCCCCAACCTAACCCAAAAAGAAACGACAACAAAAAAAAGAACCTTACTGAAGAACGGCAAACTGTTCAAGCAGCCAGAAGCCAACAAAATGTCACATTGAAAGTTAGGGAGCAGCACTTTCTGTCTGTCAGCTGGAGCACTGCAATTCAGCGCAGCAATGGCAGAGGGCTGCACGTGCCACGGGCAGTGTCTGACAGGCTCTGAGATGTTACCAAGCAGGTTACATCTCTTTAGGAAAAAAAAATCTGTGCAGCAGCTGGGAAAGATGCTGTAAAATTCTTCAGCACATCGTGCATAATCCCTGTATTTGTGGGTAATGCTTGGTTTTGTACCACACAGTGCTTAGTGGAAATGCCAGAGAAAAATGTGGCCTTGCATTAACTCCCTACACCGTGACTAATAAGCCTTGTGCCAGCTAATGCTTCCTTGTTTACTTATATCAGTGACTAATATGTTCTGGCTGATATCTTAGTTTTGAGAACAGAGATAAAGTGTTGAAATAAGGAGTGATGAGAAGTGCCTCATAACCTGACCACATAATAGAGATACTCTCAAGGAAAAAAGATTCATCAGAAGGTCCAGGGTAATAAAAGTGAATTTTGAGTGATGGGGTGTTCCCAAACGAGCACCAAAGACCCACAAAAGACCCTTACTCATATCCAAATAAGTTCATGGGAACAATTAGCATGTATGTAAGTATCCAGGAAATGTAATGAATAAGTAATAGAAATGTGATGAACAGGTTCTAGTTTCATGGGTATAACCTGGTCTGTTAGATTGCTGCCCATGCTTTGAGGAGAATTCCCCATGCATCCAGCACTGTCAGATTTCTAACACAGCAAATTGGTTGGAGAGTTTATTTCCCAGTTTTTGGTGCCAGACACACTGAAGCTGTCACCTTTTCCAGATTCACTAGTCAGAGAACAGAAATATTACCCCTCGAGTTTTTCAGTTTAACTGGCAATGGGTATTGGCTCAGCCTCACCCCTGTTCTAGTGTTGCTGTGTTATTTGGTTGGTTTTTGGTTGGTCGTTTTTTTAAATCCAAGCATTAGGGGGAAAAAAAGTAGTAAAATTAGGTGAATGGAACGGCATCACAAATTTAATTTCTATCTCTATTTAGTTTGTGTGGCCAGATTTTGGCAGTGGGGGGGGGACTACAGAAGTGGCTTCTTTGAGAAGCTGCCAGAAACTTCTGCCATGTCCAATGCCAAGACAGTCTGATTGTAGTAAAGCCTCTGAGATAACAGATTTAAGAAGGAAAAAAAGTTATTACACGGACATAATTGCAGCCAGAGAAGAGTGGAGTGAGACCATATAAGAGGAACAGCCCTGCAGACACCCAGGGTAGTGCAGGAGGAGGGGCAGGAGCTGCTCCAGGCTCTGGAGCTCAGATTCCCCTGCAGCCCCTGGAGCAGCCCAGGCTGGGACTTGTGGACCACAAAGCCACAAAGGAAACTGTGAACCCATATGAAGCCTATGCTGGGGCAGGGTCCTGGCAGGACTTGTGACCCTGTGGGGGACCCACTGTAGAGGCTTAAAAATCACAATTCCCTGTTTCAAACACTTTTAAGGCCACGGAAGGGCTTTGCCGTGAGATAAGCACAGAAAAGAGCAGTGGAATGGTGATGGCTCCAGGCCTGGCAAGGTCTGGCTGGCACATCCTGAGTAATATACCCAGAGAAGGGTCCCCACTGCAGCAACTGTGTGGAGAGGCAGCTACATGTACACATTTCATGTGTACTTGTACACATTGCATTGGCCAGGCAGGGATCACCCTGAGTGATGGGACAGATGTCATCTGCAACCACCAATAAACACAGAAGCACAGCCCCTCATGCCTGAATATGCCCTGAACATGTGCTCCTGGAACTTGGACTGTAAGTTAAGCCAATAAGTATTCATTCCTTTGTTTGCTAAAATGTATAAATAGTGAAAAGCTTTGAACAAGCTCTGGACCCCACCACTGAGAATCTCAGGGTGACGAAGGACCATGGGTGGTGATATATTTTCTTTCCATTTAATCTGTCTCTCTCTCACTCTCCTTCTCTCCTCCACCCCCTTCTTTTTTATTTCATTCTCTCTCTTTCTATCTCATATTTGCTGTTAAATAAAATCCATACTATTAGCTTTGGGATAAGGTCTTGTTTGCACCTTAATTGGGGGTCATAACATCCTTCTCGGAGCAGGTTGTGTATGAAGGATCAGACACCATGGAAAAGTGACCCAAGATGGAGCAGCTTGTGGATAACTGCTCTCCATGGGATGGACTCACATGGGAGAAGTTCATGGAGAACTGTCTCCCGTGGGAAGGACCTCACACTGGAGCAGGGGAAGGACTCCAACTCCTCTCCCTCATGTGATGAGCTGACCATAACCCCCATTCCCAATTCCCTGCACCACTGGGGGAGGAGGGAGAGCCTGGGAAAGAGGGAGGGGTGGGGGGAGGGTGTTTTTTATTACTTGTTTTCCATCTCATTATCCTGTTCTGATTTTGATTGGTAATAAATTCAGTTAATCTCCAAGCTGAATCTTTTTTTACTGTGGCAATAATTGGTTTGTCATCTCTCCTTGTCCTATCTCAACTCATGAACCTTTTTTTACACTTTCTCTGCCCTGTCCTCGTGAGAAGGAGAGTGAGAGAGTGGCTTTGATGGGTGTCTGGCACCCAGCCAGGGCCAACTCACCACACTATGAACAATAAAATCTGTGCTTCTTGGACCACATTGCCATGCTGCTGAAGCAATGGGCAAGGCCATGATTACAGTATTTTCCTTTATTTTAATGTGTGAAGGAATAAGTAGTTTTCTACCATCATTCTAATTATTAACATTTTCTAAGGCAACAACCAAACATTTTGTGAGCCTTTGTGCATGCTGTGAGACAAGTCACATGTGTCTCTCAGGTCATGCCTGAAATCCTACAGAAACACATCCAACACAGCGCAGCGTCATGGAGTCACAGAGTACCTCATCATGAGAGTACAGACTTAATTGCATGATTGGATCTAAAATAATGCCCCAGGATTTCTTACAAAGCTTCCCCAGCATCCTGTAAGGTAGGCACTTTGCCATCCAGACTCACCCAGACTCACCCAGGCCCGTGGTGTAGCTCTGCAGCTGCGACTGGCTGAAGCCTTCACACACTGGCTGAGTCCTACCTGTTGAAACTTGGATTGCAGAGGGGTAAGCAAAACGTAAATAGTCCATGAGTAACATTCCCAGATCTGCGGGAAGTGCAGCCCCTTTAATGATCCAGCAGCTGGAACAAATGACTGCTCACTCATAACATACACATTGCAGTTGTCATAGAAACTCACTTAGCAACAAAGAATCCTTGACCTTTTCCCCATCTGTTTTGAATCTTCACAAAGGCACATTAATTTCTTTACATTGATTTTTCCTGCTTTTTTCTTTTTTTCTCCCCACCCAAATGCCACATTTTGTGTGGCTCCCAGACACCAGCAGAAGTCTCCCACAACTTCAGGGGCAGTACTGCAGAGGTCCTGCCTCTCCTCACCCCTGTTCAGTGTGGGGCACCCGCTAGCTCCTGACAAAAAGTTTAGACTGGTTGTTAGAAAACATTTCTTCACTGAAAGTGTGGTCGAGCCCTGGCAAAGGCTGCCCATGGCAGTGGTGGAGTCCCCAGCCCTGGAGGCATTTAAAAGCCATGGGCTAGTGGTGGGCTTGTCAATGCTGGGGGAATGGTTGGACTTGATGGTCTGAGAGGTCTCTTAGAACATAAACAATGCTATGATTCTAGATAAAGATAACTGCAAATTAGGTTGTGCAACTGGATACTCCACCTCAGCCTAGAAACTTGAAAAACAATCTGTCTCAGTTTGGGAAGAGCGAGGGAAACTCGGGGCTCTGTGGCTTTGGATTAACCAGTACAGTAACAGTCTGTAATTAAATCAGAATATCCCCTTCAAATGGATGCAGACCATCCAGGAAACAAGAATACATTGTCAAAGGCCAACGTGTATATAGCAACACCACCATGATGAGAACAGTCTTGCTACAAAGGGCATCTCTAAATTCCAGGAAGAAACGGAGATGGATGAAATTAATCCAGACTCTGAGTAATGGTGAAATCACTGCATGTTCTGAAGGCACAGAGATTTTAGATAAAGCTTGTCTGATGTGATCCCATTAGACATCAAATTAGATCCCCAGAGTATGGGTATTTTTCAGTATGTATCATCACCATGTTTGACATTTGAGATAAATAGAATAAACTTAATCACAAATTATCTTAAAATAATAAAAGAGAAAATATGTATTTGTTCTATTTAAGGAGTTTTGGAAGGATTCTTGTGCTCAGTTTACTTTTTCTTTTTAATTTTGCTCCTTCTCTCAAATCAATGATGTTTACAGTAGTGTACAGGTTTGAAAGCAANACCTTCTCTCAAGTCAGTGATGCTTACAGTAGGATATTTTCTTTTCTCCTCTTCTCTCCTCTCCCCAGAAAATGATGCAATGAGGAAAAGAAAATAATACTGCACACACACGCATAAACAGACACACAGAACTTGAATACCTGCAGAGAAAAAAAAAAATAAGAACCTTGAAGCACCTAGTGCTTCTTAAGGAAAATTACTGAATACATCATTTTCCCATTAAAACAGAATTTTGAAATAATTTCAAATGGCAATTATTACCGATCTTAAATGTTTTCTGAATTACACAACAGAGAAAGGATTGTGTAACAGCAATGATAAGGCACTGGCAGCTTTATCAAATCTCCCAAAGCAGTGGGTCACTTTTGAGATTCAAAATATTTCCTGCAACACCACACTTTCTTAGTGTCAGAATTTTTATCTGGGAAGGAACAGTATGGGTTGCTATGATTTTGGAGGTTAGTTAGGGATCATATCCTGGGTCATTTCTTATCTGCAGACCTCAGCTTAAGTAATGCTGGTGAAGGAAACTTTTGTCTTGGTTGGAGAAAAACAACATGGCTACAAGTCACTTTCCATTTTATCTGCTCTGAGTTTACTAAAAGGTAAATAAAGGAGATAGGAGATACAGAGCTGTGGAGACTTGTGGAGAAAAACAAATGCATTTTAGAATTGAGATGTCCTGAGTTCTAAGCTCTAAGTGGTTTGTCTGCAGTTTAGCTAAAAACAGATGGTGCATGTCTGGATCTAATGTATTTTTTTATGCATTAATAAATTGCATTAACAAATGCAATGACAAACAAGCAGAGCAGGTGAAAAAAGAGCATGGCAGTGTAGAGAGAGAAGAGGTGGATTTTCAGAGCCAATGACTGCTGATTTTTACATGAGCTGGCCCGTGTTCAACAATTTTTTTAAATGTTTAGGTTAGTATCTAAATGGAGATATCAAAATCATGGCTTGGGTTCCCATTTAAAACGTATCATGGTGGTATATCTGCAAATCAGTACCTGAATGTTGACTTTGGGGAGCTCTTTCTGAAAAGCTCTCAATCAGAATCTCAAAATTGATTGTTTCGGCTAGCACTGGCCTCAAGTCTAATTCCATTTGTTAATACAGGTCAGGATCCTCTGAAATCCTCTGGCAAGCTGGATGGGGCTCTGACCAACCTGGTCTAGTGGAAGGTGTCCCTGTCCATGGCAGGGATTGGAATGAGAAGATCTTTAAGGTGCCTCCCGGCCCAAACCATTCTGTGCTTCTGTGATTCTGTAATTCTGTGATTCTGTGATTCTGTGATTCTGTGATCTAGCCCATCTTTACACCACCAGAGGCTGAAGCTGAGTTTTCCATATGCTTTCATGGAGCCCAGCCTTCTGCTCAGACAGCTGAATGATCCCACATGCATTTTTCCAGTACTTCAGTTCTACAGCACTTTTGACCTTGCTGGTATTTAAACTGTGAGCATGAAAAACAATTACAGCAATTGCAGATACCCCTGTTTATAGGGATTTAATGGAAACCTTCAGCATAAAATTCACCAAACAGCATCTTGCTATTGGAGCAGTTACGTTTTAAACAGCATTAAACTTGATGGAAATCACAGCACACAACCTCACATAAGCCTTTTGCCAAACTTAAATGCGAAGACAAATTCCTCTCCAGGATGGGTGGGACATTGTGGCACCATTTCTACACCTTTTGTCCTTCCCCATAACACCCAATTAGTTAGTCATGCCCACAAAACCCTTAAAGTATGCCACCAAAAATTCTACTCAGTTCCCCAACTCTCTTCCCCACACACCCTCTGACAGGTCCTGTATTCATGCAGGCAACTCAAGGCCACACAGAACCCTGTAACATTTAGTCTGAAACATGTCTGGGGAAAATTTATTTGGTTATGTCCCTTTGGTGAGGTTCAGAGGAGGGACAAGGTGATGATCCTTTTCCTTTGATGGTCTCAGGAGTAATCAGTTGTGTGTCCTTCTTCACCTCACCCTCTGCAGAGCTCTGCTTACCATCATTTGCCTTTAAGGAAGGAAAACCTAATAAAAAGGCAACCTAAAAATTCCCTTGCTACTGCAAATAACACATAGAGAATCTGTGCTGGAAAGAGAATATTTGCAGTGGACAGTGAGTTCATTCTCTGTACAAACAGGAAAGGCCAGGCCAGTCCTGACATGAGATGAGTCACATCTACTGCCTGCTGCCCCCCAGGCAATATTTAACTGTTCAACCTCACAGTCCCATGTTCCAGCACTCCCAGCAGGGTCAGCAGAGCCACCTTGAAACAAAGTTCTTTGTTCCTTTCATCACGATTTCATCCTGGACTGGAGTAGGGAAAGGTAATTTATTCATTTGAAATCACTGTATCAAATAATTGTCTTTAAAATGCTTGCCATAATCCTCAGGGCATGAAACATGGGCCTCAGAAGAACAGCCCTGGAGCTCTTCTGTGTTTTTAAGGGCTAGTGAGGGCTCAGGAAATGGTAATGTCTGCTATGCATGGAGAACTAGCCAAGCTTTCTGACACACAAGCTCTTCTCCAAGCCTGAAAGAGAAGCAGCACTGTCAGTGCTAAATTTGGGTGGAGAACAACTGTTCTGTGTTACACTTGATATGGTAAGCAGTTAAATCATCTGGGGGGAAACGTTGCTGGTACCTGTACAGCAAAAATTAGTGTTCCTAGGGAAAAAGGTGATAATCTTCTATGGGGAAAAGCAGAGCCAGGTGACTCATCACCTCTAGGAAATGCAGAAGGTGGCAAAGGGAAGGAGGAAAACAAAGCACACCACAAGCCAAGTGTTTTTCCTGAGTCCAGGATTTTTAGTGTTCAGTGCAGTTTTGAATTCCAGTTCACACATTTATTTTTTGAACGATTTTGTGTGGGGTTGTTTGGAAGAAGGGGAGTGTAGAGTATCTTTCCCTTGAGATTCAGGACTGGGAGGCCAGAGCTAGGATGGTTATTCAGTGAGAAATCTCCTCTCCCTGATAGCCTGGTGCTTCTGTCCCTCACTGATTTCCTTTAGAAGCCTGTGCTTCTGCACAAAGCTTCCAGGAGAACACATTTTGCATGGGAGGAGGTACCTTGCACTCAGGTATCACCCAGGTGCACTACAAGAAAAGCTTCCAAGTACTGAAGGCTGCATCATGAAAGTAATTTATTGTGATGGCTGTGAAAATATGTTTTCAGACATATCCATTCTTCCAGGACAGCCTGGCTTCATCCAGAATGTTGACTTTTGGGGGAAAGTTTCTGGGAGCTGGGGAACGCTTTGAAATTTACAGAAGTCTAGGAAAATACATGGAAAAATCATTGTGTACAAAAGACAGCACACAAAGCACGGTGAAGCAGAGAATGGTAGGATGCTGTTGACCCTAAGAAATGATTCCTACCATCTATGTATATTACAAACACAAGCAAATACACAAATAATTGAGTACAAAGAGTTTTGTTACACTTGTGGATGACATCAAGTGGCTCCAAGAGTAAACACAACCGAGCCAAAACCCACCTGCAAGCACCTTTCCTGCCCAGACAAGTGAGGTGAGGAAGCACCTCGATCAAGTGAAGCTGGACACAGACAGTGGTGCAACTTCCCAGGGCAAAAACCCCACAGAGCTGGAGTCCCCCTGATTGCTTGAGAGCATGGAGAGGAGTATCCATGACCAGCTCCATCATTCACACTACTTTTGTTCCTATTTATTCTTCCAGGAATTATTGGAGTGACTGACTCTCACAGGTTGGGATGTGACCCTCCTGATGAAAAACAGGAGCATATGATAAGCTACTGATGCAGCACATCACATTCCATCTCCTCAGGAACATCCTGCCTGACTTGTGTGAGAGGGAAACAGCCTTGGCAGGTCCTTCCCACCCTCCTGGTCACAGCTGCACCAAAACCAAAACAAAACCATGAAAGAAGATCAGTGTGAGTGGTTTTCTGTCCTGAAATACTTTGAATAGTGCAGGTCCTCTATAAACCTGCTTTATAGTGGAAACCTGGGAGAAGCTCTATAAAGCTGAAACTTTAAAACATGTTTTTATGGAAGAGCTAGAAATCCACAGGGTTTGAAGTTGCACAGAGTTTTTCTAGGCTCTCTTTTTCCTTCACGATGCAAGAAATTAAAAATACATTGGTCATAATTCTGATTTCACCTTATCAGCACCGTGGACTGCTGAATTACTCCCATTGACACTAGTATAAAAGGATATTCTGACAGATCCAAGAAAACTCAGACTTATTAAAAGCAATAAATAATTGTTACGATCCCAGAGAACAAAATCTACTACTCTACTTGTTTTGTGTATGACTTCAGAGATTAGGGGACCCTGCTACTTAATTGCTCAGAGGGACACTAATCTTGTAAAGCTCTTTTCCTAGCAGAAGTTATCAAATAGAAGCAGGACTCTTTAATAAAATTACAGTTATTAAATTCTCCCTTTTGCTGGGAAGTTACTTGGTCCAGAAACACTTGCCAAAAACACACTCAGAAGAAAAAATCAAGCTGCAGTATCAAGATCTGGAAAATGCAGATAAGTTAGAACTGAGGGTTTATTTCACAGTCTGTTCTGTACGTGCATGCTATTTGGTCATATATATTTTTTCTTTCCCACAAATTAAATTTTCACACCAAGCAGCAGTTGAGAAAGAGAAAATTACTAAAGGGGCATGTTCTAACCAAATGGAGGTGTCAAAAACATGGTTCCCAAAATCACTTTTGTGCATGTGGTATTATTCAGACCCAACATATACGATTTCTGATACCGCAGTTACTTGCCCAGTGGCACTTCAGCCTCTCCTGGAGAAATTCTGAGTAATTGCATGTTTTTAGTAAAACAGTGGTAAGAATGGGTTTTGTCTGTTTAAAAAAATAAATATTTATAAATAGTTCTCCTTGAGTTTATTGTGAGACATGGCTGTAGATAGCTGGGCTGGAAACCTTGAGGCTGAATGAATTTTGGGCAGGCCATTAGTACCTTGAAATAGGGTGCTGCAACAGGAGTACCTATCATAGAATCACTGAGGTTGGAAAAGACATCCAATATCATCAAGTCCAGCCTTCAACATATCATCCACCCCCAGGACTTTCTGTTGGCAGGTGACTGGGGAGTAACAGGACCAGCACTTATGATACACCCCCAAAATGCCCTCCCTCTGCTTTCACTGAAAGGCAGGGAAGGTAGCTTGAACTGCTGGAGAGACCATCTGTGCTGCTAATAGCAGCTACAGAAATTAAGGCAGGAAGCTCCTTGACCGGGCTGTGGGTTGTGTTCTGCTTCCTCTGAACGTGTCTGTGCAGTTCCCAGGACTGGTGCTGTTGGTGCCACCACGTCACAGGGGATGCACCAGGCAGAGGTGCCTGCCCAGGCTCTACTCAGACCAGCACAGCTCACGCTGCCTTGGATCCATCTCTCAAACCGAGACCAGAACAAACCATCCGACTGCTGGATGGAATGGGATTTGCTGTGGAAAACACGGCTCCTGTAGGCCGCTCATTATTAATAATTATAGCATAATAGAAAGCACAACAGCTAATTGCTGATCCCCTGCTATAACCTGATAGATTAATAGAAGCAGTACTTTCTTCTCAGGAGAGTAGGCTCACTTTCGCATTACAAAAATAATTAAAGCGTAATCAAGTGCTGAGAAGTCACCCAGGAGGTCTGTGCATAATAGCCCACACACACGTTTTGTCTTTTGTGCCCAAAACTGCTCACAAAGCACCAAATCTGTCCTGCCATCAGGTCCTGATTCTGCCCTTGCACAGGAGGAAGGGGAAGAGTGACTTCGACAGGAGACCTCTGCACTTTTCACGTTTCGCACGGAAAATAATCGCAGGAGGCTGCAGCTCCCCTCAGCATATTTCTCCCTCTACTGGGTCACTTCAGCACTAAATTCTGTTTTGGTGCAGGTGTTAAAGCTTTAGGTGCCTTCCCACCTAAAATAAACCCTAGATTGCTGCAGCTCCAAAAAAAGCAGCACAAACCCCAAGTCCTAGAATAACAGACCAATAAATCTTCTTGTGGCTTTTTTATCCCCATTCTAATTACTCTTTAAACTCATAAATAATTTTAAGAGGGAAGATCAGTGGAAAATTTCCGTTCACACACATTTATTTCTCTCTCTATAACCAATTTGCAGCTTCTCTGCACTCCAGGGTGAAAATTGCTGCAATTCTCGTTTTTCCTCCCTGTGCCTGTGCATGGAGTCAAAACTCCCCTGCAATGACCACATTGTTACTCACAGGGTTTCAGACTGGAGATCTTCATCTTCTTAACCAAGAGGCAAAAACCACTTATGCACATATCAGTCTTCTTTTTTTTTTTTAAAAAAAAAAAAAAAGAAAAAAAAAAAGAAGAATGCATATCTAAAAGTTAATTAAGGTCATTACCATTAGGAAGAGAGGACAATTTTCACCCTCCTCATTTTGGATGTTCTGTTTGGATTTTTGGACAGAGAGGAACATGTTACAAAAATATTAACTCACTAAAAGAGCAAAGTACACAGGTTGAATTTCACAGATTTTAAGGGGGAAAGAAAAGGAATAATTACTTTATCCCATCTGACTTTTGGCATTCTACAGACCATTGCATGTGTCTTCCATATTTTATACTGATCCCACACCTCAGTTAAAGGTAGGCATTTCAGTCATTTAGAGTCTAAACTATTCTTTCACAGAGGTAAAAGGAAAAATAAGATAGCACTAACTCAAAAGGCTTTTCAGTTACCATACCAAGATCTGTTCAGTATGGGAGTCACAAAATAAAGAAAAAAAAAAATTAAAGACTCATACTTCCTCCAAAATCTGAACCAAAATGGCAATTCTCAGGAAAAAAATCTAGGGAAAGCATCTTTCAAGACCTGCACCCAGCAGGCATTTGGTTCTGGGTGCATGGACAACAAACAATCCCGGACTATGAAGAAAGAGGCTTCACCTTTAAATTCTTCCGTACTATTCCAACTTGGCCAATGCCCTTGGGCTCCAGCTATGCTGCGGTTGTCTTCATATTCTGAATTATCTTCTATGCTTGATGTTGAGACTCCTGGTTGATCTGACTTCTTTGGCTTTATGTCTTTAAGATCCTTCATCTTTGAGATTTTTAAGAAGTATTGTTATACGGAAAAGTATTGAAAATGCATTTTGAAATGCAATGCATTCAGTATCTCACAGAATTCCAGAAGGGGTTGAGGCTGGAAAGGACCACAGTGGGGTCATCTGGTCCCACCTCCCTGCTCCAGCAGGGCCATCCCAGAGCACAGGGCACAGGATTGTGTCCAGACAGTCCTGGAATATCCCCAGTGAGGGAGACTTCACCCCATCTCTGGTCAATCTGTTCAGTGCTCGGTCACTGCTCAGGGCAGAAGTCCTTCCTCATGTCCAGGTGGAACTCCCTGGGATCAGTCCCTGCCCGTTGCTCTGGTGCCATTGCTGGGCCCTGGAGCAGAGCCTGGGCCCTGCTCTGAGCCCTCCCTGCAGCCAGGGACACCCAAGGATGGGATCCCCTCTCAGCTGGGGCTCCTCTCAAGGCTGAACAGCCCCAGCTCCCTCAGCCTCTCCTCATCAGGGAGATGCTCCAGTCCCTTCATCATCTTTGTGGCCCTCTGGACCCTCTAGAGGAGCTCCATGTCTCTCTTGTCCTGATGAGCCCAGACCTGGACACAGCACTGCAGATAAACATTTTCCAAGGTAGCTCACAGTCCTCCCAAGAGCAGGAAACTTGTCCCCACTGTAAGTTGTCCCAAGGAAGTATTTTAAAAATACATGAACATGACCACAGGTCAGGAGAAAGGGCTTGAAGAGTGGCCTCTGGTGTAAGAGTCCCATTTTGATGCCATCAGGAATTTCTTGTCAGGGCTCTGGACAGGATGTTGATTCTGATGTGGGCCAAGAGTCAAATACTTTTTTTCCAATCCCACAAATGGGAATTAATACATCCAGGAAAACTCCTTCTGAAGTCTCTGCATGAAGAATGCAGCTCCCATGTTTCTGGGGTTTTCAATGGGCTCTAGAGAGTGGGTACAGAGGATGGAAGAGGCAGAAATGCACCTAAATACTTTTAAAAAAAATGTACCTACTTGACTTCAATTTCACAGACATTATATCCAATTTTTACCTCCTACTCTTCTGGAGTAGAATGGTGGTGCAACACTTCTGCAAAACTAATAGGACAAGAATTGTGTACAATATGTGGATTTTTCTGTAATCTTTCTCAACATGAATAACATGCTGACTTTCATATCCTATTTTTTTTTAATTACTGTTTGGTTGGTGATTATTTGCATGAGATAAAGAATGTTTGAAGGCTTCTACATTAATTAAGTTTCATCTTTTTAGACTGTTCTTTACATGTAAAGGTAATTGGTTTTAGTTGTTATAAATCTTGTGCAAAATTCCTCAAGCAATAAACACAAGCTGTATCTCAGTAATTGTCTATTGACTACACTTTCCAGTATGAATTAATTTTCAATTACAAACTTCCTTTTTTACAGTACCAGGTTGAAAGTCTGCATTTTGAACACGTAGATATCCTCATCTTGTGCAAATTTGTCTCACATTATACTGGAAGAAGAAGAGATTCATTGAGCAACCATCAGTCTGAATATCAATGCAGCATGACAATAACAGTGTATGTCAAAACTCAGGTTTCCTCTGCAAATTCCCAGACAGCAACAAAGACTCGTTTCCAACCCTAATTATTTTTATTGCTGTTACATTGCGCTCCTCTCTGCTGCATGTTTGAAAGTTAATGGCTTGATTAGGAAGGGGATCCTAAACTGAGTAAAACTTTCACAGCGACCACAAATGAAATCTAACTGAGAGTATTTTAGAGGGGGGGAGTATGGAAGTGAGAGGGGTAGGATAGGATGAGCTATCACATCTCTTTCTGAAGAGGACTACAGAAAGATTATCACAAGTATTGATCTGGAGTTGGGTGCTCAGTCTGCTGATGCTTTCAGAAACGTCCCAACATACCTACTTGCACTTTTACTTGTGGGATACTTATCACGTAAAAGCAGCTTAATCCCATCTTTAAAATCCACGTGACTCACCCAGCACCACAAAATTTGGTGGGTAGATCTGCAGGGGGTGTAAGCCACGTTGAGGGAGATGCCAAATATCCTCCCACATCATATCTTGGGGAGTGATGCTGGCGTGGGGCCTGAAAACAGCCAGTTGGACTGATGGAGAGAGAACCAAAGCCCTCTGGGGGAACTGAAAGAAGTGCTGATTCAAATGGACAAAATGCCATAATGGACCTCTGCTGCCTCAAGTGGAGGTCTCCATCCTCCTTTCTTGTCCCTTCCTCACAGCCATGAGGTCCCACCCTCCCCTGAGCTGGTACTGGACATTTCCTGTACCAATTTTGTTAACTAAAATAGCAGAAAACCCTCCTACCACTCCTTCCTCCCCTGAGACATGGTCCCAAGAATGCCACAGGCAGCACCAAACAAATGACAGGAGGGGAACACACCCAGGAGGGAAAGCTGGAAGGAGCTCCTACCCCAGTGCCCCACTGATGTGAGCAGCCTTTGAATCCTCTCCCTCGAAGGCTGAGGCATCCTGACTTTGCAAAGGTCTTGTAACACTCGGAGGCAGATAATCCCTTCTGGTTTCCCACTTGGTGCCCAGAGGCTTTCCAATGGGACACTGGGTGCCCCAGATTTCCTGTGTCTTACCTGCAGGAGTGTCTTGGATGCCCCAGGGCATCTAAAATGGCCCTGGACATGTATCTTTAGGCACCTGAATCTCTCCACCAGCTACCTCAAGCGATGCCACTAAATTTCAGTAATATCAGTGACTTTAAAGGGCTGCATTTCATCCAAGAAAAGGGGACCTATTAACTCTTAATTTTTGCATAAAGTGTGAAAGCACAAAAGTGTCTTCACAAGCAGTTCCAAGAAGGAGCATATTGAATGCTTCTTAAGGTATAAAATAGGAACAAATAAACAAGAGATTTCAACCTATGTGTTCAGCACATCTGCATTTCAAATTTCTGAGTTTCTATTTAGGAATGTTAATAAGTTTACAGGCTCAGTGTTACCATATTTCTGATAGGAAAAAAAAGATATGCAATATATACACATGTATCTGTAGATTTTCACTTGGCATTTATTTAAAAATAGATATTTTTCTGTTCTCTGGTATTTACTGGAACTGGGGGAAAAAAAAAAAAAAAAAGAGAAAGAAAAAGATCGATACTCCTGTGCAGGAATCCTGAGAATGGGACTGAAAAGAACGTGATGGCACAGGCACATAAAGTGAGGTTTGACCATGTCACTTGACCACTGCAACATGAAAAGCTCCATTAGCGAGAATTGTCCTTTCCCTTCTCTTTCCCTTGTGTAGGATTTGTCCTTCTGTCTGTGAAATAAAGACCTCAGCAAACAGTGCCACCAGATGGGCGCTCGGTGGAACTGTATTCACTCAGTGATATCCTAACAGGAAAGGGAAGAAGAAACAGAAAACCCCAAACTTCAGCATTTCTATTAATTTCATCCTATCTTTTCATCTCTGCTCTGGAATTCTCTCTCTCCAGCAAGAAACTGAAGGTTTTATAGTGTCTTGCATAATAAGGTGAAAAGACCTTGGTTTTACTTTTCAGTGCAATAACTTAGAGCTTGCAAATTTCTCACTTGAGGTTAATTGTCTCTTCAGAACGTGTGACCCACATTGCAGGCAGGCAGAATAAAACAGTTCTGTATACTTCTAATGGATTTATTTAAAAGGATGAGCAAGCAAATGTTCACTTAAGAGCACCTATTAGTGAGCTAATATACTACTTTTTTACTGTGAAAATTAAAGACTGAACAACACAATGGTCAAATTGAGGTCACAATTAAAATTAAATCAGTAAATCACTAGACTCAGAATGATCAAATCACTGCATGAATACAATACATAATGAAATCAAATTATGGGCTTAATAGCAGATTAAATTATTAGTCTTTGGCTTCTGCTGATTTTAAGTGAGGTGTTTTCCTTCCAGAAAGGCCCCACTGGTGTTATACTGAGAGTGTTGGCCCAACAGGTAAAGAAAGCAGATATCCTCATCTATGGCTCTGCTAGTCTCTTGGTAGATTTCCCTGGGAGAAATCTAACAGATAACAATGGAGGCTTAGATTAAAAAAAAATACAGCTCTAGTTGTTTGATTTTAACAGTCACTCCTCAATTCTCACTGCTGTTAACACTTTGCTGCAGTTGTTCTTAATTACCACCCTCTGTTTTAGCAGTGTAACACAGAGACTCCCTTAGGAATCCACCAGAACTGATGATTTAGACATAGGTAAGTGGAGCTTTCGGGCAACAATCTCTCTCTAACACAGAAGAATCCACTCAATAAACCACTAAAAGTTTCTGTTTATTTTGAGAATTATTGAGGTATCATCCATTCTACCCTCACTGTGTTATTTTAAACACCTGTGAGTACAGCCCTTCTTTAAATGAATTAAAAATATGGAATCTGGTTTCAGTCATTTGCAATATGAAATAACACAAGAATCATGCTGCTTCTGCAAAATACTAGATTTCCTAAGGGCTATTTTTCTTGCTTTGCCTTTGGAATCAACAGGTACATGAACTCAAGTGCTCTGAATATTTAATATGGTCCAGGGCTTCAGTCAATACATGTTAATTTTAAAGGTTTTGTGCCATGGAAGAAAACTCAAGAATCAACTTGTCCACTTCTGTTTGCCACAGAAGCTGCAGCAGAGGTAATGGTCCTGAAGAAATGAAAGGTGTTTGATAGAAAGGTTTGGTGACAATATTTCAACCAACAAAGCAGGGGTGAGACCTTGGAAATTAAGTAAATAAACATACACTACTGAGGCCTATATATTATTTTCCTTAGATAAAAATTCAGGAGCAGAAATTAATGACTGATTCTAATGGCATTTATTCTCAAGAAACTTACAAAAGTTTTTATATTTTTACCAGCATATGCTCTATATATGATTACAACATTTGGGATGTTTACCTCCCCAGTTCAATGGACTCTCTGCAACATTAATGAAAAAACAGACAAGGTGTTCCAAACTCAGCACTACTCACCCTATTCTTCCTCTGAGGGCACCTATCTCCACTGACTACAGGAAGATGACTGCAGTCTAACTTGGCTTTCCCCATTAGTAACCCAAAAATATCACTTAAAATGACACAGGGAAACCGAATC
Source organism: Aleadryas rufinucha (assembly GCA_013397815.1). Classification (NCBI taxonomy): domain Eukaryota; kingdom Metazoa; phylum Chordata; class Aves; order Passeriformes; genus Aleadryas; species Aleadryas rufinucha. The sequence goes on from VZTH01002859.1 coordinate 173,852, forward strand.
AAAGCTGAGAGTTTTGATCCTTCAAACATCATCTTTATTCTCTTAGAAAATATGCACTCTTTCCACCTTTCATCACTGCAGAGCTGTGGTCCTAACTTCCAGAACTCCTTGACCAGGTAGTCTTCTCTCTTTAACCAGTGACAAAGCTTCCACAAAGAATTAAATAGTGCCAAACTGCCATTCCACCATCTGACTGAAGAGATTTACCCTATTTTTTAAGAGAACTTATGAAAATTTTATGGTAAAAACACTTATAAGTATTTTAAATATTTTTTTTCCCAGTTATTGATTCCATTAGTTACCTGCTTCATCTGTTCTAATAGGTATTTCCTCTTAAAATAAAATAATAGAATAATAAATTTAAACATGAAACAATAACAATAAATAGTGTCTCAACACCGCAAGATTAGTGCTCACCTATTATTTCATCAGTTAAGATACAGGCTTGGGAGCCAATTGCTTAAAGAGAGGAAACACACACATTTTTTTGACTCATGGTATTACTGAATGGAGCAGATGACTGTGGTCTAGAAAGGGGAGCACTGACAATCCCACATCACGGAGCACTGGTTTGGTGCTTTGTTCTGTGCCCAGCAGCAACACATCTCTTTGCTATATTTATGTAAGAAAAGAAAACAAGATTATCAAGTTTTGTTTGGCAGTCACTGAAATCATTTGTTTTGGAGCATTGGCATGATTTTGGGACAAAGTCCCAGACAGTCCTCATTTACTGTTCACCCATTCAGTTACGAGAGCAGTTTGAGATCCCACTGATTTCAGTGGGATGGGGACGGAGGCAGTGGCCTTCTTACTCAGGCACTCGCAACGATCTTCAGGCTTCTCCCAAACACAAGAGACTGACTCTGTGAATTTGGACCACCTCGTTCCATCCCTGACATGGGCAGGGACACCTTCCACTAGACCAGGTTGCTCAGGGCCCTATCTAATATCTGCTCCAAGCCGCTCAAACAGGCTCCCTGTGCTCCTGTCTGGCATCTATTTAGGACCACAGCTCTGCTTCCCCATTAAATGACTAACTTTGACTAAATTTCTACCTTTTAAAGTAGGTAGCATGTACCTGGTTCCCCACCTGAAAAGCAGCCCTGCCTTTTCATGGAGAGTTACACTCCAGACTTGTTCTGGGTCAAAAAACTCCAGGAAGATCACAGCCTAGAGAACACACAGAGGAGAGAACCATTCCCAGACCTGAATATGCATTGCATGACAGAATTGCTACTGCCCCGGTGTGTCTCACAGGCTCTGTGCAACCCTGTCAAAGAGATTCCCTTTTATCTCTACCAGGAGATAAAAAGGCAGCAAAGTGGGCTTAAGGAGCAGGACAAGCTTAGTTTAACTCCAAAGACAAGCACTTTGGATGGCCACCACGGCTGTGACCGTGCAATTCCAACCCGCAGTTCCTAAGCTCTGCGTGGCTTCCTCGGGTGCCAGGAGGGAGATAATAACTCATGAACTTCCTAAACAAACATCAAAACAGATTTGAATGCAAGAAGGTTTTGTACTATTATATTAAATAAAATCCATGATAGATAGCTAAGTCACAGGAGGCCAGTTGCAAGCCTTTGCTGCTGTCAAGTGATTAATTTCAGTAAGAACATCAAAGAGAGGAAACAAGGAAAATGGATGAGACGCTTGCTGCTGAGGCACAGACAGCAGTGGGGGATTTTGCCCACATTAGAATTGCAGCCCTGTGCTCAGAGCTGCCATAACACATTGTAATTGCCATTGTATTGGATCCACGTAATCTTGACAAGTAGTAAAACTCACTTTTCTCTGGAACAGCAGTGAATAGCAGCAGGTAGAGGCATTTGAGAGAGGCTGGATAACAGTACTGGTCTGCCCTCTCCCGCCCCAAAACTGGTGAAATCAAGTTTAATAATCTCAACATTTAAAAAACAAAATCCTCGTGTTGCAATTTGGAGGTTCCAGATTCCTCTCAGGTGGAAATTGTGAATTCTTGTTTGCACCTGATAGAGGGAGACATTTTAATCTTTAAAAAATAAACCAAGTATTGTTACATAAATTAGCTAAATCCTGATGTCAAGGATTTATATATAAAGAGACCAAAGGGCATGGGAGCTCATAACATTTCCCTCACACTCCTGTGGATCCTCCAGTGTCATAAATGCTCACAGGAAATTGTCAGAAAGAGAGAGAAATAGGAATGCACTCACTGGGTGGGTATTTCTTTCCATGGACCAGTGAAACCTGGAGGCAACAGAAGAAAACCAGCTTTGCAGACAGAAGAACACTTGAATTCTAGTTCTAGCCTCATATTGAACTTGGAAAGGCTTGAGGAAGAGCACAGACTTCAATGAAGACTGAAGACAGAGGGAGTGATAATTTTAAAATGGAGAGCATGGGTGTATTGACTTTGGGGGTTTTTAGTGTGTATGTGTTTTTAGGTTTGGTTTGTTGGTTGGGTTTGTGGCAGGGGATGTTTTGGGGTGTTTTGGCTTTTTTTTTGTCTGGGGTGGTTTTTTGTGGGGGGAGAGAGGAGACACAGCATTGTCAGCTGGCAAGGGAGGGGATTGTCCCGCTCTGCTCTGCTCTGGGGCAGCCTCACCTCGAGTGCAGGGGGCCGCTTTGGGTGCCTCAATATAAGAAGGATATAAAGCTGTTAGAGGAGGTCCAAAGGAGGGCAACAAGGATGGTGAAGGGCCTTGAGGGGAAGCTGTGTGAGGAGTGGCTGAGGGCACTGGTTCAGCTTGAGAAGGGGAGACTGAGGGGAGACCTCACTGCAGTCTACAACTTCCTCATGAGGGGCAGAGGAGGGGCAGGCACTGAGCTCTGCTCTGTGGTGACAGTGACTGTCACCCAACAGAGACAGGCCTGAAGCTGTGTCAAGGGAGGTTTAGGTTGGATATCAGAAAAGGTTCTTCCCCCAAACAGTGGTTGGGCACTGAACAGCCTCCCCAGGGCAGTGGTCACAGCACCAATCCTGATTGGAGCTCAAGGAGTGTTTGGACAACACTCTCAGGCACGTGGTGGAATTCTTGGGGATGGCTCCGTGCAGGCTCAGGAGCTGGACTCAATGATCCTTGTGGGTCTCTTCCAACTCAGGATACAGTGTGATTCTATGATGCCTAATGCTTTGGATAAACTCCACCAACTCAGCCAGGTGAAGTCTGAACTCCCATTCCTGAGTGACATAACACAGAGCGTCCGGAAGGAGAACAGAAACTGTCACTTCATGAGGTTAAAAACCAAAGAAATTAGTCCCAGAGTTGGACATTCCATGGATGCACACGTCCACTGCTTTCAACACATCTTACTCGCTATGGGTTCTCTGCTGCACTTGTTCAGTCATTGGATTCTCTCAGATGTGAATCCAGGCTGCCTAATACTGAGGGTTCAAAGCTCATTTGGATGATGGGGTACAAAAGTCTAAATTTGAAAGAGCCTCTGTCCAACCTCCACTTCCTTCTCAGAAACAGGATTTAAACTTTTAATACTGTTAAACAAGTTCTAGGGCTTTAGCAGCCTGGGAGTGCCTAGATGACACTGCAGTCTGTCACTGTTTGTATTGAGGTGTATGTTTTCAAAGGCCAGAGAGCTTTTGAGGTATTAATAAGCTGCAACCAATTTCACATACAGAGGTCTGGGATTTCCCTTCACATATTCGGTACAACACAGAGCAAATGGAAACCTAAAACACCTACCAGCAGAGATTCATAGGCCTCGAAGCAGAATTGATCATAGCCCTCTGCAAGCACGACCTTCTGTTTAACACAGGCCATAGGATTTCACCTACTGTGGCGGAGGGAATTATTCTTTCTTTCTCCCTAACTGAGCACTATCAAGCCCAATAACTTGCTCATGGCTGAACTATAGCTTATCATTAAGTAAGACATCCAGTCTCGGTGTAAATGCTCCGTTGTGAATTTACCACCTTCTTTGCCAAGCTTACAAAGTGCTTAAACACCTTGACGGAATTCATTCTTTTCCATTTGAATTTATTTGACCTAACCTTCCTGCTATCCAATTTTATTATGCTTTGGTGCACTGGACTTAATATCATTTCCCTGGTTAAGACTGTTAAACCAACTGTCACACACCAGACACCAGGGACCAAAATGGGCACTTTCAGTGCTAAAACCTGCTGTACTAACAGTCTGAGGTAGTTCAAAGGCTCTTTTCCATGACAAGATAAGTTAAACTGGGACTGACACAGAGACACCCTGTCCCACTTGCACTACCCTTGGTGTTCCTGAGCTTGCTGAGTATCAGTTTAGTGAGTTCAGCCATAAGAAATCCAATACTATAAAAGTGATGGATCAGGATTTTGTTGGCTTGCTGCCTGAACTGGGTAGGCACAGGCCTTACCCAGTGCTGGGACAGGAAGAGGCAGCTCTGACAGACTGAGTTAGGCTGGGAGGAATTCGCAGTTTTGGGGACATATGGTAGATTTGCACCATCTGTGCAGAGTGGTCACAAAACACACAGTGGGCAGCAGGTTAAAGCTGATCTCAAGATCTGAAAATGCAATCCTGAACTTGCTTCAAAACAAGCAAATCAAACCAAACCAACCCAAACCTCCTTGCTTCAACTAGTGATTCCTGAATTAATCTTCACTGTTGGTCAGGGCATTGACCAGCATGTGTGGACTTCTGCTAACAAAAGAGCACGGGAGGAGTGACAATTTATAAATAGAGTTTGAAAACCAAGATGGATGATCAATCCCAGAATGCATCTCTCAGACACTATATCCTGAACAACACCAAAAAGAGCTGCTGTGTCTGAAGTGAACTAATGCCAGGCAGATTAATGAACTGACCTGAATAAAGGCAATCCATTTTTCATATTCTTTTAAAATATTATCTTTTCCCCCTTTCTAAATAAGCGGCTGGAATGTTAAATCAGTTAAGTGCATCAATTTGATAAAAACTATGCAAATCTTTAAATATATAAAGGCACCATCTATAACATTGACAGTTCAGATAAAGGGTTTAGTTTTAGTTGAAAATAAAAGTTCCCAGTATGGAATGTAAATGCAAACATTTGTTTTATTTATTTTTTTTTAANCCTTCACAACAGAATCTACAGTGATGTTGAACAAGGCAAAAACATAAAAATGATGCAGTAAATAAGGTTTTGCTGTTTGCTTTAACCCAAATAATTTCACAGACCTGGTTTAAACTGCAGCTGTATCAACAGTGCTGAAGGGATGGCAGGGAACTTTGTGTGCTGCGGAAAAAAATGTAGGATATAACTACTCCCAGGGGAGCCATTCAGACAAATGGTTTGCTGTGCCCATTCTGCCTGGGGAGAACAAACTTTAGGACAGATTCAGCTCAATGTGATTGCACGGCAGTTAGGACCTTGCTCAGAGCCAAAGTGTTGTGTGGTGGGGTTTTATTTCCCTGAGTTAATGTACATAAATGGTCTTTTAAAACTAGAGTCTCTAATCTAATTGTGACTTAGCAGAATCTAAATGAGGATGAGAAGAAATTATACCGGCGAAGTGGAAATCCGAGGAGTCACCTAAAAGCCCAAGACAAGGTGTCATGAAAATTACTGTGAATTAGATAAATGCTCAATTTATTACTGGAAACACTTTTGTGCCTCCCCAAACAACAAAGTAAAAGGCAGGCTAGAAATCCTACTCTCTGAAGTCCACTCCTGTATAAAACAGCACAAAACTCACCTTTACAGGATCTTCTGTAAACTAAAAATACAGATCCTACAGCACTTCACAGGTCTGCAATCAAGGCAGCACCATCAGGAGCCTATGATGAATAAGAAGCTGAAGGTATTTCTTGATATTTAGGTGTCAGAAATCACGTAAAAGGTCCAATTTAAAAAGACAATGCCATCATATCCTCTGCAGAACATTTTTTGTTTTTTTTCAAGAAACCACTGTTCAGAGAAATAAACCACTCCTCTCCCTGCCTTTTGGGTATACTTTGTTTTGAACCTTCTCCTTTAAAGACAGAGTCATACAAGGGCCAGTGCACTGAGGTCTAAACCAGTTCATTAGCTTTTTCTAGGGCATTAAAGAATAGTTATTACTTAGAATCACAGAATCATTAAAGTTGGAAAGACCTCTAAGACCATCAAATACAATCATTAACCCACCACTGGCAGGTTCACCATGAAAACACCTCCCCAGGTGCCACATCTAAACAATTTTTGAACATTTCCCAAGACAGTGATTCCACCACTGCCCCAGGACAGCTTGTTTCAGTGCCTGACCACCTTTTTGGAGAAGAATTTTTCCCTAATATACAATCTAAACCTCCCTTGTCTCAGCCTGATTTCTTTAGGGCTGACTCTCTGTTTCTAAGACTAGGATTCAACACACGTTTTCATCAGTCTGCCAGAAAAAAGCTGAACATCAGAAAGGTGGCTTGATAAACTATCAGTCTTTATCTCACAGCCTACAGTTTTGAAAGCCAGTAATGCAGACAGATGGTGGCAAAACAAGCCAAATTCCATGGGAAACTCAGAACTGACACCGTTTTCACATCATTGTTNGAAAATAAAAGTTCCCAGTATGGAATGTAAATGCAAACATTTGTTTTATTTATTTTTTTTTAAGTACTTTGTATTTTGTACTCTGACAGTTACAAATTGCATGGAAAATTTATTGAAGTTTTCCCTCGCCACAAGCACAGTTCTCCCTTCATGAAAAGGCTTGCTAATATTGTAGGAGGCTGGATAGAAAAACAGAACTTGAGGGACAGTGGGAAGGAAGATAATAAACACAGAAAAATGACACAGATGAAAGTAAAAAAAAATAGCAGGCAGCAGTTCAAATTACAAAATGCTGGGGGTATTAAAAAGAAACCTATCATACTTGCCAGGAAAATGCATGCAGTACACAGCATTCCTGTGGTTCCTGCCTAACCTGGGGGTCACTGTCCGTCTTTCTCTCCCTTTGAAAGGGAACTGGCTATTACTGGTGTGCCCAGCTCAAACCCTTGTCTATTAAGAAAGAAAAGAGCACAGCAAAAAAGGATGGAGGTACAGACACCCCTTNTGGAAACACTTTTGTGCCTCCCCAAACAACAAAGTAAAAGGCAGGCTAGAAATCCTACTCTCTGAAGTCCACTCCTGTATAAAACAGCACAAAACTCACCTTTACAGGATCTTCTGTAAACTAAAAATACAGATCCTACAGCACTTCACAGGTCTGCAATCAAGGCAGCACCATCAGGAGCCTATGATGAATAAGAAGCTGAAGGTATTTCTTGATATTTAGGTGTCAGAAATCACGTAAAAGGTCCAATTTAAAAAGACAATGCCATCATATCCTCTGCAGAACATTTTTTGTTTTTTTTCAAGAAACCACTGTTCAGAGAAATAAACCACTCCTCTCCCTGCCTTTTGGGTATACTTTGTTTTGAACCTTCTCCTTTAAAGACAGAGTCATACAAGGGCCAGTGCACTGAGGTCTAAACCAGTTCATTAGCTTTTTCTAGGGCATTAAAGAATAGTTATTACTTAGAATCACAGAATCATTAAAGTTGGAAAGACCTCTAAGACCATCAAATACAATCATTAACCCACCACTGGCAGGTTCACCATGAAAACACCTCCCCAGGTGCCACATCTAAACAATTTTTGAACATTTCCCAAGACAGTGATTCCACCACTGCCCCAGGACAGCTTGTTTCAGTGCCTGACCACCTTTTTGGAGAAGAATTTTTCCCTAATATACAATCTAAACCTCCCTTGTCTCAGCCTGATTTCTTTAGGGCTGACTCTCTGTTTCTAAGACTAGAATTCAACACACGTTTTCATCAGTCTGCCAGAAAAAAGCTGAACATCAGAAAGGTGGCTTGATAAACTATCAGTCTTTATCTCACAGCCTACAGTTTTGAAAGCCAGTAATGCAGACAGATGGTGGCAAAACAAGCCAAATTCCATGGGAAACTCAGAACTGACACCGTTTTCACATCATTGTTAAGATACATCAGAAAACAGAAGCAGTAAAACAGCTTAATATGCACAAAGCATTTGCTCAGTCTGCAAACAGCTCAAAGATTATAGTGGGTAACTCCGTGGACCAAACAAACTCTCCAGGCAGATGTTTCACCATCCTACAGCAACAGGAGCCTGATGCAACAAAGCTTTTGGGTGGCTAAACTTATTTTATTAGAAACAGATACTACCTCTGGGTGGGATGTAGCTCATTTTAAATTGGCACTGGAGGTGGGAAGGGCCCAGCCCTTGTTGTGCTCGGCTCATCACATTCTCCAATGGAGGACAGGTCTGTTCTCCAGCAGCAGCTCAGAGCAGCCTTCAGAATGCCTTTAAAATGGAGGAAATGTTAAAATGCCCCGAAATGGGGGTGAAATGAGTGCTTTAGACACCTGCCTCTGTCAGAAAGGCAGGACTAATACCCTGTCTGCTCAAGGAAGGTTTCAGCTCAGTGCTGGGTCAGTGCTTGGACTCGATGATCTTAGAGGTCTTTTCCAACATCAGTGATTGAACAATGTCGATTGAGGAGCACACACATCCCTGGAGCTGCCCAGTCCGTTCCTCCCATCCCAGACTGCACTTTGGGCTCTCATGGAAGGAAGCAAAAGCTGCCACTGAGCACCTGCCGAAGCAGCACCATCATCATCATCATCATCAGGAGCAGCAGCAGCAGCAGCAGCAGCAGCAGCAGCAGCAGCAGCAGGGAGCTTGGGTGAGGAACAGTCCTCGCCCTCCCTACACATCACTGGGGATTTCCATCAAATCCTACAGACCGTCCTCAAAGCCCTGCACTGAGCCCTGTGCTGTGCATTTATTTTCAGCACTACCCCCCACTCCTTGCTGTACCAAACTCCTTAATTTAATTTTTCTTTCCTTTTGTCTTTCCTCCCTCCCAAGCCTGCTGCCTCCCCTGTCAAAGCCTCGTCTTGCCTTCGGTCCCTGATCCAATTTGCTCCCGCCGCACACCTGGGTCCCGCGTGCCGGGCTGGCGACTCCTGCGACGCTCCGATATCCCGCTCAATTGCCTCAATTAGCTCCCACTGCACACCTGGGTATGGCACTAATGTGACATCTGCGCAGCTCAGGGAACGTCTGCTCCATTATGGAGCTTTTCCATCACTTCTAGGAGAGATAGATTACTGTGCCCTTAACTGTATCACTGCCTTAGCCGGAGGGATCACCCTCTGCCTCCTTGTCTCACCTGCAGCCACTCAAGCTTCTCTGCAGATGCTGAAACTTGGAAAAAATGGGTTCTCTGCGAGGGAGGTGAAATCACAGACCATCAAGGCTGTAGAAATAGTAATTCATTGGAAAGCTTGAAGCCCGAATCACAAAACTGCACAGGGCTGTTATAACTGCTGTGCCTTGATTGAACTTTGTGTAATCCCAGCCAAGTGCAGCTCTTGGCCCTGTTTGAGCTGTCTGTGAAGCTGAGGAGCTCCTTAGGCTGCAGAGCAGGACTTTAACACCTTCATCAGGCTCAGACTGCTCAAGCTGCTTGCAATAAAACGTAGACAAGAATTATCTTGGAGGGGATATGTCCAGACTTTATCGTGGATATTTTCCATTGCATCCATGAAACTGCTGCCCAAATTTGCCCCATAGTATTCAACATGAGACTGAAGGAGAGTGGGAAGGGCATACACAGAAGGTGAAACTGCAGACAATGTGGATTGTTTTAAATTTCATATTAACAACAATAAAGTGTCCAAAAAAGTAGTTTGTTCAGTGCAGATGATGAGAAGTGAGGGCTAATACTTTATAAAAAAGGTGATGATTTTGCCCCTGGATCCAAGGTGATAAAACAGCATTTTTCATTAAGATACCATGTTGGGTTCAGAGATTATTTTTTTTTTATATAAAATCCAAGCTCCTGATATCCCTTATTCTGGGAATCAGTAGAGGAGAAATTAGCTAGCATAATTTTATTTGACAGACATCAAAGCTGTGATATGTGAATTCGTGCTNCTAAGGAGAACATTTGCAGTGCTGGAAGGTTTATGTTATCACTTTTCACCCATCTGAGCTTCCTCACAGTATAACTGCTGATGCTGCTGGCTGGTTTCAACTATATCTGGTGGACTGGGAGGTCACAAAGAGATTTCATGAAAGTATGTTTCATGGAAATGAATCTTTAATCAAGAAGGGAGACCATATTAATTTCTCTGCTGATTAAAACAGCTGCAGTGTGAGAGCAAGAATCATTAAACAGAGAAGGCATACCAGAAATTTTTATAGACCCCATGGCTTTAGAAGACAAAAACCCAAAACTAAAACAAGAAATAATGTCACTATTTGCACTTTCGCAGGCACAAGAAAAGTCAGCTGAGTGACCACCCTATAGGAGACCAGTCTCTTCCATTCTTCAACACTTCCAATGTTCAAAGAATCAGCTGTTCCACTGCAGTACTTTGGGTGTCCAAGCCCTTTGGATTCGATCTGTACCTAGAAAGAAGCAAAGGCAACACTGTCTTTTTTCTCCTCTTGTGACTGATTCTGATTTTGCTTACTTCCCTTCGCATGTGCATGTCTCCCAGAAGATAGCTTCAGTTTGCCTAATTCCAACTTCACAGCAGCCTCCAATAACTTTGCTGGTACGCCTGAGGCAAATAAAAAGCCTGATGACTTTGAATGGCTATTAAACCCCTTGTTTCCAAGAATTTTAATCCATCTCATTAAATGTCTCTCTGCCATTCATTTATCCGACTAGATTATTTATTAAAAGACTAGACATCAAGATGAATGGGCACTGATCTCCTAAACCACCCTCAGCCCACAATGAAATTTTTCCAAAGCATTTCAACCCTTCACAGAAAGCCCTTAGAAGGCAGTAGGATCATGGAGACAGAAATTGACTTATTCTGTAAGCTCAGCTGCTTTTCAAAATATAGAGATACTCCCCAAGGGCTGGGAAAGATAGAGATCTGGGGTCTCTGTCTCCTTCCATAGAACTGTTCAGCAGGTACGTGCATTCCTCAACATGTAGGGAGCTTTCTTCACTCATATCACAGTTTTTGGGGTCTCTAAGCAGTGCCCAGAAATTGATTTATCTTCATTTAAGTGTTAACAAGGCATATCTTCCTTTGAACTGGAAGTACTTTAACTATATTCATCACTTCTCTCAGTTAAACTTTTTTCATCCAGTTTCTTAATTCAGGAGAACCCTGTGTTTTTCACTGTGTTTTGTGTTAATTTGTATGATTTCATCACACACAATCTCACAGCGTAACGCAGAGGCAAGAATGAGCTGTGGGACAATAGAAAGAAAAGGCTGTCCTAAAGTGGATTTGCTGCTAGAGAAAATCTCCTGTGGAAACACACTATGGGTAAGATCTGAAAGAGGTATTCTGAGCCACAGCACAGGTGTCCTCTCCTCATCCTCCTTTAGGAAGAAACAAAATTAAAGAAGCTCTTTTTCTAAGGGACCTGTGCTGAGCCAGTAAATCATTCCCCATGGAAGCAGCACATCATTTTTCATGTCTCTCGGACTGTGTGATCTGCAGGCAGTAATTCCCTTTTGATTGGGGTCTTTTTTACATACTGAGAGACCACAGCACATGATTAAAGTGGAATCCCAAAATGAGCTCTACTGCCTTCAGGGGAAAACTATTTCTTCCAGAGCAGCCTCTCATGTCCTGCTGTGTCACTCTGGGTCTTTTCCTGTGGCAGATATAATTTCCATACACTACGGTTAATTTCAGATAATCAAACACCTCCACCAGTTGAAAACATGGAAGTGAAAACAAACCTTAACATAACATATATGTACAAATATATCTGTAGTTTTGGCTTCTTTTGGGAAAGAGAGAAAACCCCAAAACCCTCAGTTCCATTGGTCAGCAGGGCCAGGGTTTGCTTTCACAGCAAGTCCCTCTGTGGAAAAGTGATTAAAGAGAACAAAATCACTTTGTGCTGAGTTTTAGAAAAGTCTGTCCAAATCATCTGAGAGGCAATTGACTCACTGGAGTGTAGGCTTGGCTTGACTACTATGAACTAGAAGTGGTTTTACAAAGCTCTTTGTGTTCATCAATGCTATCTGTAACATCTTTCACGGTGCTTTGTCTGCAAGGTACAATGTGAGCTTACACACAATGAATAATTAACAGCCAATGGGCTAAAAATAGTGGATATGGAAGCAGTTTCCAAGAGGGATTTTTTCCTCTTTTTCTCACTTGACTTTTCAGAAGAGTATTTAAATAGTCAGAGACAGGAGGGATTATATCCTAGATATAATATTAATTAATATCAATCAGTCCTCAAAACTAGCTGGTTTTGTGAGCTCTAATGAACGAGGAGTCCAGCATGTTGGGGGATTAAGCCACACAGAGAGGTTCTAGCCATGTCCTTGCTCTAGTCCTTGGAGTACGGTGTGACTGTCACTCAGTACAGAGATTTCTGAGGGAAATCACAGAACAGCCCATGGAAAGAAGCAGTACTCAGGAAAATGATGTCAGCTTCTGGTTTGCAGCCTGGAGCCCAGGAAGGACAGAGGCTTTGGCTCTCCTCCTTCTGGAGAACATTCATCAGTAGCTGACAACTGTTGTAATGTGGCTGGTGAAACTCTGCATGATGTCTGAGTCTCCTAAGGGCATTTTCTTTCATATTTCTTCAGAGCAAACCCATCAGATTGATGCTGCCACAAACTGAGAGGCTTACCTGCTCTCAGAGTCCTGATTTAAGTGCTGGTGGTGTTTAAACCCAGCAAAACAAGCATAATATCATGCTCAACCTGAGGCACAAACTTTAAGGTCAAAGAGAGTGACTGAGAGATTTGTCAGTTATCTGACTCAGGGGGTGGTTTCAGCACACCAGACACTCAAATTCTGTTTAAAAGCTGTTTTGAGCACCCAGGTTCCTCCTTTTTCTTTCCCTACAATCTCAGCATTTAAATAAAGGCAATTTTTATCCTGCTTCCAGCACAGTTACATGTTTATTTTGTGTACGATGCTTTAAATGTTCTTTAATTATCATCACACATAATTGAAGAATATTATCAAAACAATCAAACTGCCGACAAAGGGACTTAGAACAGTTACAGCTGTGTTCAACTCTTCAGCTGAAGCTCAGAACAGCTTCAAGACACAGTATAGATCAGGCTCAGGTGCTGGCCACAGTAGTGAGTACTCTCCCAGGGCAGATATGGAGAAAAAAAAAAAAAAAGGAAAAAAAAGAAAATAAAACCAAAACCCCAAACCCCAAAGCTGGAATATTCTAAATAAAGTTAGAGGAAGGAAGAAATATGATATTCCATGGGATTCTTCTTACCCAAATAAAACTAACAGCCTTCCTGAGTCAGAAGCCTGGAGTTCCTCCTTTCCTACCCTCTCATTCCAAAGACTTGGAGCGAAGGCAACAGCAGGAAAAAAAGCAGCCTTAACCAATACCGAAGCATAATTGATCTGATTCCTAATCACTGCTCCGCAGGGACCAGCAGCGCTTTAAAAACAAGATGTATTTAATCACAGTGTCCCACTGACATCAGTTCAAAGGCAGCTTCCGCTGCTCTCATCTTCAAGAGAAAACTTTTTTGCCCAGACTTCAATTAATCCCCACACTGTCCAATTTCTCAACATTTTCAACCTTGTACAGAATCTTTGCACAAAATCCTGTCACATCCACTTATTCTTCTCTGTTTGAGCACGCAGGTCTTCAGCTAAAAAGGGAGTACGAAAACTCTTACCCAGGCTTTTCCTTCCCTGCACCGCAAGCCAATGGAGTAGCTGCTCATTAACTTGTTTATTTGCCACAATCAAAGCTAAAGATAACCCCCAGGGTTCAATCTCCTCGATTTTAGTCTATTACAGAGAGAGCCAGTCTTCTGGTTTATGTAAATCAAATTCTTCCCTATTTTGCCTAAAAAAAATTATGATAAAACATTTCTTCAGCATCTGCTTCAGATTTTCCTAAAACTGTAAGGCTTGCTTTTTTAAACAGGAAAGTCTTCCATCTCCTCATATACTCTTGTGTTCTGCAAAAGTCACAGATTTCCTAATTTCCATTTGACATTAAGCCATTTAAGTAATTTTATTTATACCTCTATACTTTAGAAGTACACCAAGCCTCTGAAAAGTATATTAAATATTCACTTGCGCTTGAATAGTTTTCCATATGGAATTTCCTGTATTATATATAAAATATCGGTTTTTGAAAAAGCCTTGGCACTCATCAAAAGCAGGTAAGAGAATAGAACTTTCTTGTTGAACAAACCTGACCTCTATACAAATAATTTGTTTCTCTTCTTAAGGCATATTTTGTTCTTCTAAGACAAACACTGATTTATCTCGTTTTGTTTTGTTGGTTTTTTTTTTTACAGAGCATTTGCAATGAAATGGATCACAAAGTGCACATGCATTGTACTTCTAAACACAGGACCAGCTATGCAAGGTCAGCTGTATCATGTCATGTCCTCAACTGTGACAAGTAGCAAAAGTCAAAAGAAGAGTGAGACTGTGTTGGTAAGAATATATGAATATTTCCCTATTTATTCTCTCAGTTTCCAGTGACTTATAGTTTCAGGAAATGCAAGAATTGTGGGTAATATTGTATTTAACTGACCTTGATGAATGTTTCTTCCATGCATTTATCTAATTGCTATTTAGCATCCACAAACACTATGATAAAGAGCTCCATAGTTCAATTATGCACTGTGTAAAAAGCTCTTTTATTTCTTTCCAACCTTTGTCTTGTTAATTTCCTTTTGATACCATCTGTTCACTAAGAAAGAGAAAAATACAGTAATTTCTTCTTAACTGCTTTTCTCCCTTGCAACTCAAGATTTTCAGAACAGCTTAGGACAGAAGAACCCTCTCGAGACCACCTGGTCCAACTCTTCTGTTCAAACAGGGCCACTTGGAGCGGGCGGTCCAGTTGGGTTTTGTGCATCTCCACTGATGGAGATTTCAATGCTTCTCTGGGCAACCTCTCCCCAAATCTGAACACTTCCACACCTCTTGTCCTGCCACTGGGCTCTACGGAGAACAGTCTGACCCTATTCTTCATTCCTTCCCATGGGCTGTTTATACACACAGTTGAGATACCCCTGAGCCTTCTCTTCTCCAGGCTCAGCAGCTTCAGCTGCCGCAGCCTCTCCTTACAGTAAAGTCCCTTCCTCAGCAAGTCTTTATCTTTTTGTACTGGGTAGCCCAGAAGTGGACATGGCACTGCAGATTTTAAAGAACTCTTTCATGTCCTTCTTCATGCATTACTTTCCTAGACTGAAGCTTCCTGGTCCAGCTATTGGTCCTGTGTTAGGAAGAATTTTCTTCCCTTGCTTATGCTTTTTATTCTTCTTCCTATTCTCTGGGCCCAATCCATTTTGGAATCCACTTTGGAATGGGACAACCACAGCTTTGCTTGCATTGAATGTGTGGATGTACATGTACGCATGCAGTAGCATGAAAATGTTTTCTGTACATTCTGTAATTCCAACAAATCCTCATCTTCAACTGCAGTTTGACTGTTACTGAGCATGAAAAGATTTTTCCTAAAAATATTCTGCACATTAGAACTCTGAAATCTTTTCCTGAATAAGCATTTTAACATTTGGAGCTGTATAATGCCAGTTTTTCCTTATGGTGATGGTGGTGCTCCACTGAGCAGACTTTCAAATCTTACAGACTGCTTATAAGATGGGGTAAGACTTTTTAGTAGACCTCTAGCAATAGGAAAAGGGATAGTGCTTTTAAGCTAAAAGCACTATCAAATTTAGACTAGATATTAGGAGGAAATCTTTTACAATGATAGTGGTGAGGCCCTGGCACAGGTCAACAAGAGTAGCTGTGGCTGCCACATCCCTGGGACTGTCCCAGGCCAGGTTGGATGGGACTCCGAGCAACCTGGTCTGGTGGAAGGTGTCCCTGCCCAAGGCAGGGGGTTTGGAAATGGATGGTCTGTAAAGGTCCATTTAAATACAAATTATTCTATCATTCCATCATTTTGTTACAGATAAACCTTGGATAACTGTTTTTGCAATCCAGTTCATGGCTTCACAGTGTGGAGTCAGTCACAAGAAGACTTTTACTGCCCCCTTAGCAATAACATTTTTAAGACTCAACTTCTGGACGTTTCTTTCCAGCTCTATCTTGTATAACGGGAAGGTCTCTGAATATATTACCTGTTTTGTTCTCCACCAGAAGTCATTTGGCGCAGTGTAGCAGGCTGACTGAAAAGATTTTACTGTGTGCTTACAGAGTTTGGTTTAAAACAAATAATTGACAGCTCTTCTGACTGTGAATTAGAAAACAAAACCTTAATTTCTTTTTTCTGGTATTTTCAGGATGACCAAGGTGAAAATGTGTGAGTATACATTTTCTTCACAGGCTTTTATGCAGCTATCCAGTGTCTCTTCTGATTTTACAGCTAATTTAACTATCAAGATCTAGCTATGTTATTTACAAATGCCTTGTCATTTGGGCTTGGATTACTGGTTTCTTCCATAATTATTTATATTATGGGAAGGCTCATTGATTCCAGACCTTTGGTAATAATCACTGTGCAAATGTAATGATATGATCCTTACTCAGAAGAGCTTGCAGATTTAAAAGGTCAAGAGAAGACAACACAGATGGATGCAACAGATGAAATAAGAAACACTTGGATACCTGATACCAAGTACACAGGATCTTAATGAGACTGGCAAAACTCTTCCTACCTGTGAAATAGAAAACAGCTGGCATGATATCCATGGAGCACTGGGATGAAGTCTGTCCTTTATTGTGCCAGCAGGAATTCACTGTAATTATTTCAAATGCAAGTAAACCTCATTTCTTCAATTATTCAAATAAATATTAATAAGAAAAAGAGTCCACCTTCCCACCCTCAGTCATGCTGGATTTTATAGAATTAAACAAAATATGAAGGGAATAATCAATAAAATCCTCAAGAGACATTTGAAAACTGCAATATGAGTAGAAATTAGTGTTTAACTTCACATAATTCATGCAAATCTCTACCTTAGGAAAGTTAATAATTTATGCCTCACTTGGCATCTTTCCACTACCAGGAACTGAACACATTTGCTATTTTAAGCTTCACAAAATACCTGAAAGCAGGTAAATAAGAGAGATCAGAGAAAGCACATCTGAAGCCTAGCTATAGTGGCAACTGGATGCTATGGGAAGATTCAGAGCCCAAGCTGGCCACAACAGAACAGCTACTTGATTTCCTGGGGCCCTGTAATTATCTCCTCTGTGATTTAAGCTTGGTTGATGTGCCCAGTTGTGTGAAATACACTTGACTCTGCTCCAGCTTCTGAGAAGTTGGCATTTCTAGAATGTGGTGCTCTCTGCTGCAACATCATCCATTAATAAATTTAGGGAAAAGCAGTCTGTCTTCATGGGACACCATAATCTCCTATGGTTCTGGGGGGAGACTGCTCATTATGGCTATCACAGAATCACAGAATGGTTTGGGTTGGAAGGAACCTTAAAGATCATCTCATTCCAACCCCCTGCCATAGGCAGAGACATCTTTCACTAGCCCAGGTTGCTCCAAGCCCCTTCCAGGGGCATTTGAGTGTGGGAGAAGTATCCCAGTGGTCAGTGATGGGGCTTGTATTCCTTATACTTTATTGTATGTGAAGGTCTTAACTTCTGCTCTAAGTTGGGCCCATGGAAACAAATGTAATAAACTGAATGAAAATGTGATAGGATTAACCCTTTCCTTTAACATTTCCGTACCTATGACTCCTCTTGGAAAGCAAGTGTGTGATTACAGAGTCAAAAAAAGCCTAAATATGAGCTGGATGCACACCTAATCCACACCTCACAGTCAATTCCACTGCTCAGAGTCTGCATGCCCATGGCTATGACCTCCTCTTAGAGATGGAGATGGCCCAGTGCCTTGAACCTCTCTGCTGACAACTAGGAAGACCCAACTCCCTTAAAATTGTCCAAACTTCCTATGGCTGGGACATCCAGTTAGGGATGACCTCTGTTTGGTCCTTGCAAGGAACATGCCAGTACTGGAAAACAACTGCCACCCATGTATTTCAGTGTCAGAGAAATACCTGCATCAAGTTCCCAGCATGGTCCATGGGAATCTCTTCAGTATTGTAAGTGGAATTTAGTAATTTCAGAGTCAGCTCGTATTAAAGCAGGCACAGGGGCCTTGATCCAATGTGGCTAAAACGAAGCACACACTGCCATCTGAAATGGCCTGAGGTAGCCAAGACTGCCATGGCAGGGTGACAAGGACAACATGGAAAATATGGGTAATTCAGGCTCCTGCAGAGCAATACCCAGAGTCCAGGAGGAATAGTGGTTAAACAGAGGACCTACCTTGAACAAACCTCCTGTAGAAATCTTAATCTGTGATCCAAATATAAAGCTAAGGTTGGTGATCCTTACCTGCTGGCCTGGCAAGGCAAGTGGGAAGGAAGGGATTCTTAAGTAGCTGTCCAAGGGCAGTGAGGAACTGAACAGGATCCTGTAGATACTGAAACATACAGGATTAGAACATGCATACAGCTGGCAGCTTTAATCTAGTATAATCAAAATAGGGGTAATTGCCCCAAAACTGTGCCAATGTGGCAGCAACTGCAAAGGTCCAATTTCTTCTTCATGCTTCCACATTACAGTATATGGTGCAAAGTGAATTCAAGCATTAACCAGTGACTCCATCTTCACAGAGAATGTAATCCAAGACTGACAGTGCAGTCACAAAACCCAGGACAGCTGGTAGCCTGACCGCCACAGCTGTGCCCACCTTTGCCCCAGTACCAACACCAGGGCTGAAAAATGGCAGTGGCTACAACAGAATGCAGTACAAGTGAAAAAAACCAACAACCTTTATGAATAGAAGGCTCAACACTAAAAGTCTTGAGGAACATTTGCAGGTACATGACCAGGGATATAAACATAGCCAGCCAAATAATGAAATATGCAAGAGCATATGCTAAGTTAGCTTTTGGTGTACACACATAATAGAGAAGTAAGACTGAGCTGAAGGCATCCTGATTTATGCTGATTTCCAAGTTTTAAATGAGTTGTTCTTGCTCATTTATATGTCTCAAACTGTAAATGAGAAAATAATCCTTGAGACTCATAATACGCAGTTGTTCTTGTACAGCCCCATTTGCATTCCATGTGGTGATAAACTAGAAAAAAAATCATACAACTTTTAGCTATCCTTCTGTCTGGATCTCTTCATTGAATGAAATAATTTATCTCTTACAACATATTACATCAGGATCAGGTACACACTAAGCTGGACCACACAGATGCAGGAAACATGGACACTGATAAAAAGGCCTGATAATGTGTCTTTTGGCTATTGATTGCTGAAAAACTGCTGTATTTCAGTTCAGCTTTATTTGTGCACGTACAAGACTATAGGACTATATGTATAGAACTATAGCACATAAACATTTTCATTTCCCCTGTTTTTACTAGAGCTTTCTAAGACAGAAGGGTGGAGAGAGCTGCCAGAACACTGTCTGACAGGAACAGTGGTTCCAGCAAATACATTTCTTCAGGCACCTTTGAGCTCTGAGGTATGGAACAAACACAAGCCAATGAACCATGTCTGAACGTAAAGTGCAATCAAAACACACGGCTATTTGGCAAGTTATAATGGCACTTCCCAAATCCATCTCAAATTAAAGCCCCAAGCTGCGGTACTTCTTGTGTGAGACAAGTTAAAAATGGGTTCTACTCCACTGAGTTTACAGAGCTGGGAGGGAAATCGAAGTTCAAGAAGCGAAAAATCTTCATGGCCAATGGACAACATGCCATGATTGCAGCACAGAGCCTCTCGGTTCTCGTTTCAAAAGTGGCATCTGTCAAGTTAGAAGCAGAACAGGAGCTGAGACCTGTCATCCCCTCGTTTGCAGAGTAAGATGCCACATAGTACCTTGTAACTGGCATGCTTCAACCTGGAAAAGGTAAGTGCAATATGGCCCAATATCCTTGAAAAGATACCACCTACAGATTTTAGAAAATTTTGTGGATTAACTACACAAAACACCACTGAACTACACAACCACATTTTTTCCCATATTCAGGATTTCAGCAAGTACAGGTCTTACAGGTCTCTGTAGCCAGGTCTCTGTCACGTAGTTTGCTTTTAAGACAACCTCATTCACTGTCCCAAGGTTTGCAGCTGTGCTTTCCCTTGGAAAAGCAGAACCTGAACAGAGACCTCAGCTGAACCACTCCTTTAAAAAAAGAGCTTCCTGCCGTGCCAGCGCTGTCCTCACCCCTGAGGCTGGTGAATGACTGGAACAACCATCACTGCATCAACCATCTCCCCTTCACCTCCCTGGGGTCAGAAAACTCAGCGTCTGAGTCTGTCACTGCACGGATCAGGACAATTATCTACATAAGAATGGCTCCCAGCAGGGACAGACAAAGGGAGAAAAATTCCAAGTTTAAGCTGAAATTGAAGCTGCCTACTTCAGGGAATAGACACTGCTACTAGACCAGCTGTGCTTTCATCAGAAATCTCTCACTTGTATGTCAGTTAATGAAAATACAGAATTAGAAAAATAACAAGACAGCTGAATGCACTGAATGAGTACAACTGACATCAACAGATAAGGGAAAAAAGAAACAATCCAGTATTTACTGGAGCAGAAAAAAAGCTCTGTCCCTGCCCTGAGGACATGGTGTCCTATAACAAGATGCTACACTACCAGGTAGGCAAGATGCACAGCCATCTCTCTATACATGCACCCAGACACAGAACTTAGGTTACCCCATATTAAGTTCAAAGGGAAGAAGTTTGTGGATGGTTTGTTAAAAGCAGAGATTCCACCTAATTACTTCTCATCTTCTCAGCTAGAAAACTCTTTATATATCTGTGCAAGAAAAGAAACTTACTTTAAAAAAAGCCATTTTTCTTTTGTAACATGAGTTTTTCAGTCTCTAATCAGCGAGAGATGTTACATTAGATCTGAGAGAGAAAATGCTTTGGTTACAATTAACTTTATATTCTGACACCCAGTCAAAGAAGATACACCAAAAAAAAGGACTCTGGCAAATTATCTTCCCACTTTATAGACAAAGCAGAGATGAAGCAGTTTGTCTGGCACTGCAGGATGTGTATCTATATGATTTACCTGTTACATAATCCAATCAACATCTGAACACCCAGCAAGACAAGGGAAGTGGGATTACTTGACTGTCACTGTGGGGACCACAGGCTGGACCATGGAAGAAAGGATTCCAGAGCTACCCAGAGTGCCCACACTGGTTCAGCCACACCTTCACATCACTTTTCCTACACTGCAGGTTATGAACATCGACCCTTGTAAACTGCCACCTTCTGATCCCTCACCACTGATTCAAAGGGTGGGGAAAAATTTAGGACACTCTTCTACCAAGGGAATGAAAGTCAAAGCGGTTCCGTTAAATTTTGCACAGCTTCTAATTGCAGAGAGGTTTTATTCGGAATTTAAGTACCTCCCTGGGGTACAGCTTAATTCCCTTTGGAAAGGACTGTCCCACACACAGCTGAAGTGATGAATGCTTGTGTGTAGATGAACTATGAATTCTTCCCCAAGCAGCGTTCTCGCTATTTCAGGTTTGAACCCAGGCAAGTGAACCACTTCACTGACAATACTCAGGAAGCAAATGGGGTTGGGCATTTCATCCTCCAAAATGAAATTTCTTTTCCCCTGGCAGGGTCCAATCTAAATGACAGAAGGACAGGAGGACACCAATATCACACTTCAAAGTTAGACTATTACAAAGAATCACTATTACAAAGAATCATCACATCCGCTGAAGAGGTTACAAAAATCTATTTTAACACAATCCACCTGCAATCTGTTTTCAATGACTCCCTTAAGACTCCTTAAATGTAGGCGCTTCAGATACTTCATAATAACCACAGTATTTTACCATCTGCTGATGATACCAGGTCTTGTGAGTAAAACCTCTCCTGACTACAAAAGGCAGGCCATTTAGACTACCTCTCTTTCTGCTATCCCCACTCTGCAACGAGGTGTTAAGATTCCCATTCGCTGTTCCTCCTTCCCTTTTCCAAAGTCATTATTCCTATAAAGCCTTGCAAAACACTTTTTATTTTAAATTGCACACAGGAACAACAAAACCAGGCAACTGTCTGTAACAACAGGGATGCTTCTTTCCAAAAGGATAGAGGCCTTTTGTATTAAAAGCACAGAGCACATCCACTTCTTTCTCACTCCCCTTACCTTCCTTCCTCACTCCCTACCTTACCTTCCCCTAGAATACTACCTTGGCAATTATTGTTTCTTCACCCTCAAAAGAAAAGCCTACTGTGGCACTTTCTGCTCCTGATGCACTGGCAGTTGTAAACAACCAATGACAGTCTACAGTACGGAAGAAAAAATGAAATTATTTCATTTGCTTCTCCCACCCTCAACCCCAAAGAACCACTAGCGATTCTTTAAGAAAATAAAATCAGTATGAGACCAAGATGAATGCTGAAAGGCAAATAAAGCACCCACAAGGTAGTTTTATTGTACTTTTCATCTCTACTTATATAAAATACAACTGCTGGTCAAAATAAGCCCATGGCAAAATTACTGACTGTTCTACTTCTTTTGGTCTGTAATGCTTCCTGGAGAGACTTAAGAGGGTGACTTGTGACAAGTTACCGTGACACAACTGGCACAGCCTGGTTTGCTACCACACACTGCACCATGCTCAGATACACGCGATGGAGCTCACTGCCTCGCACCATGCAGAGCTCTGTGGGTGTGTGTTTACTCCCCACTTATGCACTCATACAAACAGAACTGCAGGGTAAAACTCCTGTCTGACATCCCCGTGGGGACATCAACCTGACTGGGGTTCTACCTCTGTGCAACATACAAGGATTTAAGACTTAAGAATTGTACTCCTGAAGACAAAATTTTCAGTAGCTATTCAAGGGATTCAGCATTTATTACAGACAACAGACACATAATACAGTCATGGTATTATACAGTCATATCAAGCCATGATAGATAACCTATCACACATATTAACTCCAGTAAGTCATAGATAACATGCCAAAAAAAGAAAACCTTTCATTTAAAACAAAGTAACTTTCTCCCCCTCAGTGCCCCAGATTGTTTTTTCTTCTTTCTAACTATTTACTTTAAATAAATGATGCCACATGAAGTGCTAAGGGCCATCAGATTTTACAAAACCAAGTCAGAACTTTGTATAAGACTGTTAAAAAAAATACACCTATTGATGTTTTTCAATTTTCCTCAATACCTGGTATTTAGAAGACAAGGCTTAAAGTATAAATTTACTTACATCTAGTATGTTGTAGCAGCCTCAGTGCTGTCCTGTTCTTCATCCTTAAAGGTTCGTAAGAGCTAGGAACAGAATATGCACATCAGCCTAAAAAAAGCCACTAGCTGGATGAGACACATATCCCCTTAGTTTGTCCGTGCTCACTGTTTTACAAAATTCTTTGGAAAATATACTGAAAATATATGCAGGGTCACTCAACATGCAGCAACACAGATGAACACACTGGCTGGCCTATTTTCCACTGATCCAGGCAAGATTTTCTGTTTCTGTGCCTGATATTCTCCATTTAAGAAGTGGACAGTGAACTACAGTGAAGTCAGGCTCTTCCTAAGCTTTATCTACTGTAATCACACTCCACTTGGGTTCACGTACTAACATTTTTAACTTAAGAGTACAGTTTTAATAGGCTTTTGCATAGTCCAGCATACAAACAGGTCAATTTTAAAACACAAGACATAGTGAACAACGATGCATTAATTTGTAATACATTATAATGGTCAATATTTAGCAGTTTATAAACATCTCTGCAAAGTGAAATGTGCTGTAGGATCAAGCTGATGAGATCTTTTGAGTTTTAATAAGGAGACAACCGTGGCCTGTCTGGTCAACTGGCACACAGTGGGCCATGCCCATATCCTTCATAATTAGACTTGAGCAGGAGGAACAGGAAGTTTTCTTCAAAAGAAACAGAGGAAAAATTCTACAATATACACAGCTGAAAGGGCTGGGGGTTTGGAAACAAGAACTCAAGTCAAAGTGTGGCTGCTTCATAAAGATCAGAAGTTGTCTGAGCACATAGGATGCACATTCGAAACATATTAAAAAAAGGAAAAAGACCTTTCTGTTTTTGCAGAATTGTCTCTGAACGTCTGACAAGTCCATGTTCTCAGCATTTCACTTGGAAGACACCACAAAGTACTGTATGTAGAACAAGTTCATGTGAAACAGATAAAGTGAAGAAATATCTAAGTCTGACCAAAAAAATAAACCAAACCACAAGAAAATAGTAATTACTACTTCTCCAAAGAAGAGTGAGCAGAAGATAAGAGGGGTACTACTGTGACTCCTCAGTGGCATTGCATGTTCCCAGATAACATGAGAACTAAGCAACTAGGGTAACGCAGTTCCTAAGTCACTAATACAGGAGAAAAAAGGGGCAAAAGCACAAAGCAAGATTCACTCACCAATACCAGTCAGATTCACATTTAAATCAGTCCCTCTTATCTTTATAATTGGGAAGGATTTCTTCCTGACTTAAAATGTTATTTAAAAAAATACAGGAGTACTAGAGCACCTTTTGAAGAGAGCCACACATTTATGAAGAGCTAATTACACTGTTGATCATACAAACCAGATTCATTATGAACTCAACATGTGGCACAAAAGTCATTTCATGAGTGGCCTTATTCCACCATCAAGTGAACTGAGAAGTGAAAATCCTTGCAAAAAGCCAATAGTCATAAACATAATCCTCTAGTGTGCCATGTCTCAGCATATAAGATTGAAAAGACAAAACAGAACACCTCAAGACTGCAACAACAAAGGTTTTATTAGAGTGAAGAATATACAATCACTGTACAGAAAATATTTGGAGTTAAAGCGTGAAATACTGAACAGCTCACTGTGCATTCCCGTTGCTGAGCCTGATAGTGATCATTTAATTGGCTGCCTACAGCTGGGGTAACTTATGAGCACTTAAAACCACTTTTGTAACCAGGCAAGTAATGATTGTCCATTCTAAATGATAACATTGCCCAAGGCAGGAAATAAAGGATCACATGAACTACATTTAAAACTTACTCAAGGAACAAAGTGGATGGGGAGGGATGAGAGGGGATTGCCATGGTTTTGTGAGGGGGTCTTCTGCACTGAGGAATTGTACCTTCCCTGCTTTAGCTTTGTATCTACTTCTATTTTTAAATAAGAAAATATATTAACACGTACAAGAATTCACCATTAAATCCAACCTCTTCCAGTTATCTTTGGCTTGAGGAAGTTGCTTACTTCAACCTCTGAGGCTCCCAAGGATGGTACAAACAATCATCTTCCTTTAAAAACTGGTTGGTTTTAAACCTTTAATGAACAGAGACTCAAAAAGCTTCTCTACCTTCTGAGTTCTCAGTTCTTCACGCTAATAAATCTGCAGCTTTTGCCTTCCAAAACTGTTTGGTGAAGTCCACAAGGGCTTGAGAAATTTGCTGTCTTGAGCATTTGCTTGCTTCCACAATGAGTAGGCAAAAAACTTATTTTCTCCAATACTAAAAGGAAAGAAAAAAAAACCACACAGCACAGAGATTACTCAACCTGGTTTACTCTCCAAAAACAAACGTTATGCACAAATTGAACTCCGTGTTTAAAAACATGGTGAAATGACTAAAGACAGATTATTTTCACAACCTTTCAAGGGAAAAAGCAGCATGGAAACCAACTCTATATGCCTCTTGACAAATTATTTCACCCAGTACCCACAATCCTGCTGGTAAATGTTCCCTATTTTATTTTGGCATCCAGTAGGAAGAAAAACAGAAGCCCTGTGCTGAGGTGCCTGCATTCTGTGATGCAGAAGCACTGAGATTACAGCCTGGAGATATTCTAAATCCATGCAACTTCTACAGCTGAAACTGAGTTTGCGCCTAAACAGATATCAGTCAAGTATAAATAAACCCCCAAAAATGTACAGTTAAACTTCAGGTGAGACACTCCTCACCCCACAAGCTTTCACTTTTCTAATCACTGCTTACCATTTCAGCCCTGAATGCAACTGACTTGATTTGTAAATTTACAAGGGAAATAAAATGTGAAATTAGACACTTCAACTGTAGATTGTTTCCTTCCTCTGCAGAAATAAATAATGCTGCTAAAATGAAAATGACTCTCCAGGGAGAAATGGCTATCTAGCCTTCATTAGTATCAACTAAAATTAGTATGCACTTTTTCCTCCTCATGAGAACTATTGTACAACACCATTAGCTTATTCTAAATGCTGATTTTATTTACTTTTGAGACAACATTTTTTTGATAACCATTAGAAGGAGACAGGCAGTGCATGAAAAGGTCTGTAAAATATCTGATAAAATAACAGATTAGAGACACATTAGAAACTAAACTAAAGGCTTCATAACGCAGCTGTAAACTGAACTCAATTTAGAATATTGTTATAAAAGAACAATACTGAGCTGATTCCAAAACATCCAGAGTACTTCATCCAAGAGCTTTACTTACTGCAGAGTGACATACAGAATACTGAAACACCATGGTTACTACAATAACCAACCTTGTTAAAAAGCTCTTAAGTGCTGCAGTAGATTGCACAGATTCCTTGCAGGTCTGTTTTGGAGGCAGTAAAAGAATAAATGTCTACTGATAAACGAAAAACGTGTTGAACAGCATTTTAAATGAAATATTGTGTGGCATTAGGCCAGATTTGCTGTTTACACTTGTGTCATAACACCTGTGTAGCGCTGGGGATTTTTCCAAACAACTTACAATAGTATGAAGAGCAAGGCCACCAGCAATTCAATGCAGAACTATAAGTGACCAAAATGAAAGCTTCAATTGGCCATTGGGTACGATGACCCCTTTACAGCAAATTCATGACCCATTAATTGTTCATTTGTTTAACTATTTGCAGACTCCATGAAGACTACTGTAGCAAATTCTTAAGACTGCCTCAAACAAAAAGGAAAGATAATGACTTTGGCTGATGAAGTACTAAATATTGCTAAGAAGCATCCAATTTCACTCATAATATAAAGAGAACAGACATGAATTACACTTACTTTTGATGGGGGTTTTTTTGAGTTTTATTTTTAAAAATACATTAACAGAGCACAGATTCTTCAGACTTCCCAACTGCTGATTAATCTGTGCCTATTCTTTTCGCATCCTCCTCACACTTGCAATCCAGTTATCTTTGCAAGAGAAAGCCTCCAAGCCTAAATTTTTTAGAGCATGAATAAAGGCAATAACTGGAACTCCACAACTAGCATCACATTGTGTCAAGAGATGCCTTTAGCACTCACAAATCAAGATACTTGTTTTTCATTCTAGGCATCAGATGCCCAAAGCAGAAAGGAAAGCTAAAAGCACATAGGTTGCACACTCTGCAGCAGGGTACAAGGACTGCTCACAGCCACAGGAATATGTCTCTGTGCTGAAACTCAGCATGGGCCAGCTGGAGAGGTAAAAATCCCAAAACAAGGTAACTAGATCAGGCCTACATCAGCGGCTGTCACATCTGCTTGTTTGGTATCCATAGTGCAGTACACTAGTGGGCTTGCATTTTAACTCTCAAAAATATGAGTGGAAAATGCAATCAGTGCCCGCTGGAATGTGTGTCAGCTTTTTGCTTAGAAAACCACTCCTGAGAGCCAGAATTACAGAATGGTTTGGTTGGAAGGGACCTTAAAGACCAACTAATCCCAACCCCACTGCCATAGGCAGGGACACCCTCCACTATACCTGGCGGCTCAGAGCCCAATCCCACAGAAGCGTGGAGTAACATTCTTGGGTACTTTTAAATATTCTGAACAAATCTGTCTGTGATTTTAAAAGCAGTGTTAACAACTGAAGAAAGATCAAGCAAAAACAAGCCTGAATGGAAAAAGAAAAGGCCCCCTGAATCGAACCTGTAAACTCTGACTTACTAATACACTTTCACAAATGCAGTAACAATTATCTGTGAGAGTGTGGCAGTCACCTAAGGCAGAGAACTAAAAGACATGTCTTAAAAAAAGTCACTGTCAGTATGTGATGAAAAGAAAGGTCTATGCACATATTGGACAAACTTAAAACTTCAATCTTGAAAATTTCTAATAGCTTTTTTTTTTATTTGAACCCTAAGGTAGATCCCAGGCATTTTTCACTTTGTCTTATGAAACTACCATCCTCCATCTGAAGTTCAAAGTAATCCACAGTGAATGACAACAAATTTTGCACTATTTCCACATAATTACACTTCTGTTTTTCACATCTCATAAAAGATCATCTTTATTAAATATATACGTAGGTGGAAATGACATTATTTCTTCTCATCCTGCACTATAGTAAAATTCTTCAAAATAAAAACTAAATTTGAAGAAAAGAATAGATGCTTTTTAGGAAAATGGACAGCCAGAAAAACAGTTCTCCTCAGTTCATATCAGAATTTGAAAAGCCATTTGAAGAAAGAATCAATAAAAAACCCAGGATAATGACTGGCTTTTCAGAGCAGTTTAATTTTTCCTCTTAATTCCACTTCTTGTCATCAGTCTAATACTTAAGGCAAACAGTGTAATATCTTAAATCTCTGATAAACACAAACCAAATGTCAGATGGTTTTAAGGAAAAAAAAAATGGAAATTCAAAGCAGAAATGCTTTCGTGAACACAGTTTTATCTAACATGGGAATCAAGTAATTTATTGTCTTACTGTCGATTGTAGTAAGACAGCACAGAGTAAGATGTGGGGTTAAACATTCGTTCTTCACACAGGGTATATTGTAATAACAAAAATAACAGAGGCAATAATTTATTGTCAACTCAGATCATCAGCAAGAAGGCTACTGCAAGGTCTTCCTGGAGCCTTCTCTTCTCCAGGCTGGACAATCCCAGCTCTCTCAGACTGTCTCCCTAGCAGAGGTGCTCCATCCCTCTAATCAACTTGCTGGCCTCCTTTGGACTTGCTCCAGGCAGGTCCATGTCCTTCCTGTGCTGGGACCCCAGAGCTGGATGCAGGGCTCCAGGTGGGTCTCAGCAGAGCAGAGCAGAGGGGCAGAATCCCCTCCCTCCTCTGCTGCCCACGGGGCTCTGGATGCAGCCCAGGACACGTTTGGCTCTCTGGGCTGTGAGTGCCATGGCCGGGGCATGTCCAGCCTCTCACCCAGAAGCACCCCCAAGTCGTTCTGGGCAGGGCTGCTCTCGGTCTGTTCATGCCCAGCCAGGACTGACACAAAAACTGCCTTGTCCCAGGTGCCAGACCTTTACAGGACTGCTAAGGAGTTACCAAAAATTTTCTAGGATGAGCATGTTCTCCAGTCCTGACAGTTAAAACATAGTTTTAACTTGTAGGAAAATGAATTAAAATATCACAAACAGTGAAGTCATGCTTTAAACCTACCACTTGCAACCTCTCGCCTTACTCAGCTGTCACATAGACCAGCAACTGAGAAGGAAATACCTCACCTGTGCAAACTTGTGTATCTGCTCCACCACAGCTGCAAAGAGGGCATGGACACTTTCATCAATTAGACTCTGCATATAATGAACAGCTTCTTCATCAGACAGGTCCAAACGAAACTTGTCCTGCACCTGGAATGGGAGCGGAAATGGCTAAAATTAGTTCAATGCTTAAACACATGCATTATTCTATCCATGTATATACAAGAAGACATAGTGATTTTGGCTGTGTAAGTTTAGTGGAGAATTTCTCTTTTACTTCTAAGCTACAGCAGATTGCTGGAAATGCACAATGTTATTTAAAACACCTATTTCAAAACCTTTAACAAAAATCAGTGTTTAAATAAGCTAGAAACAGTCCCCTCACTCAAACTAGTAATTTCAAAGCTCAAGATCAAAAAGTCAAGAGAAGCACTTGGAAATACAAGTTTAAGCAGGATTGAAATGCTAGCAGAAAAAGACAAAACATTTAACATTCACTAGAGAATGAAATGCCACTTGAGAAAAAACACACAGCTTTACATATTAAATAGAAATTTGGAAGAGTCTGGATGATCCTAATGATTTTTGAAAGGATGTAACACTTCCTTACTCTAAACCTAAACCTATTTTCAGGTAATGTTTGTCTTTCAGAAACTGTAACGCAGTTAAGTAAAGAACAGAGAATGGGAGGAAAGTGTGGGCAAATCAACTCTGTCAAAACTGACCTTTGTGTGGCAAGTGTGAATTTCATTAACTTTGATTGTATCGTCCGTCGACGAATGGTTGGAGACACTACACCCCTTACATGGCTTTTTCTTTTGACAGCAACATTGTATCAGTAACACATTCTGCTTAGTACTTGCAACTTGTACCTGAGTTAAAAGCTAATGCATAATAATTAAGAACACAGCAATACCTATACTTTCCTATTTCCATCTTGCCAATGCCAAGAACATTTGTGAAGGGGCAGTAGATTCCTTTCTGTGACTTCCAACAAATTCCAAGAAAATCGCTGAAACGGATCCAGATGGTAACTTTCCCTAACAGACGGGGCTACCCAGCCCTAACTTCACTGAGCCTGGTTTTATCTCTTTTCCCCTTCAAATCTCTTCTGATGAGCCTAGATCCTAGCACTGCCTAAGGAGTACTGTCCTCATCATTTAAAGTACCAGCTACCTTGTGAAGTAGCACTGGTAACAAAATGTAAACTGCCCAGCAAATTCACATCAGTTGTAGAAGATTTATTGCTGCCAGGTAGTCACATGCTTTATTCTCATAAAGATAAATCTCAAACAATGCAAGCTCTTGTGGAGACCATCATATTCAAGTATTTCAGCCTCTTGCATAATGAACTAGGTAAAATGGTATCAATCTCTTTTACCCTATCTTTATGCCAAGTCAGAATGTTTCGCATCCTAGGTAAATTGTTTCAATGATTAATTGTCCTGCTTAACAACTGTGACTTATTAGCTATCTGAATTTGTCCAATTTCCATCTCAAACAGTTGAGCTCATTAAAACTTTTTATATTAAAGAGCTGTCTATCAGAAATCTCTCTCATGCAGGCAAATATCACATGATTTGTTTCTTAACCTTCTCATGGCTGCAAGACGGAATCAAGTCTTTCCTGAACATTTTCCATGAATTCACTATTTTTTAGCCATTGACAAAAATGTGAGCCAAGTTATTTCAACGATTTCCATAATAAGGTTGAATTTGTGAGATGATATTACCTTCACGTCTCATTCTGTATGCTTTCTAGGCACCAAGGATACCACATACTCAATCACCCTCTTTATGACAGCAAAAATGCTCCAAGATTTCAGTGTAGTGTTAACTGATTTCAGTTTAGTATAACTTTGTGCTTCTTTCAAAGGCAACATATTCCAAAATAGTGTCCTTCAGCACTGTAATAAAAAGCCTAAGAGAGCCAGCACAGTATGGAAAGATTATAGAATTATAAAATCCTTTAGACTGGAAAAGAGCTCTATAACAATGAAGTTTCTTCACTCAAAATACCATTATAATTCTGTTGCTGGTATGTTTGAAGTAAGTATAAAGTGAGTTTTTCCTCAACTTCCTCTCAAAAAGCCGTTTGATCAGTATGAAAGAATGGATTAAGCTGAAAAAGTTCAAACTTTCAATGAAGCATGTTACCAATGAGAGATTCAGCAGATATTCCAAGAAGTTCTTGTTATGAAGAACTTTTACCTTCATAACAAACAGGATGAGAAGGCAGTTTATTAATTCCCACATCAGAAATTTTAGACAGTGAATGACGCACAGTAGAATCCAACGGAATTTAATGGACTACTCACATGCTTGCAATTATGCAAAAGCTTAAATACATCCCCAAATTACAGCACAGATTTCTTTCAGATCTATTTTAGTGCTCACAGAAAGGTGAAGCTAATGAGAATTCAGGAAAATCACTAACTCCAATTTCAAAAAAAAGAAAAAAAATCGTAATGCTCTTTTACACAACTTTAGTAATCAAACACTTCGGCAATCTTCTAATTTGTTCATAGAAGACCTTCTCAGAATTTTTGCAGTTAGTTATATTAAGATGCAGCTTCATTCTATGGAATTAATGACTAATTAAACCCACTTTCCACAAAACACACTGGCACACTGATATATGTGCAAAGAAATTCATCCAGGGTTAGATCTTGCAATCAGTTAGCAATTAACAGAAGGATCAAATGATGCCCAGTATTAGATCTTTGCATGAAAGTTTTTCAGCTCTCCATTAAAACTGATTGCTGAAACCTAGATGAGAAGAAACATGGCAAAATTACAAATTACCTCTTGAGCTGCAACAGCAGCAACAAGATTAATACACACTGACTTACAGTTCCTGT
The DNA here is from genome assembly GCA_013397815.1 of Aleadryas rufinucha. Lineage (NCBI taxonomy): Eukaryota > Metazoa > Chordata > Aves > Passeriformes > Aleadryas > Aleadryas rufinucha. Next base: position 206,023 of record VZTH01002859.1, read on the forward strand.
AGGAAAGCAATAGCAATTCTTATTTGCAATCTCTTGAGCTCCATTGTGGGATGAGTTCTAAAAGCCAGTAGTTTCTCACAGAAAAGATAAACAGAAGAGATTTTTGCATGGTGGTAAAAAAATGGTGAATTTGGGGGTTGAAATTCTGAGGAGGTAAAATTATCTCATTCCACACATTTATGAATGATCATCACCATGAAGGCATCAAACACGTCCCACCTGAAGACATACTTAGAGCTCCCACTTTGATACTTTAATCAAGTGCATTGTTAGAGTTCAGGATTTGTAGAACAGAGAAGAAATAAGCTTGATTAATCTAGTTGAATTTTGGCTTTGTTTCCAGAAAAGGAAACATTAAACCCCACATGATATATTAATACTGTTTTTAAACATTAAGTCTCAATGGCAGAACTTGAATGTTCCAAGGATGAAGAAGTTTAGTAAGTAAGTATAGTCTATCAAGATACTGACATTCAATTTGAAACTAAATTGAAGTTGTCCACTTCCTATCCCCCTGAAGAGAGCATAGTTTGGTATCAAAGTGTACGACAAGAGGAATGAAGAGTTATATGAAACTGACTAGAAATTTTGCTGTACTTCAGCTAAATATTAAGCATTTTGTAAGGAAATTCTGTCAGTTACCCTGATACTGCTTCTATTTTTCAAAAGACAAAAATTAGAAGGGGAAAAGAAAATCAAGGACAGTTCAGAAGAAAATATGGGGGAGTGAGGGTGAGGGGAGAAGCATTTAAGGGCTTAACTGTTGATGACGAAAAAAGAAGCTGATCATCACGTGCAGCAGAATCACACAGAAGATGGGAACTTAGCAAGGTAACAAACCAAAGAAGGGGAAAAAGTATTTTACAGGAACAAAAAGAAACACTACTTCACACCATGATTATCCCAAAAAGCTAACTCAGAGGGAAGAGCACAACATCTACCAGAATAACAGGCAATGTTACTGATGGTAAACTCAGACTCTGTTCCTTTCCTTGGAAGTGTCTTTAAGAAGAACTAAAATGAGTATTGTTCAGAAAATGGCATCAAAGATGTCCCATGAAATATTCAAGAAAACACTAATCATCTTATTAAAAATGGTAGTTAAAGGTCTGAGAAAATGGCAGGCCAGTGTCTTCATTCAGCTGAATGAATCTCCAAGTTCAACCTTCTGTCTTTGGCTATTCTGTATTTTTGCAAGTGTGACAGGCTTAGCATTGAGAATTCATATGAAAACACAGTTGGGAATAGTACTACTGTGGGTAAGCGCACTTCCCTGCAGAGTTCCAAGATTTTCACTGGGGCCTTTTGTTCCCTAAGCACAAGAGTGCCCTCTCCCTTCCATCAAGGAGCAGATTTGTATGGACTCTTTTTTGTCCTCAAATCTGACCTCCTGTACAACATGAACCACAGTCACCATATTAAACTCAGAAATTTTTCTTTTTCACTAGCAACCATCTTCTCACTCGTAAAACATCACCTGAAATGGATTAGGTACTTAAGGCTCAAAGTTATGACAAACTTTAGAAATTCTGTGGAAGAAGCTTTTATACTCTTCAGGGCAGCATCAAAATCCGTATTTCACGAACACTTGTAGCTCTGTTTTTCAAAATTACTGAAGAAAGTAGTAATACATTTTGAGGTGATACAGAATATGTACATACAAGAACCCTTTCTCAACCCTGTTACGTTTTCAGACAAATTGCAAGTTAGCCATTCTGAAGACTGGTGGTTGCTCTAGTATTCTTTCAGCAGCAGTAAACAAGACTGCTGGTGTTTGATGTAACTGTATCGCATTGGTATGGGACTGCTCATCGTAACTTCAGCTGCTTTAATGAGAAACTTCAGTGTCCTTTTCCAGTGGGTCACAATATACATTGGATGTAAGTACTACTAAAACCAGACAAAGATCAATTAACAGCAAAAAAAGAAAAAACAATAGTGTTTTCATCATTGTTTTTCCTGTTTTGCCTTGTAATTATTACGTAGTCAGCATCCAATATTCATGTGGCAGAAATGGGCATTAAGTGCTTGGCTTAATCCTTATCACATTTCACCTTTCTCAGTAAATACTTTCCTGCTATCCCTGTTGCTTGCAGTCCAAACAACTCACACCACGAACTATTCAGATGCTTTATGTGCATGAAAAATTTTGTGTGAGAGACTATTCTGACAACAGTCTCAGTTTCCAAGAGTTCAATTTGAACAGAATGTGGTTTCTAAACAAGCCCATGTAGGCTTCTGTCTTTTTTTTTTTCAAATAAAAGACAACAAAGATGTTATTAAACATGTCTAAATTGAACTTAAGTGAGAATCAGGGTTTCAGCCACTACAGTACTCAAAGATGACACTGTTCCAGCTCAGAATTTTATACTGGCCAAAACCTTACAATTGACTAGAGACTGTGATACAAAGCAACGAGAGCACAAGAGTGCTCTCACACTTGGTTGATGTTTTGGTGTTTATTCCAACTTTCGTATTTTTTCAATATTTTGAAATGAATTAATATGCATGAAAAATCAACAGCCTAGAAACAAAAATGTGCAGCTGCAGCATCATTACCCAAATGGACAGAGAGATGAACGTCTGCCGAAGCAAAATAAGCTCTGTGGCAATGTGACACTTTTACAAAGCATAATCCTCCCCAGAGCAGCAAGAAAATATGACTACTGAAACAAACAGACTCTAATCAAGCAAAAGTGACTTAACTTCTTCTGTAGATTTCCTACTGGCATTACTAAATCTCAGGAAGATTTCCTAGCACCACCTTTTAACAAATAATGGTATTTTTTGTCAGGTGAAAAGTGACAGATACCCACTGCCTAAAAACCTTATCAAACTCCAACTTAGAAAGTTCTTTCCATTTCACTAACTTGGGAACTCAACTCTCAATTATCCTTCGTCTGACTGAGGAACACAGGGGAGGCGGTAAAGAGTGTGAGTTCCACTACAAACCAGATGAAAAAAACCTGGAAAAATTAGCACAGGTTTAGAAACAAGCTAGCTCAGAAGCTTTCTGTACCTCCAGTCACATCTCTGCTCCAGCTTTTATACTTGCAGAATCAAAATAATTTTACTTTGATATATTTAATGTTAAAAGAACAAATCATGTCTGCTCTCTCTTTTTGCTAGTTTCCAAGTTACACTGACAATTTTCTTATTAAAGGGAGTGAGCCCCCATCAGTGTTCACAGAGCCTTGGAAACACAAAGAGTGCTCTCAAGTATTACAGCCCACAGATGGATGACTTTCCTCTCTTCTGGACAGTTTGATTCAGCCTTTTCTTTGTCTATCCCAAGGTGCTACCAAAATGAATGGGGCTACTTTCACAAACAGTAGTTAAACTCCTGCTTAGGAGAGCCAGGTATTTGTGCTGTCTGTATTCACAATAACCTCGCCTATAACGCAGCATCTTTGCAGCACCTTCTTTAATCAATGGACATCTGAAACAGCGCTCAGTCAATTAGGACACTGTCCTTTAATGCCTGCTGAGTCCTTTGTCTGCCAATGAATCACCAGTCCCTGATGATTTCTCATTTAAAGGTCAAATCTGCTATGAAGGACAGATAGAAACCATCTGGCTTTCCCATAGAAAAAGAAAAAGCTTTTTTTGTTAGGAGGTGACAATGCTGAATCCATTAGCTGCATCTGAAGAGTGATGGTGTACCTCTTCCTTACGCAGAACTGGCTACATAATTGACTCCAGATTTTAGTCATTACTACTTAGAATTTATAGCACTGGCTAATTTTAAAAAGCCCAACAATTAGCAATTAGCACTGCAGCTGTGCTGGAAATGGAAAAGCAAGGAGCAATGGCAGGAAAAAAAGTGAGTGTAGTGATATCTTCATTGTATTATCAGATATGCACTGACAAGTCAATATAAAGATTTCAGCCCAGTCTTTTTCCTGAAATCTGAGAAATGGAAAAGCATATGCAAAGAGCAGAAAATTTAAAGGCAGTTATCTCAGAGGCCACAGAAAGGAAGACACAAACTGAGGAGAATCCTCTGCTACTTTCCAATTTATTTTCATTTTGTGACATTTTTAAGCCAGGTTTTCAGAAAAGCCTAAATCAGAGAGTGGCAGTAGGAGATGGTGCCATGAACCATGAGATGAAGCACACTATACTGACAGCTTTTTTTATAAATATTATGGAGAGGACAAAAGGAGATGAAAGAATCAAAAAGACAACTAATTTTAAGCTTTGCAGTTACTTTTTCTTGGCCAAAAATTGACAAACTTTTTTACTGTAAGACTAAACACCAAGAATGTGAAAAGGGTTTCTCCAGGTTTGAGGATGGAGACAATTTTATGCAGTTGGTAATCTCTGTTTTCTGGGGTTTCCTACAGGAAAAAGTAGTGACCAAAACTGGAGTGAGGGACCTGAGTCAGTACAACAAGCGTTTCTTGCAGCTGGAAGGTACTAGCCTATTTTTTCCATACTCACTAAGTGATATTGTGTATACCCACTGCAAGCAGAGAGCTGGTTCAGAAACCAGTTCTCCATACGCTCCTCAAGAATAGTTGTGAAACTTCAAACAGAGCTTTGTTTGTTTTCAGGTCAATGCTGACTCACTCATTTTCAGTCCAGTTTTAGCTGTGAGAATGCATTGTTAAGGTCAGCACTGATTTAATTTCTGAAAACAAACGCTATGCAAAGCAAGTAAGATGGTACTGCCAAATTCTGATGTGCTCTAAATCTGTATCTTCAGGTGAAGCTCTTGGGAGTTTCTGTTTCTTTTCATGGTAGCAGGAAAAAAATATCCCCATTGCCACCTTTCTCTGATAAGTAAAATCAGTTTGCGTAGTTTGCTCTCTTTTGAACAAGAAGAACGTGGAAGTTCCTTCAGGAAGGATAGGAGCAGAGCACCTAGATGTGCTTACACCATCCTGTGCCAATAAACCATGTCAAAGAGGTGCAATCTATACTAATTTTACAGAACGTTGTACATGACATAAGCTGCTGTTCCAATTCTGCCTCCATTTGATCTGTGTTTCTCACAAGACACTTCACAACTTTTGGACAGCAGCAACACCTGGACAGTATGTATTCTATTACGTTTTAAGCTTGATTATACAATTGCATTTTGTCAGTGAGCTCCCTGGGATATCCCACTGTAATTAGATGGCAGAGGATAATTCGGAAAAAAAAAAGGAAGAAAAAAGAAAAAAAAAAGCCTGCCTTTGCTCCTCAGGTTAGTAGTCATGGTCTTTAAGAATATTTTCTGCACTCAGATTTTTCTAAAATGTCTCATTTAACATATCAGTATGAAATTCTTAGAAAAAATGTAATCACAACTCAAATCAACCAAGGCCTCACAGAAGAGGACATGTTTCACTCAAGTTTCCTTATGATCTTACTTGGTTTCCTTCTTTGACTGAATGTAAGAAAGTCCAAGGATGATGACTTCCAACACCGTCTCTTAACTACTCTAACTACTGAGCATCCTATTATCATACACCTATGCACTACAGGAAATGATAAGAGACAATACAAGAAATCAAGACATGAAAAATCAAAGTGGTATTCTTTATTTTATTTCAACTTATTTTATTCTAGCCACTACTACATTGGTAAATGCAAATTTTGTTTTTATTTAGAATATGTACATGATTACTAAAATCAAGCCTTCATTCTAGCTCTAAGACCTCAACAGACTATTTGTTGAAAGTTTAGAAAAGGGGAACACAAAAATTATTTCTGAATGCAGTTTTTACACCTTACTGTAACCAGCAGGCAGACACTTCCTGCAAAGCACCTCCCTGACTACTGGGTGGCACAGGATGCCCCTTTGTGAAGACAAGATTAGAGTGGGAGATCAGCTACCATCTGACAGTGCAATGCTTTCACTTTGAGGAAGCAAAATAGTGGCCATTGAAGTCTTTGTCTAGCAATAACCCTTAGAATAATTCATGCCTACTTCATAACAGCAGCACAGCTACACCTACTGAAAAGTTCCAGTATCAAAGATCTTTATGCCAAACAAATTGTTTGACAAAATAACTGCAGTGTAATCTTTCATTAGGCATTATAATATATATAATATATATACAGTACTTCAGTAAGCAGTCCTCTGTTTTACAAAAAACAAAATTACTCTCCTTGCAGTTTAATCATAAAACTAGTACTCTTGATTAATTTCCAAATTGAGATAAAGGTAACCTTATCTTGTTGCCTGTGAGCACAGAGCCCCACTGACTCCAGGCCTCTAAAGTAAAACAGGGGCTCTACACAAAAGTAAGAGTAAGTGCTGTGACTACAGCCCCAATGAGGAAAATGCTGGTTACAAACTTCGCCTCCACTCTTCACCAGGACACCTTCTTAGATACAGAAACATTTGTATATCTCCACCTTTGTCTTCTGTGAAAATGATACCGTGGTTGAAATGGCTATTGACTTGTCTCACACATCAAAGGTAATTTAATTTTGCAGGTCAGTCCAAAATGGATCTTTACCTAATTTGAGTCTGTTGAAATATATATGGATTTTTTTGTTAAAGCTTTAAGGAAAAAAATAAAAATCAATTGAGATGCTGAAAGCATTTATTCAATTTTCCTACAACAAGGTACAGTATTACCTTGTTAAATGACTGAACGAACTTGCCACTCACCCCAAGAGATGCAAGGCACCTTGTTCCTTTTTTTTATTAGTTCCAACAAAGCTTATAACTGATTTCAGGTGGGCTAATGGGCATTTAATACCCCAAATGAGTTTTCTAGCACGTTATTTAAAAAAACTTCACACAACAATGACCAATTCACTGTTATATAACAGGTTAAGATGATTCTGATCCTAGCCCACTTACAGCTATTTTCAGAGGGGGTTTTTTAAAGTAAAATAGTAAAATGAAAAATTGACAACTAAAGAAAACAATTATTGTCCCAGGAACTTTGAACACTGTCATATGCATCCAGTAGATTGTAATATCAACAACTATTTTATGGAAGTCTCCTCTGCTCACCCACTCCTTAGGGATCCCAGGATGTTGTATTATTTTTGCACAAATTTAAGGAGTATATTGAAAGGATAACTTTGAACCAAAAAGACCAAACCTGAACTGTTAACAGGGATCAGAAATAGCTGAACAGTCAGAAAAGAAATTGAGTGTTTATATAAAATAACAAAACTTGAGAGACCTGAACAATTTGGCTATCCTCCTGACAATACCTTACTGTGTGGGTTTTGTTTTGTTCTTTTGCTTAAAGGAACAAGCACACTGTAAATTAAGAGAACCTGGGGAAGGAGGATATTTCCCTCTCAAAATTATATGCATTCCTTATCAGAAACACTTGCCTCACTGCTTCAGTTCTATCTCCTTTCACATTTTAAAGCCTCTGTGAATGGACCGCCTGGAATCTCCCATGTGGATAAAAGTCAGAGTTCACCAAGATGCAGTACTGTCAGAGCTCAGGATCCCAATAACTAATTGTTGCATTTGATCTAACACTGATCTGTCATGTACCAAATAAGCTTGTGCTCTTTTCATGCAAAGAAAGCACTGTTATTTCTACTTTGCAATGGAATTTACAAGTAACCACATGGATCTAACTGAGCATTCAAGTGGTCAGAATGTGTGCTGGTAATGCCACAGTTGTGGGTTTGATCCCACATGGACCACTCACTTAAGAGCTCGACTCAATGATGTTTGTGGGTCCCTTCCAGCTCAGAATATTCTGTGATTCTGAATTTTCTTTTACATTTACTGCCTTCCATGATCTCCAAATGCACATGATGCTGTCATGCTTTACATAATCTTGATTTTTAACTATTGTACTTAAGTGAACTGTAACATACTTCTCAGCTGTAGAAAAGACTTTATGGCTTTCAATTCTGTATCTTGATTTGTTAAGTTAATAAAATTATACTGGAAATTTAGAGAGAGTAAAAGAGTTTTAGAAGTGTCTGAAATACTCAACTATTGCTATATTAAAACCATCCTTTACAAGTATTTTACATAAACCAACACCCTATTATCATTAATTACTGAATGCATATACCCTTGGACAGCATTTCTAGAGAGCTTTCCACCATAAAACGCAATGCCAAGATACTAATAAGAAACAAGGATATTGCATGTTAATCAACAGCAAGTGCCAGAAGACTCTTGGTAAAAAACATCAGAGCTCACAAGACTGCATTCAAGGCAAGGATGAACAACACTGTCACACGAGCAACCTGGCCTAGTGAAGTGGCCTGTGGCAGGGGCCTGGGATGAGATCATCTTTAAAATCCCTTCCGGCCCAAGCCATTCTGGGATTCTGTAATCAAATGACAGGGAACTCTGGACCGATAATGAGTAAGATTAAAATACGCTGTAAATCTCAAACTTATTGGTGCAAATATTAAAGAACCAGCACTTTTGATGTTCTATGAAACCACTGGTTTGAACTCCTGATGACTGCTTCAGTCAACCATAAACTTGGCCCAAATTAGCCCCTGCTCTACCTCTTGATGCATATTTCAAATTTTACTAGGATATATGGTGCATCTATTTGTAGACTTTGCAATCTAAAAGATCCTCCCCTCCTTACTGTATCATGCATTGTTTCCACTGGGTAGCCAGAGACAAATACATCTTTATAAAGATGAAATTCATAAGATAGGACTTGCATACTATTGGGAAGGTCTCTTCATTGAAAAGGTGTCTCTACAAAAGTGTAGTTACTTCCAGAACCTGGCAGGTATTGAACCATTTCAGTTGTCTACTTCAGGCTTTTTTCTCCCATGTTCTAGGTAAGTAACCTACTCAATCTGTAGGACATTTAGGGGCAGAGGTGAGGTTCAAATATTGATAAGAAGAAATAATTTGCTGTCATTTTCTCAGGAAAACAGTCTAGTGGAGGGAAGATTGTAATTTTTACCACAAAATGCAGAACTTGTGGCTAGCTCGGCTTCCTGGAAATGAAACTGAATAGCTACAAGAATTCTTTGTAACAATTTGAAACCAAGAAACTCTAAAAAGAAATGCCTGTATGCTTAAAGAAAAGGAAAAATTTGTGCAAGTCACAGTTTAGTTTTAAGGAAATTATATTAGAACATGAAATATTTATTTGAAGATTCTGAATCTCTGCTATCATAGCTTATTGAAAACAGTGAAGAACAGCCTATCTGAAAGACAAACCACTGCTCAAATAAAAATTACACTGAACTAATTTCCATTGGATACCCAGGCTCCACAAAGTCTTTTGGGGAATTAAAATAGATAGCCCTTCACTATAAATCAGGTTATAAAAAAGCCAACATTTGTCTAAAACGTAAGTGTAATGAAATCTAGATGAACATGTATACAGTATTTTTCAACTCAACTGTTGCTCAAACACCAAATGGAGAAGAATGACTCAAGCTGGTGTAAAGGACAAAGTTAGAATTATGGGACACAAGTCTGTCTTCACAATAAACAAAAGTTTCTTGGTGATGAAGATATACCAGCCTACTGGTTTTAAATCTTCAGTAGACTGGTTTTATTTCTAGAAGACGACTATTTTTATAAAACCATCCATGACTTAAAGGTCTAGACTAGATGGAACAATCATTCATGATACAGTCAGTGCTGACTGCTTCACTTATCCTAAGGTTTGATAAGGTGGGAACACTGTTTTTAGCTAAAATACCCACTGGAACAGAGTGCTAGAGCAGAGTGTGCAGCATTGCCTGGATGATAAAAAGCCATTCTGTATTCATGGGCACATGTGCTAAGTGCTCTCCAAGTACACTCTCCTGCCTTTAACTTCAATGATTCTAGAAATTGCTCAAAGCTTATAAAACAGGAGCAAGTATTTCCAAGTGAGACTTGGAAATAAGTCATCACAAGTGACTGAAAATTTCATAGTGAGATGACGTGGGTTTCTGAAAGACAATGAAAGCTTCACAGTTACCTTTTTGACAGTCTTGTCAGGTTCAAGAGCAATATCTGGAATGTTGGCATCCACCATGAGGGAAAATAAATTCAAGATCAAGTTGGAATACCTAAGCAGAAGAGCAAATTAGGTAAAGCACTTTGTAAACTGTACGAAACACATTTTGTAAACAACTTAAGAACTCATCATCATCTTACAGTAAACTGTTAATGCTTCAGAGATCCATTTGTAATACTTTAATTGAAAGTGTTTATGTTAAAGAACATAAGATACTGACATTAACTATAAAAGTTTAACCATCAAAATCTCTCAAACTGCCAAAACTGAATAAAGTGCTCTGATTTTGTTACAATTTTCTAAAATTGTCAGAACATTTACTCCGAGACATATCAAATATAAACTATGATTTAATATATTTTAAGTTTTAATGCCATTTTCTACCTCTGGTAGGACAAACATATGCTATAATACTGATTCAAAGGTTATTTTTTATTAAGAAGTGATACAGCAGCATGATATATATTCAAAGAGACGAAGTCTTCATAATAACAGAAAAATTATTTTTCCAATCACTGCAAGGGCTTTTGACATAACAAGTTAAATATTTAATCAGATCCAAGTCTTCAGATGCTCAGTTAACCTCCAATAATAGTGGTAGAACAGTACACTTAGGAAGTACAAATGTCATCTATAACCATTAAAAGAGGCAAATCAGAGAACAGTTTTCAGCTTTAAAATGGTGTTGGAAGCACTCAGGACTATTTTTTTTAAAGAACACCATTTTGCCCTTGCAGAAAATTAGCTGTCAGTTGCTTTTTCAAAGGATAATTTTCAAGCTGTTCAACGCAAACTGAAACTCCCCTTCCTCTGCAAAAAGATCTAGTTCCCTTTAAGACACAAAATATGTAACTGACTTCACCATCTGAAATACTGCTTTCCTAAGAGAACCAGGAGCTTCACAGATGATAGAAAATGAATTCTTAGCAGCAAAACTTGTTTATTAAAAAGCTGTTGAATATACATCAGCTGACAACTGTGAGGAGTACAAAGTATTTCAACTAAATGAAAGGTCTGCTTCATAGCTGTATTTTACAAAGTAAATAGTGCTCAAAAAACCATCTCTCTAGAAAAGCTTAATTCCAACAAAAACTCTTGATGCTTAATTATTATTTGGAACTAACACTACCTAACATATTCCAATATAAGTTTTAAGACATTATAACAAAAGCATTTAAAATCAACGGTTTGGCTAGAAATCTTCAGTGCTTAATTTCTTTCAGCAGTTTTGCTTCACTGTCCCAGGGGCAGGCGGCTGGAGTTGGGAAAATTACTTTTATGACAAATTAAAAAAGAGGTAAAGTTAACTCTACCATTTTGTTTCAGGTCTGGCTAACAAATCTGGCAGTCATATTGCTCTGCTGCTAGAAACAGACACCACAGATTTTAATGAATTTTTCTTCTACTTGCCTGAAACTAGCAGATCCCTTTTTAAACATGCTTAAATGTTACAGGTACATACTCTCAAGTCTCTTCCTACATTATTGGTATTTTCTGACAATAGTTTTCCCTTCAAAGAATCCAAAGTCTCAGAGTCCCTTTTGCTCTTCAGCCACATAGAGGATAAGATCTTACAAGCACTCCAGGTTATTGGAGCTATTTATGATGAAGGTTTGTAAAAAAAGATTTTAAAGGTCTAGGCATCATTGTTAGATGCCAGTTAAGAGATGGTTCTGTTCTACACAATGAAGTCTTCTGGTTATTGAAGAATACGATCATCTGAAGAACCTCATTTGGGGAAAAAAAAAATCAAGAAAAGGTAATTTGGGGGGGGAGTATGGAGTGAAAAAAACCCTAAAAATTAAGGCAGAATTGCTCACTGTACTATCTACAGGTCTGTCTTCTGCCCCTCACCCCAACATTTCTGTAACTCAGTAATCAACTGCCATCCTTCTTACAGGCAACAACTTTGGCAAATGTGCCATGAGGTTCACACCTGGGGAACTGACAGCCCAAACTCATCTAAGAAGAGAGATTTTGCTGAATCACCTGAGTTAGGAGTCTGACCTGTAAAAAGCAAACACCTTTGTCAAGCAGGGGATATCACTCATCTTTGACATCTATGTTACAAATGCCTGTGGAGCAGCTGACATCCATCCACAGCCAGAACAAACGCTGAGCCAGGTTTTTCTAGTTTTAAGGAGGTTTAATTAAGTACCTACACCCAAAACTAAATCCTTCTCACATAATACTTTGCCTTCCTCAAACTCAGTACAAATTAACTCACAAAATAAATGAGGATTCAGCTGCACTGAAGGTTGATTAATTTCTGGTTTGAACATGAAGTACTGTTAAAGAAATTCAACAAAAAAACTCTACTTCTACATAGAAGAGGTCTCATATATCAAGAAAGAAACCCACATCAGACAAAAGGTCTTATTCTCTGCTATATTTTCTGAGAACAGTAACTTTTGTTTTCAAGGGGTTAATATCTCAAATACTTGCTTGATTTTAAGCATTCCTTTGTTTATTTTTTCAATACCTACCAACCCCTTTGCATATAGATATCCTAAACCAACCAAATATTTGGGCTGTTGACTTTTCAACACTCTACCAAATCTGAAGCTACAAACATCCACTATAGAGACAAGGACAGGAATGTATACAGTTATCTGCAGTCCCAAGCTAAGGCTCTGCTTAACTGTTCTAACTCTAACAAATTCCTAAGTTTAAAATGCCTTAAGGATAATACCTTTCTTTCAGTGGAACACGGGACCCCCCCCAACTCATTTTTCTTCTCAAGAGCATGTATAGTCCCTAATCATTGTCATGCCACAGTTAGCTATAATAAATGATGGCGTTTATTCTTCCCAAAGTATTTCCTTGGCAGTTCAAACTCAGTGAATTTGGACCTGATCCCACTCAGCTTCACTTCTGCTCTTCCCTCCTCACCATCTAATCCCAACTTTTAGAGGATTATCCAGACTCTGCACTGCCTAGCTACAACCCTTCCAAAGGAGCAGTGCTTCCCAAGAGCCGTCACAGCTTTCCACTTGTTGCCTACAGTGTTTCCACTTAGATCCGGACAGGGCTCTCAATCCACTACACTGAGAACAGACTGGGGAAAAACTGCTCCAGCCAGCTGGACTACCCCATCCACACAGAGAAAAAAATCTCAGACCAAACTACAACTTCTGTCCCTAGTTACCTCCCACTCCTTTACCCTTACCTATGCTCACTAACTCCAACTGAACAGCAAGCTCCTCACAGGACTAATGCAGGGGAAACCTTGGAAGGAATCTGGAGGGAACAAAACAATCTGGAGCCTCACTCTGGAAAAAAACCCTCTGAAATGCTGTGACTGGATTCTTTGCTGCAACAGATTGCCCAGAGAGGGTGTAAAGTCTCCCTCAGTGGAGATATTCCAGAACCTTCTGAACATAACCCTGTGCCACGTGCTCCGGAATGACCCTGCTAGAGCAGGGAGGTGGGACAGATGACCCATTTCGTGATTCTGTGGAACCTGCTGAAGATGTGTAAGCAGCAATTTGTTGGTGGAAAGGAAATGCTGACATGCAGCAGGATTTAAACATCTTTAAACAGGCTCGACATGTGTAACGAAAGCATAAAAGGCTGCTGCAGCCCAAGTGAAGATGCAAGTCCTGCTGACAGCCACAATTTGCCCTGCAACACATTCAGAACGCAGCAGCTGCTCCTTCACTACAGCACTGCTGACAAACACACATGACTGATTACTGTTGCTCAGAAAAGTAGAATGCATCTCTTTAGCCCCTACTCCCCAAGAAAATCCCCCAAACTAACTAAAATACATACAATAATAATCGTATGCCAAACTGCTTACAACCAGAAACAGTGAACAAGACTATTCTTTCATTTTAAAATTCCTTACATTTTTCTTCCACTATGTAACATCCATTCCACCAGGAACCCTGATACACTGAGATACAGTACTCGAAATACGTAGAGAACGGGTTATTCCCCAGGGAAATAAAGAACTAAAATAAAGCACAGTCTGATGGAGATGACAGAGTTTGCATTTTGTTGTAGCTATCAGAGGTCATGATTTCACACTACTTGGCCAGAACATGTCTGTGAGTGGGTTTCTGTCTGTCTGTTAGAACTAAACTGTTCCACATCCAATTGTTCTTTTTTCAATAAGTGATCTTAATTATTTTTAGTTCTAGCTGCTTAAAGTAATAGTTACAGTAGTTCTAATATTAGCATACACTACCTTTGTTGAAAGCCTTAAGGGTATGTATTCAGAGCCATTTAAAAATATTTTCCTATTAAAGTGAACAAATATTGGAGATACTATAATTACAACTACAATTCCAGACATTAAAAATGAAACCATCTTGATTTACAGTTTAGTTGTATACCCAAATTACCACTATACTACACAGTTAATGATGATCTTTGTTGCAAATCATTACATAAATTAATTCAATGAATAATCTTCCACTGACACAACAGACCTTTCCACTGAAACAGCTAGGTTTAAACAATAAAAACAACTCAAGTATATGACAAATAAGAAATACAGCACGACAAAACAGCTTTAAGCAAAGTTCAGAAGTTGGACTGTTCTCTGAAGTCACAAATATTGATTGCTGATAACATGCCACTGTTTTTTCAAATTGTTGAATGGCTTTTAACCCATTAATACTGTCAGTTCCTAGACCAACTCCTTAGTCTTCCTCTTCTTAGCAAATGGGAGAATAACATGCAGCCTTCTATTTTGTATCACTGGCTGCTTTTCCTGTTACATGTACTTTTCACGTATGCTCACCATAGTTCCAATTTCTCATACGTATTCAAAGGTTTACATTAGGTAATCTATGACATTAAAGTGAAAATCTTTCCTCTTCATTGAAGACGTGCTGAATCAAACCCCTGGACAGACCAGGAGTGCTTACCTGTGTTCTGTTCAAACAGAACGAATATGAGCTACTTGGCTTAGAAAGATGGTGGGTAAGTAATACAGTCACTGCCAAAGGATGAAGCAGATTCCAGATTTAAAAGAGAGATCTGTTGGTCCATAGACACAGCGTATAAAGAGTTTTTTGCTGCCACAATTCTGGGTATTTAAAGAAATTTCTAACATGCTTGATTGTCACTACAAGTTGCTAATTTTTGTCCCACAGGAGCTGAACTGAACTAAGCATATGTGTGTGTCATGTTCAAGCCAAAGAATTTGATCATCACTAATTTAAACTGGAGGAGGATAAAGGAGAAAATGAGTAATGACTTAAATTAAAATGACAGTTCCTTGATCATCAATAGTCACAGAACAAGAAGCTTAAGGGCAAAAACATACTCAAAAAGAAATATAATTTAATATCCCACATGAGTTATGAAATGAAGCTATTTAAGTCATTAAACAAACAAAACTGGGGGCCTTACCTTGAACAATTACATTCACCCTCCACATTACACCAACACTGCGATGTTTTCATTCCTTTGTTTCATACAAACTCTTGCATTCGTGTTTAAACAAGCTTTGAATTTTCAACAGAAACACTGCAGCAATTCATTTACTCGTCTCCTCTCCCGCTTCACAGTGGCTCTAGTGAGCTTTGGCACAAACCCAGTGCTGTTACCTGCGGAGGTGGAGAAAGGCCGTGTAGCACTGCTTGCGGAACTCCTGGTACTGCTCACTCTGGGTGCCTCCCATGCCTTCCACCATCTCCTTGTTCAGCTTCATCGGCGGAGGAAGGGGCTTGGGGTCCCGGCCCAAAATATAACCGAAGTCAATGTGAAACAGTTTACCTGTAGAAGAAGGAAAGGCAAACTCTGAACATAATATCAGTTCTTGATGCAAAACTTGGAAAAATAAAATCATTAAGAAGACAGTAAGCAGCTCCCAGAAAGTATTCTGTAAGGTTTATAACAGTATATACTTTATCTTCAGCTGTTAACTTGAAATGATGGTTTTAAATAAGTAAAGCTGATTTCAAATTCATTAAGAGCAGTAACAAGATCTGTTTTCCTGCTTTTTTGAGTTTTAAACATGTTGAGTATATTCACAAAGACTGCACCAATAATGAAACTGGTCAGTAGATATTAAATGCAGTTTACATAAATAGATAATACTAATTCTTTGCACCTTCTTTAGAATTTGTTAGTAAATTTAAATATTAATACTTAAAGCAAAGCAAAGTGTGTTTCCCATTTGGTTGCTGTGGTATGAAATACAGCATAGTTAACATACAATTAATAAAGCAAAGATAAAGTAAGACTCATAATCCTATGAACAACCTTTCAAAAACACTGAACACTGAAAGATTACAATGCTGTTTCAAAAATCTTTTGAGTTGTTCCAAGTAGGGTCAAAAATTATCAATGGTTTTGAAGTACACTGAAGAAACATCACTACAACTCCAAATCTGAAACTGCCTTTCAAATCCACCAAAAAGTTTGTCATATCCTTTCCAGTACTAAAATGAAAATTACATCACTTAATCGCTACCTTTCCCTCGTCAGTTCAACTGACTGCATTTAAAACACTTCTGCAGCTTTAACTTGACAGAAACTTCTATATGCCTCCTGTCTTCAAATGCACTGGGAAACTGCCCTTCCTATCAAGAGCCTGCCGTGCTGCTCATCATAATGCTCACAACATTTACTGGGGAGAATTCAGAGTGTTCCCTTTCAGTATTACTCAGCCATGCATGAGATATTATCAGTGGCAAGATGAACAACTGAACTTCTCTTGGTAAACTTCCGTTTACCAGTAACTTCAAAAAACCTAAAATATTTAGATTAAATGAAGATTAAATATTTTATAAATACAAAAAAAATATGTTAATAGAAATAAAAGTAGAACAATTCATAATTCTTAGGTGGCCACTTTCTTAGGGACAGTCTTGACTCACTTAAGTGCAAAATATTCTCCATGTCAAGCAAAAAAAATACCTTTGAAAGTGTTTTACAAATGTATTTTCAGTTTTGAATATGTAATTTAATAAACGACTTGGGCCACACCAGAACTACATTACAAAAAGATGGCAGGACTGCAGATATGCA
The DNA here is from genome assembly GCA_013397815.1 of Aleadryas rufinucha. Taxonomy (NCBI): domain Eukaryota; kingdom Metazoa; phylum Chordata; class Aves; order Passeriformes; genus Aleadryas; species Aleadryas rufinucha. Next base: position 222,921 of record VZTH01002859.1, read on the forward strand.
TGCAGATACAAGATAGAAGATCTTTTAAACAAGAAGGTAGAAAGTTATTAGCATGATTGTTATCTAGACAAACACAGACAGCAGAGGAGATAAGAGTCTTGTTTCAGAATTATGCAACTGAACAGCATTACAGACAGGGGTGTATTTGCTATGGGTTATTTTAACCTGCAGCATCTGTATTCATCCTGAGATTTTCCTAAGATTAGGTTCTTGGTGCTCTTGGAAAAAAAAATGGAGCAGTAGTATTTTTCAGTTAATCACCCCTCTTTGACTGTTTCATTGAATAATAACGTAGTATCAATTGAAAAGGCTGAGATCTGTCATAAGCACTCTTCTTCAAGCCAAGAAACAAATTCCACAACAGTCCAATTTCAAAGAGAGATCACAAGGATCCTGAACAAGAGGCAAAGTATTTGCTGATTGATAAACGCCACAACCATTACACTTTGCATAACTAAGTGCTATAAAAAAAGCCTTCCTTCAATACATTCCTTCTGGGCTGGTACAGGAGTTTCTTTTAGAGCTCATTTTTGTACACCAACTTTTTGAAGCAACCGCATACAGAACCCTGCCGTCATTGAACTAGAAAAAATGTTTAACTAAAAAGTTTTGGGGACCTGCTTTCTGTTCACTTATTCAAACCTGTCACCTTGAAGAGTCAAGGGACAACATTTTGAATAAAACAGTAACTCTTGTAGCAGTAATTTTTTCTTTTTCAGTTTGCTCTGGAGATAGGGAATAAAAGATGATAATTAATAATTTACATTGGTAACAAAGACATCTAAAACATTCAGAAATGTTTCAATAATTGAGTGATAGACACTTAGAAAGTGAGATGAGGCCATCCTGCATTAACATTATAGCTTTCCTAGCTGTACTTCAAAATTCAGATTGTTTTTAGGCTGACTCAAAAGGTATGTACAAGCTTACATTTAAATAAATATATATAAAACCTTTCAAACCTGTGTACTAAACACAGACCTGACTAATTTTAATCCAGCTCCTGCAAGATCAGTTAAACCAGCACACCATGTTACAGAACAGGGACAAAAGGCTCTCCCTGGTGCCTGTCCAAAGCTGCTACACCAGGAGCAGCCTAAGGGAGCACTGCAGGTCTAGAGATTTCTACAGAGAAACCTGACTCATGTTACCCTCGAGGACTTAACAACTGAACAAGTGAAGAACAAGCCTGCTTTAGACAAATTAAATTGGCTGTCTATTTAATAAGGAAAATTAGGTGATGCTTGTATTCTTATTTATGTTAATAAATAATAAATTTATCGAGTTAATAAACTCAATGATTACAAATTTTTTAATACTAAGATAAAAAGGTTGCAAGTATATCAAGTGATCATGCCAAGTGCCATTTCTATCAGGGTGCAACACTGAATTTTCCACTTTCATTATATTAATGAATGTGACAATTTTCACTCAGCATAATCCCAATTGCAAGAATCAGGGGACCTCTGGAGGACACCTGGTCCAGCCTCCTGTCTGAGCAGAGACACCCAGGTGCCTTAGCCAGGGCCATGTCCAGACAGGTTCGGAGTATCCACAGGGATGGTCTCTCTACAACCTGTACCAGTCACCTCCTGGTGAGTAACAGCTCATACTCATATCATGATATTTATTTACAGTAATCACCTATCCTCCCAGTAATGCAGCCTTCATGTGAACTTGGTGCAACACTACTTTTCCTAAAGGCTTTGAACTACCACATCTGACAAAGCAATTACATGTCTTTCCTTCAATAACAGTGTGTCACAACACATACACTTCTACCTCTTAGACCACCATGTTTTACCATGATCAAACCTCTTCAGATTTATTACATCTTAATTTAAAGGGCTCCTAATCTTTACACATGCTAATAAATTACAGACAAAACTGGACCTCTGCTTTGGTTTACTACTGGTCACAAATGAGTGCTAAATCATGAAGGTGAAGGATTTTGTGTTTTTTTTTTGTTTCAGTTGTGATTTAAACTAAAACCAGGAGTAACTTAAGACAACAGGTGAAACAGATCTTATGTTTAAAAACAGTGCACCAGAAATCACCCTGCACTCCCTATTCATTTTACTGTAGAAAAAGCAAGACACAAGGCATTTACTGACTGGAAGAGGATGAGAAGCTTCCAGGAGTAAGCAGCACGTCCAAATAAAATTATTTAATTCAAAATCTAAAAGCTGTTACTGTTGGGTACTTTTGATCTTTTTTTTTTTTTTTAATTCTTTTATTCTATGAGTTTGACTACCTTTTTCCAGTCAACACCTGGTTTTCTAACAAATGGAATAAAGAGGACAGGCCACTGGTTACTTCAAGGAAATGGCATGAAACATGGAAGTTACCCTGACTACCAGTCAGGGCATCAGGGATTTCAAAGTCCTGACTTCCTTTCAGCCTTGAGAGTGATCTTTGATTAAGTGAAGCATGGACCTGTACGGACTAAAAATTGATCCCTGGTGCTTGCAACAGCCAGTAACACCTGACTATGTGTGGAGAGGGTGATTTGTCCATCACTTTCACTGCTAATACCTAGATTTTAATATGGGAGAAAGTTCCTATAGAGCAGCACAGCAACTGTTTCATTTTTCTAGGAAAAACTACTGAAAACCAGACAGAACTCTGAAAACCTTAAACAAAATGCAGACAACAAAGCAAATTAGATGCAATTACTGAAATAAAGTAAGTCTGATGGCAGTTGTCTCTTAACAGTAAAAAAGCAAATTATTTCAAACTACTCTGTTCCTATTGTTAGGGAAGAACAAAAAAAAAAACAACACCCAAAGCACAAAACCCCCCAAAATTTCACTATTTTTTCTGTAACCCTCAAACATCACTATTATTTTAACTTGGCCCAGATCAAAAATGTACAATTTAGCGATTATTTTAACTGAATTCCTATTTTAAATTTGAAGCAGTAAGATTAAAAAAACCTCCCCTGATTAAAATGACTGGACAGATAGGGTGTTTTTCTGGCTTTCCCAGCAAATTCTGATGTTACTGTCAAAATTTCTCTTTTGCTAACAGAGCATTGCCATGACGGAAAAATCAGAATGCCTAATTTATTGTGATAATTCTCATCAGCAGCATCTTACAACTTTTCCAAGACTGCACAACAATGAAAGTAATGTGAGTTTTTAAGAACTTATTCAGGACAGAGGTTTGGAAGTCAGTCTACAGCAAAACATTGAGGTAAAGTTGATCACTGTCACCCATGCAACTGGTAAGAGCCCAGCTTGTCTTAAGTATTGTAATTCATGTCCCTCCCTCAAGCTGTCCATTCTCAAAATACCTTCCATTCAGGCATATTTTAAGAAAAAAAATAGGTCTGATATTTATTACTAGATGACAAATGCTGTTCAAGGTACCTGGAAGAGAAAGTGGTTTAGCTGATCAAAAGCCAAAAGATATTCCTCTTTTTGCAATAAGAACCAGAGAAAATGGAATTCCAGACAGAAATCTGAAGGACAAAAGTGCGCATTAATTTTTATTTTTTTAAAAATACGGATGTCTCTTTATCAACACCAGTAACATTTAAAAAATCCTTAAAAATTGTATTTTATATACTGTAGTATTTTGCAACATTAATAAATGTATTTAACAATGTACTTGTCTAAGTACTGAAACAGTGAATGTTTGAATCCTACAGGTTTTCCATTTCTACCATCTTCAAACCTTCTCTGGAATAGATTTATTTGACTGAAAAACACTGAAGTACAAACACATGGTGTCATTTCATATATGAATCTGTCCAGGTCCTTGCTGTCTTACTTGACAACCCTTTTTAACCAAGACTGAAGAATAAATGTGGTGTCAATTGCTGCACTTCACACTGAAGAAAGACCACAGTTCTACCTCTAAGCATTAAATGAGAAGACAGCCCAGTTCTTTCACCTGTTTACACATGATGCCAGAAGTAAATGTGGATTTCAAGCTCTGAGCACCGAGTCTTTGATCTGCTCTTAGATATTAATAACCTCATTTTATCCACATACCAATTTTCCCTCCTGCTACAGAGCAATTTCAAGTGTATGGTTCAGGTCAAAGCCCCTGTACTTTGACAACTCATACTGGGAACTTGAATATTCATGCAGGTCACCAAAGGTTACTGAAAGATTAGCTGGCCATCACTAGGGTTAGAGTAAGTTGGTCAGACATGTACATAGGCAGTGCTACTCAAGAAAGCCATCTGAATGTCTACGACATCCTAAAATATCTACACGTGACCTGGACCTTTGTGAAACCTTTGCATGTCTATAAATCAAGTTGAAATTACTAAGATACTCTAATGGGACAGGAGACTTCACTTGTCTGTGAAAGCTGAAATACTTTCTAACTCAACTTATGACTGTACTGACTGCCTTGCATTTATAAAAGGCTTAGCAGATACAAAGACATCCATATCTGGATGTTTTATTAGTACCTAGATGCTGACTCTACAATCAAATCAGAGAATGTAAGAACTGCAGAACAAAGTGTTTTCAGGGGAAGGCTTGGCATAATTGCAATATACTAGTCCCGTGCATATTCCATGGAAGTTAACTGAACGTGCTACACCTCGAATATCACAATCTAGTTTCACAACCACCCAAATCTTCCTTCCAAGGCAACTAAAGGAAAATTAGCTGTTAAGTCAAATGCCAGCTTCAATATATAAATCAGTCTGTAATCCTAAAAGGAGACACTGATGTTGCCTAAACCTGGGCATAAAGCTGAAAAACAGTGTCTTGTTATTTACAAGTCACAGTAATATCTGCTACAGATTTGGAAACAAGATATTAAAACACAGAGCAATTGATAATGCATTTTGTCTCCAGGAGAAGTAGAAAGATCAAAGTTTTCAGAGAAAATAAATATCCCTATCATGCAATACTGACCATATAATTGTGACCTTTGGGTTACCAGCCAAGGCACATTTATGAAACTGATACAAGTATTTTTGTAATTTTTAACATTACTTACAGATAAAGATGTTTTTACTGAAGGTTCCCCACATCTCTTTCCAGACACGCTTTTACAGCTGTCCTTGAAGTATAATGATACAGCACTTGAAAACCTGAAAATCTAGATGTCTTGTTCAAGATTACTACTACAAAAAAAGTCACTTGATTTCTAGAACTATAGGCATAAAAGAGTCATGAAAGACAGCAGAAATTATTTCATTAGATAACTGACATCACATGAAAAAAAATACATTCTTAACGTGTAGGAAAAAAATTGTTTTTATGAACTTCAGTATCCATTGCTTAATATTTAAACTATACTGTGTCTATTATAAGCATAGACATCCGTATGCTACAAGGTGATGCACCAATTCTATTGGAAGGAGTCTAACAGATGTGGGTACATTCACCAAACTGAAAGGTTGAGCCAAAAAACCATTAATGATATGCAAGAAATATGTGAACCCACAGCTGGTATCCATCATTCTTTACTCTACTGGAAACCTTCAATTCATTAAATAAGTATCATCAAGAAAGAATGCATATAGAGTCATATAATTTTGACAGAAGTACTTGGGAGCATGCATTCTTCAACAAAAGAATGAAATTAGCTTTCTCCAATTAAGGCTAAGGAATTCTCAGTAGCAAGAAACAAGCCTTGGTATCAAGTCTTTGTTGTACTTGGAACATAAGGAACATAAGGATTTCTCTTGATAGCTCACAAAAGCTCTCAGTTTGTGACAGAGCATGGGTTTTCAGACTTGGAATGTACGATGGATGTGCACTGCCCTCTGCTGTACTCCCCAAATTCTTCCAGCAAAGTGATCATGCTGTACTTCTTAACACAGACAGGTAAGATGCACTTTACCCCAAATCAAAACACTAAACTATTACTACTCTCAGCATGCAAGCACAGCCTGCTATGAAAAGAATTATAACCACCACCACAGATAAATGAGATACCTCTCAAGACAGATCTTTTAATGACTGTTTGCACATTTTCAAGTAGGTAAGGTAAAATACAATTGCTTTAGTTGCTCCCCCATGAGCTTAGAGTAAGACCTTTTACCCTAATCAAGGCCAACTGTTAATTTTCTACTCTTTCAGACAGACTATCATGGTTAAAAGCAATATATGCTTCAGCCTTACCTGTAACTAACAAGCCTTCCACATGGATGGTCTCTTTTTCCAAATAACATTTTTTATTTAAACGTTTCTCATTCAATAAATGTTTCACTTCATAATAAACACTTAACCACAACTCTTAATTCTCCACCACTATGTAATGAAGGTATTCAAGCAATCAGAACTCCTAGGGAAGCTGTAGCTCACAAGCAAGCAAGCAAGTAAAAATAAGCCAAAAAGAATTCAAATAGACGCTCCCCTGTAACAAATGATATGCGTCAAAACTTTGTGAAGCTCATGCAGCTACACATGAACTCATTTTCAATGAGAACACTACAAATTCCCTCTGTTCCAAAACAGTGATTATAATAGTTGAAGTAGCTTTATTTTCAAATCCTTCATTTCCTCTAGTTAAGAAATCATCTTCTTATTACACACTGGAGCAAATATTACCTTAAATGAGACAATATAACTTGCATTTTAAAATATAATCTAGTCTGCAATACTCAGTGGGTAATATTCACATGGAAAATGCAACAAAAAAGTACCAACACATTAGAAATTAAACAACCATTGCTATAAAATTATACTGCTAAAAAGAATTACCTGTTTTTGTTAGCAGGAGATTATCCAGATGTCTATCTCCAACTCCAAGGATGTAAGTAATCACACAATAACCAGCTGTAACAAGTAAATTGTAAACATCAATGTGAGTACCTTTCCTGGAGAGCAACAAGTTCCACACAATTAACAACAGCATATTACATTATCTTTGCTCTAGTTCACTAGCAATAAATATACTACAGAGACTCAGGGCAGGAGTGGTGCTGGTGAAGAATAATCAAGGTTATCAGCACTATGAAGAATGTTTGAAGTAATAAAACTCTGAAACTTATTCTGCACTGCCTAGATTTTAATTTCTTACTATACAATTATCTAACTACTTACTATACAATTACATACCTAACCCTAAAAGGCTAAATTCATTCAATATTGGGATTAAGGTACTTCAAAGGAAGCTGAAATATTTTGAGCAAAGTGAATGTACACGTTTTGAACAGAAGCTATTTTAAGGCCACTATAAATAAGCAACAGGTATTGATATGAGCCTGGATATACATGTCAGCAGCATTCACAAGATCAGCAGTGATAAAGAGCAAATTGTTTTAATTGTTGCTTTCACCCACTAACCAGAACAGTTTGAAGCAGTTCTGAAGAGTGCATCATCAGAAAGAGAAGGGCAAAGGAGAAGATATTGTGGAGTCACACTTGAATTATCTTTTTTTTTTTTGTTAGAATGAAGGTCTTTTTTAATTTTATGAACAGCAAATGTGATATTTTAACATGGCCATCAGTTTACTGAACACAAACTACACTACCACTTTTCCTTGTCACAGAAGTGTAACCACAGCTCCCAAAACCCGTGATGTTTTCAAAACCAATTAGAATCTTGATGCAGATGATCTATCATTATCTAAATGCTTAACATGTCCCTTATGAAGACCCCAAAGTAGAGGGGGCAGAGATAAGATTATTGCTAGAAAGCAAGGAGTATTTAAGTCATAGTCTCCTTTTAACAACCACCAAGAGCAGACTTGTGTATGACATGCCAGGCTCAAAATGATTCTTTTCACAGGACTTCTGACAGCAAGTACATGCACAGTGCCCTGTTTGCAGTCACCTAAACTGAAGTATCTTAATACTTCATCCACCACACCCTTCAGACTCCACCTAAGAAGTTACCAGCTGTTAGACTGTAACTCACCACAGCTCTTAACATATGTGTCCATCACCTCTGCGCTGATTCCATGAGGGCCATTCTCACTAGGGGCATGTTTTCTGAAGAAGTTCTGGAGAGAATGCCATGAAGATATTTAGTTATTCCACATGATATGAAACTGGGTCTTTAGAAAAAAAAATATTTAAATCAAGACACACATGGCCCTTATTACAATCTGTTAAACTAACAACCACCCCCAAAACACCTAGCAAGATCTAATTTAATATCGTTTTATTTATATCCTGTCTTCCTCATCACATCCTTACACTTGACACAGAAATTGAAAAGCAGTTACCTTTAGTAAATGTCTCAGAAAATTAACAGTGCACTGAAAATTTACTAACTAGTAACTATGAGTGACAATACTTCCAAAGCAAGCTGTTTAGGTCATATCAACAAAAACTACAACAGGATTAACAGTCCTGCTTTATAACTACATTTGGGGAACACACTCTCACAGCGTTTATCATCCTTAGGTATCTCCCTATTCCTCAATAAAACCAACTGCTGCTATTGAGTTTAGAAAGAAAATAAGCCTAAGTCATCAAATGGAAAATTCAAATTTCCTGTGAAATGTGGAGAGGGCCAAACAATCCTCCCATCAGCCAGAAGAAAACTCTTAACCTTCTTGATTAAAAGAAAACTCAATTATATCCAAGCCTAAGCAAAGTTTCTTCCAGTAAGCAAAATCTAAGGAAGCATTGTAAGAGGAAAATGGTAGCCCCCTGGATGGCATGTGAGTGGCTAAAATCATAATGAAAAATTAAGACAATTGTGTCAATGAACATCTAGAACATGAACTGTAATTTTAAGGTTGTTGATAAAATGTAAGTAACACTGAAACATCAAAACACCTTTTCTTTCCTGCAGATGTGTGTTTTACCAGGCAGTACTGGATTACTTGCTTTAAATCCTTTAGTAGTCAATGTTTATATATAGTGCTCATCTTTACTAGAACAGCTGTGAAATCCAAAATGAACATTTACAAAAAGAGTGAACCAAACTTCCACAACACCTAAGTGTTCAATTACTTTTCATTTCCTTGGACTACAATGCCCAGCTGTTTTATCACACCTCAGCACAGGATATCTCATTCTTTTGACACACTGTCTCTTTAGATTAATAATTCTTCACACGAATAATTGCTCCTTATGCCAGCACAGCAACTGAAACAATAGGGCACCTATTTCCAGTCATAACATGATGTCGTAAGTAAGTGAAACAGTTTCACAGTTATTTCTAAATATATTATTTTATAAAAACATGTAATGGACTAAATTATGAATAGCACACTTCCGAGATTACAAAGCATTGGCAAGAAAGCACTTTACAATTTTTAAGATTATGGACTGTGCAGATGTACCTTATCACAACCTCTATGGAAAGGAAAGCTAAAAAAACCAACTTGGGCAACTTGATGCTGGTCACTGATTAGTGAGAAGCATTTTTTATATGTGATAAGTATCCGGTAATCTTATTTGTTAAGTAAATGATAATGAAAAATGATAAACAATTTAGATCTTTGTATTTTTAACATATGTAGTTTATAGGAGCTGGAGCTAGTTTGCTTTGGCTCACAATTACTGAGCTACAAACAAATGCAAACTGCAGTATCATCTACAAAAAAAGGAAAAAAGTTACCATGAGAAATCAAATCCAAATAAATATGCTCTATTTTCATTAAAAAACCTATTAGTTACTCACCTCATATAGCAATTTATCACAACAGCTATATTTATCTCAACCAGCTGAGCTCTTCTACCTAGATTGTGCGCTGTGCTTGAAACCAGTACGAGTTTTGTGTACCACTATCCAGTTATGTGTCCCTACTCAATTTCATGAGAATTAAGAAAATCTGCTAACAAAACCAAGTTACAGCACCTACACATCCATTATTGCAGGAAAATATGCTGCAGAAATTATACAAATGAATTATTTTGTCATTTCATCCAAAAAAGAAAAAAAATTATCAAAACCTATTTTGACAAGGTCAAAAGTAATGAATGAAAGACAAATATTCTGAAAACATGCAGAATAAAGTGTCAGGTATCTTCCATTCATCATTATGGCAAAGCTGGGATTTCAATATCATAATTAAGCTCCATTGTAATTTATTTAAATAGTGTTACTTTTAGAACATGAGATACTCAAGTGGTCATTTATGTATACCTTTTTAAAGTTAAACATCTGCCACAGTAACCCCAAATGTTTCCAGCTGTAATTTGTCTCCTAACAGACCAAAAAGTCAGCTGAGAGGCCAAAAGAATTTTGCACAAGATCTAAGCCTTCAGCTTACACTGCTTGATCAGAAGACAATTTACAACTCCCCCATCACGTACCTGTATAGTTTCCTCAGTAGCAAGAACTTCTGCAACTGGTACTGACGGAATAAACTGCATGAAACCTGGGACAGAAAACAGCCAAAAGAGAAAATCTCCAACGCACAGAACTTTCAAACTACTCTGTAATACATGTTTATGAATGGACAGAACTAATACACAGTCATTCAACTGCTTTTCAGAGGCAAAACACCCCACTTTTTTCCCATGTTCCAATCTCCTGCCTTCAACACTTTTGAAATAACTTGTCATTAACACCAAATTACCTTGCAAAAGGTGTGTTGTTACAAATTTTCAGGATAAGAGACATTTAAAGTAAATTGATGGCTTTCCTAAATATTTATCCAGAATGTATCTAAAAGTAGGTAAGTTTGATTTTTTGTTTTTCTCCTTTATTTCATGAAAAGATCTCTAAATAAGAGTGTTATTTGCTCATGATCACACAGAAAGCCAGCAGCAAAGACTGATACCTACTGATTGTCACATACTCCTAAATCCAGACCAGGCTTCTTTTATGAAAATATTTGAGTCACCTATGGAATACTGTGGTGACTCAGACTGTTTACTTCCATGGCTTACACTGCAACAAGAATTGCTTACACACCAAGAATATAAGGAGGAGATTCTTTTCCACACTGTATTTTTAGGAAATAAATGTATTCATACCATGTTTCGTACTAGTTGCCAGCACTTTATAGGGTGTCAGCTTCAAATCCAGATTCTCTTTCCTTAACAGCTGGAGAAAAACAATATATAAAAGCAAAGATGAATGCGCCAGAAAGGCAGATTCTATTACTAAAAGGATGTGTATTGGACATTGATCTCCACTGTTATTCACTGAAACTGATAATGAGTGAAAGTCTGTTTGGCAATTCTTTTTTTTTTTTTTCCTTAATCTACACAGGGTAATTGTATGTCTATAAAGAAAAGAAAAAAGCCACCTAGAGATCTGAGAACTCTGCAATGTATTAGCAATATAAGCTGCATTAACACAGTTTAACAGTCTTGGTTTTGACTAGGAAAATCAAGAAAACAGGAAGACAAGGACATCGATTAATAATTCTCACCTTATCCATGAGTGAAATAATCTGAAGAATAAGTTGATCCTGACGTAAATCATCGCCATGCTTAAAAATTACAGGATATTTGCCTCCATCTTCTGTTTTGAAGAACAGCTGAGCAGGCATTAAGGCACTCTGGAAAAGGAAATATTCTACTAAACTGGTTCACAACAGTGCTCATATTAACACATTAGTACAATGGAGCTCAGAAATACAAGTCTTTGCATTGTATTTGCACTGCCTCAATGGTTAAGAGTGTACCATTTCCAATCACCAAAAGTGTAACTGTATTTTAAAAAGAAAAACACCTTAATGCTTTCCTTTCTTTTTTATCAAGGATACATTCTCCCCTCCTGCACCCCCACAGTAGCAGAGGAGGAAAGGACAGAAGTATTCAATTTTTTTCTGTGTGCGTGTAATTGCAATCAACAAAGAAGCACTATGCAAAAGGCCATAACAAAACAAATTTAAACTGATCAGATCAAAAAGAGACACAATTATAGGATAAGCAAGAAAGAATTCCTAGGGGCAAGTCATCTTAAACAATTAATTGCTTCCTTAATCTATTTAGCAAAAGCAAAAATGACTTTTTACATTATTGTTTGAGAAAGCCCATTTAATTGTTTGCATTTTTTCTGCATAAAATGGGTCAAAGGGGATCAATTACCTTCATGAATGATATAATCTACTGCAACTGACCAAGTCACTTCCCTCCAAAGCAAACCAAACAGAAATAATTGAGGATACAGAGTTTAATACTGAGCAGTTAGATTAGATTTTCATATTAATATTCCAAAATTATTAAGTTCCAAAAATAAAGGCAAAATTATTCTTTACGCAGTCCTACAAAAGTTAATGTGATGTCCAAGGGCACCAAGAATTAGTAATTCTTCCCTTTCTAAGTCTGTTTGTTTTTTATCCCATAACCCAGAATGAGATATTAAATGGAAATACGTAAGATTTCAGAATCAGGAGGAAAAAAAAAAACTTGTCTGATTTTGAAACAAGTTACATCTCACATTTTTGGTCCTACATTTTTTGGTCCTACATTTTTTGCATAGCTACAGAAGACCACTACGTAAAAGACTGCCTTGAGTTTGTCCTGAAGAACTTCAGCTATTATTACTGATAGGAAACATTTAGTTGCTGTTACAGCAATCTTTTTGACCACATTCTTTCCCCAGCTCTTAAATCATACGCACACAAAACGATGACTCGACTTTGCAAAAGTTTGCTTTCCTGACAAAATGTTTTTAATGTTGACTCCAACCAAAGGTGCAAGAGCATGCAACTGCAGAAGCCTATCCTTCAAAGGGACTAACTTGGCATAGAAAGAAGCAAGCTAAAACTGGTAGAAAACTATGCAAGAAATATTCATATCTGATTTTAAGTAAACTCAAATTATAATACAGTCAAATTATAACAAGCAGCCTGATGAAGCTACTGCACATAATAAATTTAGGACCTATTAGTGATGACAGATTAACACTGGCTGTCACAGCAGACTGTATGAATTTTTTAACTGGCAAAGTCCTCCCAGACACAGGTGTGACTTGAATTTTGGTCATCTTAAAATTAGACTGCAGACATCTATAGGAATTGAACACAAATTTATAAAAAGGTCCAACACCACTGAGCACCATTAATAACTTGCACTGCAAGCATTAACTTACATTCCAAGCAGTAAAATAAACAAAATAACCCAGCCCTTTCAACAGTACATCAGCTGTTTTGTGGTCACAAGCAGCTGTTATAGCTTGGTTTAAGGATTTAGCAGTCACAGGGCCACAGGATTTACCTGTCAGCTGACTGCATGAAATGGACCACCTTAGTGCTTTCCACTCTCTAAGAACTTAAGCTTTATTTAGCAATGGAACAGAACCACAGACCTAAATGAGACACAGCACACCTGCCTTGATTTGCATTATTTTGATCTTAAAGTGGTACTCCTGTTGAACACACAAACAAAATTCTGGGAAATTCTGAACTTCATAATCTGTATCACTCTTACAGAAGCTGCTTTAAAGTTAAAAAATTTGAACTGAAAACCAAAAGAAAATAAAGAGTTGTTTAACCACTTTAAGAGCATGCTACAAGGCACTCTGCCTTGACTATGTCTGTCCCTTTAAATCTTTCAACTGATGTTTCTGAGCTTAGTGCTCACAAGATCTGTTTGTATTTCAGCTATTCAGAAGATCTCATTTACCTTGAAGAGTGTGGCTTTTTCAGGGATTATTCCTTTAATTTTCACCTGAGGTTCCAGAGGAAGTGGAATAAGTTCCATATCTGCTAAATTCATCTTTTCATTATCAGCTAACAATGCCTGAAGCCTCTCATTCTACAAGAATGAAAATTTGTTTAAGAAAAAGAACCACAAAACATAAAAGGCATACTAGGTATATATGAAGTCCATAAACAAAGGATGCATTACTAACAAATATTCAATTTATTCAATTCTTTATACATACAAAGAATCAAGGTTTCACTCATAAAATCCAGGAAAATTAAAACCCTCTATTTGCAGTAATATGAATAAGAAACGAGAGATATTTCCTCTAGTGCTAGTATAGTCAAGCAATTTTCTAAGTTCCAGATATAATAGTAGTAGAAAAATTAATTTCTAAATTGCCTGCACAAAGCGCAGGATGATTTGTTTTCCATACCAAAATTAAATTTTAGTTATGCTTCAGAAACTGATTCAAGTTTAACTCAGAAACTTTATATCCCTTGATTCCACCAAGGAATTCCCTACTACCAAGGAACCAAATAGCCAATAGCCTGCACTGATCTGACTTCTAGGCTTGCTCTATATTCCTACATCTGTAGTTATCAGAAACACAACACTCAATTTTTGAGTGCTTTACACTTGGTGTCCTACACAGTAAAGGTTGAATATATTAAAGTCTCTAGCCTTTTCCCTTACTGAATGCAACAGACACCAAGGAGGCCCACAACTGTTAGGAATAGTTCTAGTGGTTAATTGCTGCTAGCAAGATAGCAGTCTGAAAGTAAAAGCCATGTGTTTCTTAGTTTTACAGAAATTTCCTAAAAGAATATACAACTGAACACTACCAATGTATTGCACAAGCAGGAAACAGAATCTTACAAATTGAAAAATCCTCCTCCTCTTTTAGCCTTTGTTACTGATACACAAAACAAGCTGCCTCACTTTTTGTTAACAAGTGTTTTATTTTTCTGCACAAATACAGCCCATACATTTAAAGAAATCATCACATTGATCCATGTTTAAAAATACTGATGTGTGTCAAAGGAAAAGGTAATAAATACACAAACAGAAATCTCTCTGACATTTTCGCTTCCTTCCCATACTCACCTGTCAGGTTCACTCAAAACACTTCAGCAAAGAAGGACAAAGCTTCTTAAAATGTATGTATAATAGATAGCCTTTTCCTCAAGACCCAATAGAAAGCAGAGTTCTAATAAACACATACCTTATAGAAGAACAGTTTTGTTGCTCTTGGAACAAATGAAACCTTACCGCACTTTCCACGTCCCCCACAATGTGTTCAGTTATACCATCAACAATTTAATTATTCTCATATCTTTCTTTTGCCACAATACCCCAGGAGTGTTCTCAAGGGCCTCTTCTGTTTTCTATCTTCAAACTCTGAAAACACTTATGGAACTCTGAACTATCAAAACCTTTCCAAAGTTTGCTTACAGTTAACCAAAATTATTACAGAATGATGGACATCTGTTACAAATCTCAGTGCCAAGGAACTTTGATGAGAGGCTAACATTCCTACCCATTGTCAAATTCAAGCCACAGACAGGCTTTCCAATCCTTTAGTTACCTTTTTCTTACGATTCCCACTTTCACGCTGCACTGCCTTCATTACATGAACCAAGCGATCTACAAACGTCTGCTGGGCTGCCAACAGCGAGCGCATAACTCTGACAGACTTATCACCCTATGAGAATGAAAAGAAATAAAATTAGTTCCTTGTTCCGTAATTATTTTATCTAGAAATCATTCCTTTGTTCTTAGACCTTTGGGCTTTTAAGAGGTTAAGTGAAGGATGATCAATTTCCCGTCAATTCAAAAGGTATTTTCTGTAAAACACAATCACAGTCACTGTAGTTGGCAATCAATTATCTGACCTAACAGTGCACTTCAATTTGCTTCAACAATTTCAGTGGTGAACAGTCATGCATGACAAACCTATTCACACAGCCAAAGTTAGTAAGGATAAGCGCGAAATATTCTTACGAAGCACGAGAGTCAGATTCAAGTAACTCCCCTAAAACTGGAAATAATATTAAGTGTGAGATATACGAAAATGAGGAAATACTGCGTATCTGCTATAAAGTAAAACTTCCAATTCACACAAGTTTTTTCGGCTTTGTTTTAGCTTTTTTTCCCCGCTGCTCCAGCACCCTCTGCTGCCGACACACAGAACAGCAAGTGCTGTTTCTGAGTTCCAGATCAGTCTCTCCACTCCCACTTCAAGGACAAGAGTTTCCAGTAAATAAATAGTAAATAAACCACACTGATTACACAAGGCTTTTAGGTTTTCGACCCAGTGTAAGGCAGAGGATTTTAGAACCAGTATGTAACTAAGAGGAACAAGCAGCAAAAGAGAAGAAAGAGTTCTTAACATCTGTTCTTTTCCTTTTTGGTAGTTTCATCAGCTTACTACAAGTTCAAGATTCAAGTAGAAGTGGAATTTTTTTACAACTTTCAATGCATGTGACATACACACACAAAAAACCCCCAACTCATCCTCTTAGACACCTGCACCTTTTCAAGGAAGGACTATCCCAGGCCATTACATACTTCCTCACACAGAGGCATTACCTTCAGCAAAGCCTGACTGAATCTTCTCATCACATTTAAGTACATTTCATGAGTCTTTGGGTCCCTCTGCTGAGTATCTTGGTCTTCACACTCCACTATTACATACCTGCAGCATAAAAACAACCCAAGTTATACCATACTCTTGGAGCTACACAATTTGAGTAAAATACAGTAGCCCTATATTACAAACCTGAACAAAAAATGAAGACAATCTTTGAATGACATCTTTAGCTCAAATAACAGCTGAACTCTTCCAAATTGCGTAGTCCCAAATTCCATTTGGATCAGGAGAGTCTATAAAAGTTTCTGTGGCTTTTCCCTTACAGTAAAGTGTCATCACTCAGAGATGACGCCTGAAGTCCAAATCTTATGAACACTCTGGCCAACAAGTACAACTGAGTACGTTTTCCACTGTGATACTGCCTGCTACATAATGTAGTGGCTGAAAACTTGCTATTCAAGAGTACCTGCAATACAAGGAGAATCTCACCCTACCTGCTCCCTATTTTACCATTAGAAACGGTGGAAGGAAAGGTATTGCTCCTAAAGCAGCTCTGCACAGTCTACATGGCAGAGGTTCCATTTCTAAAATTATGAAACAGATACAAAACTTAATAGTACAATCTCGAACACTTATACTGAAAATGTATTTTGATGTTAATCAGTCATTTGGAATGATTTTGTGTAAATTTCTACTTGCAGCATCGACAAGCAAAAAAGTAGCTATGTAGTTAAGGTCTTTTTTCGGTTGGTCAACATGTCTCCTAATACTACCCAACAAAAACATTCAATAAACATATAATAAAGTAAAAACATATAATAAACACTGTTAAAAAAGTAAATAAATTAGCATGTCAGACAATTTTCAAACACTGCATTTGGATTCAAAAGTGACTATAATTCAAGACATTCTCTGGGACGTTAACACTGTCATCAATAATTACACCTTCCTTACGTACTTGTGCAGAATCTCTTTGTGACAGAGTAACTGTGAGACAAGACTAGAGGTCTGTCACTTGCAACTGATCAGATTTGAGCAGCCTTATTTATACATACACAATGTATTACACCCACTGGAATAAGGCATATGTAACTTATTCCATGTGTATAACCCCAATGAAATCTGTAACTACAGATCCTTCTAATGCTCTGCTAATGCACTGTTATAGACTGCTCCCTCACAAATACGTGTGCCAAAGTAAGTCCGTATTTACAAAGTCCGGGCACCTAAACTTCAAGGAAAAGGGGAAGTAATGAATTGAAATGTGCTGTTTTAATCTTCATTTGTTAAAAAGCCCTGGACAGTTTCTCAAAGCTATCTTGAAACAAGGTGCAAGAGTAATGCTTCATACTTTGGTAGGTGTCTCATATGTCCAAAGAGGAGACAGAAAAAGCAGTAGCACTGACTTCTGAGGCCACTGTTAAAGGATGGGATAGCTTTACAATGACAAGTGACTGAGCAGAAGGTTTCATTTTCAAGGGTTATTGTACTTTTTTCCATTGATTGTTTTAGGTGTATGCTGTGTCTGGGTAGTTGAAACATACAATTGATCAGCAGCCATGAGGATTTATGGCTACGTCACCTCAAACAGGGGCTGCAACATTTGTATTTTGTCACTGAGAAACTGAGATGTCTGGAAAGAAAACAAAGAATAAATTGACTAGGGTTTTTGGCTTGGTGGACTTTTCTTGGTTGTTTTGTTGAATTTATTTTTTTTTTAAGTCATACTTCAAAAACTTCACAGAGTTATGGACATTTGAACTTTCTGTAGACTGAGTGTCTGAGATGTTGCTGAAATGTAAGAGAACAGTTTCTATCAACCTGATACAAAATAAGCTAAACTACCAACACTTGTCTGAATGAAGAATATTTGATTAGGTCAAGCACTTGAATTCAACTCACACCAAATCAGCCTGCAATTATTTTAATAACTTATATTTAACAGCAATTTTAAATGAAGGCAAACATTATCTCTGGCCACTGCAACAGAAATAACTACTGTTTGCAAATGTACGTAAGTCATGCACTTAAATGACTTAAAATTCCACTTACTAAAAAATAATTAAAACTATAAAACTTAGAAAGTTATAAATGGAATCTCTCAGCATAGTTTATAGGTTTCTTGCAAGAATTTTGTAAGAATTTTAGAATTTGCTATGTTTACATCACATACCACACTTAGTTTCCAATTCACAACTTATCCGTGGTTAATGCTCTTAGCACACTAAAATATGACCATATGTATTAGCATTTTTAGTTATTTGATGCAGCTACAAAGGTTACAAATGAGAATCATACGACTTAGGTTTAACCATGTAAAAGGCACCTAAGCTCTTGTTTTGAAAATACATGTCTATATACAGGTAAATAGCTGTGCGTGTTGTGCATATGCAGATATTTGTACATTAATACACACACAGACACACACTTTCACAGTACAGCTCTACTCATCTCAGCTTGCTTCAAATGATAAAATTCCTACCTGCTAATGCTTGCTCAGAAAGCTTGCAGATTACTAGTTTAGGCACCTAATTTAATTCTTAAACCATTGCGCTGAGACAAGATCCTAAGCTAAGCAATCCTACCTCTCTACTGTATAGATGACCTAATATTTACAACTTAAGTTACCCTTAAGAATGCACGTATACAATGACATTTTGCTTGTGCTCATAACCACAAATGGAAAAAAAATAAATTAGGTTACAATAAAAAAAATCAGTGCTTTATGAACCTTCATAAAATACACCTTTGATTAATATTCAAGTGCATTACTTCAATATTCTAGCCAACAAATTATAAGCACAAAAATTACAAGCACACAGACAGCAAAGAAGAGCATAAGTAAACTTAATCTCTGCCCCAGCAGCATAGACCACTTGAATGACAAGTTTTAATATAGTTAGGCTGCTTTTTGTAACACTGTACCTAATATCCTAAACATCACCTTCTTCTGTCTAATAGTAAAGCTTATTTCTGAGTTTTAAAAGCCTCCTTTTATAAATTACTATGTTCGAATGCATGTTGTTTTAAATCTACTGCTTCACCCTGAGAAAAATTGAGATTCTGAAGCCCTCAAGACAGGTCATCTTTTGCTGAGCATCCTTCTGGGCATTACAGCTTTGATTTCAGTTACATGTTGATACAGTATAAATAATATAAACAGTTTCTAACATACCAGTACAAGTAGTTTGCCAACGTGGAATTTTTGCATGCCCGTGATATCAAGAAAGTGCAAAGGTCTTGCTGGAAGGGATTTAAGAAGAGCAAAAAAAAAAAATTAAGTTATAAAGAAATCTAACCATCTCAGAGAGAGACAAAGTTAAGGAAAAACACCAAGTAAATATAAGAGTTGTGAGAGATATATTCCCTTCTAGAATCTGAATCCAATCCAACCTAGTATTTAAATCATATTAGTTTAAATATTACTTTAAATCCAGCAACACCACTATAAGTAAAAGGTTTGCCACTACAGTAATGTATTTACCAACATATAAAAAGCACAGAATGTTCTCCAAAAAGAAACTTTTAATGCAATTTCTATTTATAATATGTTACTATTTCCTCCTATGCAATTACGTCTTGCTGTAAATGCTGTAAAATTCAACCCCCAAAGGGATTTCCCATTTTGTTTTGTATCCAGAGCATCCAACAATCTTGAAGATGTTCTACATTTTAAGAAAACAAATTTGTATAGGACGCACAGCATTCAGCTGCTTCTTTAACGTTTAACAGTCCAGCTAGCAAGAAATCTGTGTCTCTTTACTGATATGCTCAATTTGAGACTTCTTTTCTTTGCAGTATTAAGACTCAAATAGGACAATTTGCAACAGGGAGTGGATCTTTAGTTCAAAGACCAATTAATCCGCACATCAGATTAAAATCAAATTCCCTCAAAATGTCTTTACCTTCTATCTTTCCCCTCCTCCAGTCCCATTCCTATTACTTGTCTACTTCTGGCATAAACTGAATATAGTCCTTGGCAGAAGTAAATGAACACAGTGTCTCACTTAGGTTCAAAAAAGATGACACGTGAAAAATTACGACTACAGAAAGAACAGATTGCAGAGACTGAAACATTTAGGTAACTGTTTTCTATTAAAAGACTGTTTTAAAACACCTCGAACACATGCAGTTGTCAGTGTCTAATCAGTATGTGATAGCCTTTGCCGTAATTTTCTCCTTTACAGAAGAGTACTTTAATTTCATGAAGAGCTCAATTTCCAGTCCCCCAATTTTGGATTCTGTGATCATGTACATAAATAGATACCCTGTAAAAAAAAATCAGTTAAGCTATTGATATTTTCCTAGGATTTACTTTAAATTTATGTTCTTTGGGCACTTTAAATATTTAGTAAGATACACCCAAAGGATCCAAATATTCACAAACAAAAGCAAGAAACAGTACCAGGTCACTAGAAAAATATAATAAATACAAGGTAAATCATCTGACTTACATCAAGGTTTTCATTTTCTGCAAGCTCTTTTGTCTTAGAAGAAAGAGGTGGAGAGGAAACAGGTGGAATAGGACTCATAATCTGGGAACTACACAAAGGAAAGCATGTAATTGGCATGATTCAAAGTTCTTGCCTGGGGACCAGGGAGCATGCATGGAAATCGCAATGAATTTCACTTCCACAGTATAATAAACTCAGAGAACTGGAAGAAAAGTATCTTTGAAGGTAGCATCCCAACCCTGTTTCAGAACAAACTGCATGAACAGCAACTTTGACAGCTGCAGTTCCTGAAAACAGCAAAAATCTGTGCCTAGACAGTTTATGCCTGTGAAGGACATTCACTTACAACAAACTTTGCATTTTATTTCATCTTCCATACAAAATAAGCAGACATACATAGGAATTTAACAAATCTGCATTTTCAGGAGCTTTTTTCAAATGTTGTAAGATGAAACTGCTAATACATAACACCTGCAAGCACTAGTCTTTGGAATGCAACTATGCATAACAGAGTAGACAAATGCTTATTTGCAAGGCAAAGTTTTCAGACGGTAAATTTACCTGAAAGGAAGTAATTAAATAGCTCTCCTTACATCTACGTTATCATTGCAGCCTCAAAATAAAGCACACTTCCTACCACACCTCCTTTTACAGCTTCACAGCAAGATCAATGAAAAGCTGTAGAATTTTAACACAAAAAATACACCCTCATGTTACAAGTCATTAGAAGCTTAAGACTGAAAATCTTGAAAATCTGTAATAAATAGTCACAGAAGACTTTGGTTACCAAGTTCCTTTGCACTTTGCCTTATACTTTATTAGGTATCTCAGACTTCCTTTTGGATTCCTGTAAGAATAAGAAGTGTGCTTCCACAAGTCTCGCCCCACACCTTCTTTTGCAGGAACAGGATGAAATTTCTTTCCACTTCAAACTGACCAAACTTTTAGACACACATTCTCTGATGAAAGTGGGAAGTGGAACCTCACATAACTTCAGTGGAGATAACTTTTGCAAGTACAGAAGGAAGCAACAATGGTGTTCTTCCTGCTATACAAAAGCTTTCTTCCTTTTGTGCAGTAAGGTCAAACAATGAACACTGTTTGCTCTGTAAACTATGTGTAACCAGGAAACACAGTTCATGAACGCTCAGGATTTGTCGAGGTTTTTTTTATGCTTCAGATTATAAAATAACATGTTCAATATGCAATTCTCCCCTAAAAAGAAGGAAGAATTTGATGGCTTAGAATGTTCCATGTTTCTGCCTTTCTGCTCAAAGTCTAAGCTTCTTACCTGTCTATTTCTGAAGCATTAGGTCCAGATGTTGTCATAGCTTCTGACATGGAACCTTGACTGTCCCTCTTGCTAGGCTCCAGGCCATTCTTTATGTCATCAAAGTTTTCGTATTTCAATGCTTGGACTAACTGTAGCAGGTACATCAGCAAATCCTCATGGAGGAAAAAAATCCAAGTGAAATAACAGTGTCAGTCAAAACAAACTACAACTCCTTCTGTTTACAAAATTCTAATTTACAGATAAACTTAACCAGAGTTTAGTGACCTCTAACAACACAGAAACTGTGGTCTCCCTAACAAGCAACATACCATAGCAAAACTGGTGTTGGATGCAGTTTGGCTCCCAAAAAATACTGAATTATCATTCTACCATCCTTTGTTACTCAAAGACAGTAAGTGTTAATGTAGTGAATATTTAAGTGCCATTACTACGTTAAAATACTCTTTAGATAAGCTGCCCTAATTGCTTCCAGCATCCACAGAATAAAGCTTCCAATTTGTGTCTCACAAGAAGAAAAGTGAAAATTCAAGCATAAAATCTGGGCTATGGTATCAAGAACGGAGATTCTCTCTTCTCTTATGGACTATTTTTTTTTATATTTTGTGTAGCTGGGGATCGATGAGAAAAAACCACATATCTAATCTATTTTAGACTGAAGAACAGAATTTTAACCACTTGCTGTTTAAAACCAACTTGTTGCCTTTACTGTTCAACTTGTCCTGTTTCAACCTTCCTATACTCTGTAAAATCTACATTTTTAAAGTCAAAGCATTACGACCTTGGCTACTGAAGTAGGCCTGAAAAAATATGATATATTTATGCTCCCTACTTTAAACTCTATTGAGTGCCAAAGATTCAAGAGTTATGGTAATACATTCAAACGTGGGTTTGCTTTCCTTTTTAACTATCAAAAGAAAATAAAATATATAAATCACTGAAATTTAACAGATTAGATTAAGTGGGCTCTATTCATAATCACAGCTCATCACATTCTAATCAGTATACTATTAGAAACACCTTATTTCCACAGATGCTCTTCTACTCATTTCCTTTAGCAAAAGAGTATGATGATATACTGTTTCAGTTCACCAGATGGATCTGCTGAAAATCTTTCAGTTGACTATCTAAGTTCAGAGCACTCCTGCAGGTTAACATTCAAAATTTATCACTGATTTTTGGTGAGAGCATACTGTTGTTTTACCTTGTTTAATAAAACCAGCTACTACAGGCTGTTCATGCTAAGACAAGATTAGCAATGTGTGACATTTAATAATGTGAAGACTGCTCCCCAAAAGAACGACAATAAATAGCAACACAGTGAATTCTTTTTTTGTTTCCCTTCACTAATATTCACTTAAATGTCTTAAGAAGTAGCAAACATTTAAAGGATTCAATGAGACTAAAAATCTTGAGACCAGCTGACTTTCCCATGTACACACAGACCAGTGAATACCTCATCATCAGCCTGCTGAAGCCTGGCAACAGCATAGCGCCGCACTGTTGGGTTGGTGAAGTGAGATGACAGAAGTTCTAGAGAGTCTTCCACATCCATGGGCTTCCACTTGCCCAGCAACTCCAGTGCTTGCTTTGCCTCTTGTGGTAGATCCCAGTTGACACACTTCAGGAATTTTGTCAATGCCTAAACAGGAGATTGGACAATTCATCAGTAAAAAGCCAGCCAAAATAAATTATTTTAAAAATCAATGCCTCACACGAAGGTAGAACTAGATTCAGATTATGTTTACATAAGCAGAGACCCAGAAAAGCTTCCAGCCCAAACCATTCTATGACTCAACTTACCTTCTCCTGATGAGTAAGGTAGTATCTGAATTTCCACACCAAATCCTGTTCCTCATACGTTAGTTGCTTTGTTGGTGGATAACTCACTATGATCTATTTGATACATAGTCAGAAAGTGAGTTTAAAAATGTGAACAGGCATCATCAACAAGTCAATAAAGTATACTGTGAGAACACACAACACTGACAACACACAAAAATAGCTAAGGGAAAAAAAAGCTTTCCAACAACACAAAGTTATGGCATCATGGTGATGCTCCTCAGTTACATGGTTGATTGAACTGACAGTGCAGGCAAACACAGCTGCTTGAAGTGTACCATTCACACCTACACAACATGCACAAAATACACATTCTTAACCTCCCAAAATGGTTTAAAAAAAAAAATGAAAAAGCACCTTGTGCTCCTTTCTCAGTTGGGCCCTTCTAATTAAGCACTCTTACGAAACACTGAAACATTTCATTCATGATTTTCTATAAACTGAAATTAACTGTATTTTTCTTAAAACTGTCACCTTCTATTATTACCAACCTACCTAATAAAATTGAACTTAGCCATCATATGACTGACTTACATTAAGCTGATCTCGAGTAGTTGCATTAGGCTTCAGGTCATGATCAGAAGGTCCACTTCTTAAACTTCGAGCAAGTTTGTGATGTTTGCTTTCTACTAAGTTCTCCTAAACGCAGAGGGTAAGTCAGTATTTATAAATACTAAATTTCAGACAAAATTACTATTGAAACAAAACCATCCAGCAAAAACTCACCAGTCTCTTGAAAAATGCATGGCAATAAAAATTCAAATCTAAAAGTATAGCATCTTCTGTCTTTTGTTTGTTTTACAAAAAAACTCCTTTAATAATACGTGGAGAGTGGTTGAGAGTTTTGAGGGTCTGTTTCAGCTTATGACTTAACATTAACAAACCCCACCTTGCCTTTTGGTGAATTGCTGCAAAATATAAGCGTTTCAGTCAACACATCCGTGATTGACAGCACTCAAACGTGCTAGACACTTCATACACATTTTCTTTAGGACGATGTTGCAGCATAAAGCTTTGTACGCAAGAAAAACATCTTAAAAACTTGTCCCACTGTTAATACCATGTTAGCAACAGTAGGAGCCACAATAGGAGCCACAGTGCCAACGAGATTTCAGCAGCCAAGGCAGTTTCCAGCATTGTCAGACTTGCTCTTGCAGTGTTAGATTACACGGTGCTCAAACAGTGTTGCCAGTACAAGCCCACTTACATTAAGGTTCCCAAAGCTGCCAATACCAGTCCCACTGAATTGGCATCCACAATAATGGAAATCTTTTCTAGAACTGTACTTAGGCACTGTCTACATGAAAGACAACATACAAGAGAGCGCAGGAAGAAAATATTTTAACAGAGGAAGTGACCAAGAGTTACCGCACCAGTCTCTAAATTCTACATTTCTCTTCTTCAGCTCCCTGTTATCTTATCTTCCCACCCTCTGACCTCTTTTGCCAACAATCCCCCTTCTCTTCCTTCTTACACCTTAGAAGCAAGCACATTAGGTATGGAAAGGAGAAGGTGAACATAAGCATTAAATCAGTTCTTGTATTTTAATCTAGCAGCAGCAGAAAAATAAAAAAAAATATAAAAAACCCACTGATATTTCTCAGCTGATCAAATATATCTTTCCACTGGAATTTAAAAATACTTAAGATGGTAAGCTTTCATCTACATTTATTAAAAGTTCAACAGCAACTGTGTAATACAGATGGCATTACATAGAGCACGCTTACCATAGACATCTGGGGATCTGGAATCTTAACAATTTCAGGACTTGTTAAAATTGGAGATGACTCATCGCCATCCTGAATGACAAAAAGTTGAAGGCATATTAAACATCTCAAGTTCTAGGGAAAAAACGTAACATATTAATGCACTGTGAACTCTACTACAGTTAAAGAATGATGCAAGTGCTGACAGTTTTAAGGGGGAAAAAGAAAATAATAAATAGATTATTTTTCTTGCTTGTCTTTTCCCCAGATGACAAACAATGTGGCAAGAGAGTTCTCTCATCAGAGGAGATGCAGCTTGACAACTCACTACTATGCTGGCACACAGGTGAGTGGAGAAATTTGCCACTCTTGTCACATGTGTCGCCTGGAAGCATGAAGAGAAACAAAACCAAGCTCTGTAGTTCCACCAAACCCAAACAGTTTCTTAGAAAAAACCACTAACTTGCAGAAAGTATCTCCTATACGTTCAACACAGGCAAACCTAGCAAGACATATGTGACCCTATCTATCAGAGGTTCTACGTGCTTAGCGCCTAATTAGTGTGCAGCCTAAATAAGGGAAAAAAGAAGCTAAAAGATTCCTGTTTGAACCAGACACAAGAAAAAAACAAGAAAAGCCTGCCACCACATGACAACACCAGCAACTCTGTCTTCCAGACACACAGCAGTATGGTTTTGTGCTTTTTAACCTTAGGAGGGTAACTAAGCATTAACAAAAGCTATGAAAGAAGATTTCATTTAAAATACAAAATAAAACAGTGAAACTCAAAACAAAACAAGATCAGCATAGTATGTGCTCTGCTATATTTACACTTAGTCTGTTTTCATTTATTTTGCTGTAAATTTCAGATCAGAATAAAATATTTTTGACATACCAACACTTCCCTCAGCAACTAGTCTTGAGGTAACTTGCTCAAGTTTCTTTCTGCTCCCACCTGCTTTTTTTCCCTGCTTTTCCAATCACATATGCCGCTTGGGATAGCTTTACTTTTATACTTTTCAGAGGTAGCTTTCAAAGGAGAGGTTGTTTCAAGGGGGAGAATCGTTAGTCACCAACATGATACATGAGTTAAAATTGCCATTAACCTCCCAGGAGAAACATCTTTTTTTCCAACTACATAAATTTTGTGTTGCTGACTACAAATAAAATATCTCTTATTATTAAAATGCTTCTTCGGAAAGACACTTTTAATTGCATTTACTAGTGTCCTATGCCTTTCTGAAGTAATGATTTTGACAAAAGTCAAAGTAAAAGCAGTAAGAACACACACATCCTTCTTAGTTAAGGGAAATAAACATACAGTCTTGCCTGTGGCTAGTGATGGTCACAGAACACGAGCAGGTTGCTTTTCTCATCAGTCTTTTTAAAAAAGCATGCAGGCAAACATTGAAGAAGTAAAGATGACATTTGCTTAAAGTATCTCTGCTCTAAAAGCATATTGCCTAAATAAGGAACTTAGCTCTGATCTCACTGCACAGAAATAATACTATCAAAGTATTTCCATAATAACAACATATGCTGCATCACTAACAGTAGACTGAACTGGGCTGGAGTCACAGTGCCTGTGCCACTGTACTAAACCTGTGCCATCTCACCAGAGAAAATGATCAGATCATGCTACAGTAGTTTCACAAAGTCAAATTATATAAAAACCAATGAAACTGTTGCAGGTGGAGGGAATCCTTTCCATAAACACATCTGATGACAGACTGATTTCTATCTACCAATTCTTTATTTTCCTATTCAGAACTATAATAAGGCTGAAATCTGACTTTGCCTTTATAAAAACAACAAAGGATTCCAATGTCCCAGTGACAAGTCTCCACTCCGTAGAGAACTTTCACATGAAAACCCTGTATGAAAAACTCCGAACAGGAGGGGATTCAGTAGCAACAAGCTACTAACTTGCTACTAACAAGCATTCAAACTCTACTGAGGCATTTATAGCATCCGTGTCCCATGAGGATTCTCTAGGGATAAGCAATAGTAACACACATTGCTGTATATCTTTCCCTCAGTGGGGGAAAAAAAAAAAATCAGATACATTAACTGTACAAGGAAAGATTTCAGACTGGTAAAAGTGGGTGCTCCACTTTTGGGTATGTGCTGTACCCTACAGTTTATTAAAAATTTATTACAGTTTTATTAAAAATTCAAAACTCAAGAGGATGAGAATGACAAAAGCGCTATTGCCTAAAGTTTGCTTACTCACAACACTAAAAAAAAAATGAGCAAAGCCCTCCAGTGTGTCATGTCCAAATGCTTATAAATGAGCACTAAGGAGTTTTTTCCCAAGACTAATGTTAAAAGAATGATTTGTACACTCATTGCTAGCAACTCTTTTTGGAACCTTTCAAAAGAATCAAGATAATGACTGTTTAAACTCTTTGAATGCAGTCACATCATGCTGAACAGTGAAGCTGACAAGTTCTAGCTGTTCAGTTCAAGCACCAGGAAAAACCATTCCCAGTGTTTCACTGCATGGCAGAACAAAGCCTTAAGTTCAACCAAAACTTGCTATGAAACCAAGTTTTTCCAGGCATTTATAGGACAAGTTACTGTGTCAGGAGCGAACACACTTTGAACAGTTTGAAACAGACTGTTTAATGAAATACTCAAGAAAGCACAATGACAATTAGTTGTCCTGTGAATGATGTCAGTTTTTTAACTACCCTTCTGTAACTCTCTGTTACAACTTGAGAGCATCATGTGCAGCACCACAACCCTGACCATACAAACTTACTAAACCAGTGCCTAAATTAGCATGTGAATTTGTTCAAGTGCATTCTTTTGAAGTGTCTTTCCTGATTCATGCCCATGTAGACTGCTTTAGTTCACATCATGGAAATCTCAGAAATCCCTGACATCCTCCAACTGCCAACAACCACATGGGATGTGATGAAAGCCAGACCTGAGCACAAGAACATGATGCAGACACTGGGCCTTCAGCAGCCTCTTCCCTCAGTGAATCTGCTCCTCTTGGCTGTAACAAGTCCCACCACAGGCAGAATCTGAGATGACCTGCTATTTTGCCACCAGGAAACAAAAGCAACCTCAATACTAAACCACACTAACTTGCTTTAAATTGCTGTATTACAGAGCTCTAGAGATATTTCACTACAATAAGGTCAGCGTGTGTAACTTTATATAAATATTAAGAGTCCACCTAAGACAGTCCACAAAATTTGCAGAATTTTCCTAACCAGAAACCTTCTTCTGTACTTGCCTGAAAATCAGTTTCAGAGCATAAATAAATAAGGAGATTCCATTTATCTTATTCTTTAACCAAAACACCATTTTAAGTAACACCGATACGAACAAACATCTCCCCCACAAAAAATAAAAGGACAGAAAACCAGTGGTGTAGACACTACTTTTTCTTCCTTTAAATCCATGAAAAGGTCTGTGATAATCAAATTTACTTATCTTTTTTAATAAACTGAGTACAGGAGTGCAATCATTTACCCCAAGACATGTTTCATTCGAAACCTGCACAAAAATACATTAGTGATAAATGTTGCTGCTATTTGTACTTGGTAAGTCACACTGAATTTCTGCCTAAATGGAGAATCAGAAGTGATGCCATCATTATTAGCAGACCCTATCCTTCACGTCTTGAATGCTGTATTAAAATGAAGTTAACACAGAACATGGGAAGAGACACTGCCACCTCACTTCATTGTAATTGAATGTCGAGTCAAAGAACCTCAAATTCTATCAGCCTCTGTTTAACAGGCTAGTTCTTCCTAAACACTTGAAAACAAATATATCAACAAAACTGTGACAAGTAATCTCCACTTGGACTATCGGTCACAGGCAGGTGACAACAGAACCTTCTTTCATTATGCTCAGTGCACTGGATTGGTGATGCCCGATACATAGACTGCAGACTGTAATTGGAAGCATGACAAAACTGAGAAAACAGGCACTAATTTATGTACCATTTCCTACTGCTGTCAGAAAGGGGTCAAGAACTTGTTGGAAAGCTACTTCGTAACAACAAATCCCTCACACTGCAGTTAGTTATAGCTCTAATATGTACTATTACACATTCAATTACTTTATTTCTGCAAGAGAAGCCAATTCATAGTTATCCTGTTCCATCCACTTTTAATATGCTTCAGAAACATCTGTTAAAAGAATGATGCATGCTTGGAATATGAATCTTCTTTCCTGTATTGTGCACATCTATAAAACCACAATGATGGAAAAAAAAGAAGTCATGTGTATAAATCAGGAAGAATTCATCTATAATGGCAGGTTGCTGGAGGTAACAGAGAAAAGTCATTTTTACGAATGTAATGTTCATTTATTAAAAGAAAAGAGCCAAGAGGACACAAAGCCACATGCTCATATGTTTGCACCTGTGAAATGTGTAACATGTTCTCATGTAAAAAGATAGCTGTTAGTAAACAGTTTCAATATTTTGATTGCATTCCGTTAGGTTATCCAGACAAGTGTTTCCTTGATTTCCACAGAAGTAAATTACTTCTTTTTGTTCATAGGGAAATATGATACATGGTAAGTTTCATTGTGATTTGTACCGTAGGAGAGTTTCGCAACAGCACAGTCCTCTACAGTTGCTGGTTCTAGGGTAAGTGTAAAAAAGCACTATGAAAAAAGCTATTCTAAAGGCAAAAAGATTTTGAAACGTGTGGAGAGGTCCCACTGTCAACTACACTCCTCAAAAAGAAATGCTAAACAGCTAATCTAGACAGCTACCTAAGACACACTTTCACTAAAATTACCAAAATTCACCAGGAAACTAAACTATAAGAAAAACAAAATAAGAAGAAAATCAAATCAACTGTCCCCCACCACAAAACCCAAAAAAGCCCCAACCAACCAATGTCCTAAGAAAACACTCCTGAAAATCAAAAAGCCCCAAGTCTTAACTTGCAACACATCAAACAGTTGAAGCAGATTCTAATCTGTGTCTTCTCAGATTTATTTTTTTAATCCTGCTTTTTGCTATTTATTACTGTATTTTTCACTGCCTTCTTCAAGAATTTTAAGTTAGATCACAGCTCTTTCAGTCCAGGTCACCAGGTAATATTGTCACATACACAGAAATACTTGTAATCCATTATATTACCATTCTGTGTACTGAATTAAGCTTTTTCAAATTTTTAGAATAAATGCTGCCTAAAGTTAGTGCCTCTGGTCTCAAGAGCACTCCGGTTTCTTTTTCTAGCTTCTTTCTCCCATAAAGCTGCATTATTCAGTAACATTTCTGACTTATTAGGAATCTAAACACGCTGAAAAATTTAAGAAACAATTTTCTCTGAAACTAGACTATAGATACACTGCTTTTTCCATCTCAGTGGGTCTTTCATCAATACACAGAGTACTGATAATACAAAGAGTACTGATAATGCCTTCCAATACTACACTGATGTCTGTTAAGCTCACTGTAAATACTTCATCCCATTAAATTTTAACTTAGGAAAAATATTAAGGGCATTGATTTTCAGATCTGTTTCATAAACAGCAAGAAAAGATACAAGAAACTCCAATCCAGAAGTCTTTTACTTAATTACTCCACAGAATTTTCAGTATGAAAGACTAAACTTCTATACTTGTTCATTCTATAGAAAATGTTCATCAGCACAGCTCCTGTGCAAAGTTTTAATAACTCATCTTTTATAAAGTTACCATTCAATACAGGTACATTTCTTCCTGATCCAAGTCATAATTTTACATACTGCTACTCTGAAAGTACTGCTGGATGACTGAAAGACCTACAAATCACAAAGTTTTTAATCACTCACACTTGTTAAATTCTGTAATCTTGAACTCTATTACGCAAATGACTGACATCTGCAATCTTGTTGCATCTATACTATTTGATTTGTATGTACATAAACAGTTGCCACTGACAGCTGTCTGCTGCTATACTGCAGCAGAATATTTCACCTCAGCAGAAAAACCCATTCATTTTAGGTGCATATGTTACTTTTTAAAGACAACCATAAAGCCTGCAGGGCACATACCTTTTCGTAGTAAACTATTCCATATTCTTTATCATCGCACTTGACACAACGGAATTCAATCATCAGGTACATAAAATTGGAGCTTCGCTTCTCCCTCTGAGGAAAGAGCCACCACAGATGTGTATCATTTATTGCAGGGCATCAATCTTCAGCATTCTCAATACAGCAATTACCCTACTTCCTTTGTGCTGTAACTGATTAATTAGGTTATCAGCTGTTGTAGCAATTATTTAGTTAATCATTTCATAGAACTACTTGAGACCATATCACCTCCTTCCTGACATTCTTACTACCTCACATTCTCACCTCAGGATACACATTCACAGTCAACAGATGAAAACCTGTTTTCATCAGCATCTTCCAGCTGTGGACTAAAGGTATAAAAAAATGCAATCCAGCATAATGAGATGACCACTGGGTAGTAGGTGTTTGCTTTTTCTTTTCTGAATCATTAGCTATAATTATACACATCAAAGAAGAAAACAGACGATATGGAAAAAACAAATAATTTTTTTAAAACCAACATCATAAAAGACACAAAATAAACCTGGACTATGAGATTAGACTTGCAGCTTATTGACCCTCAAAGAAGATACGCTCGTGTATGCGTTTTTTAAAAACTTTACCTAGAAAAAGAGCTTAGAACTTTAAAATCTAGGTGGGAAACAAGAAAGAAGTTTAATCATGAGTAATTTCAGTTCACATAATGCATTTATAATGGCTTGACTTTTCAACATAGGCAAAGTGGTTCTCTATTTAAAGCACAGGTCTAGGAACTTTTATTTCACTGTACTTTTACTGTCAGTGAAGAGGGGAAAAAAAGTAAAAAGGGATAAAAAAGAGGATAGGCTTATTTCTAAAACCCATCAAAATATTTATAGAGGTTTATAAAAACATGGATTTCAGTTAAAAAAAGAATCTGATTTCCAAAGCTCTAATTACAAATAAGACAACAAAAATCTCAGGGTACAACACAGGAAAAAACAGAATTCTTTGGTGCAAGACGAGTCTAACAAAGTTAAACAGTTTGAGCTGATTTTGCTTAATGAGGGTTAAAATGTCATTCAGGCATTAAACTATCAGATTATTCTCTTTTTTTAAAATATTCATTCAAATCTTACAAATGTGTTGTCTCAGCACCTGAAGTTAAAAAAATAAAGTTGAACAGGTCTGAAGCCAGGTCTGAAGCCCAGCCAATATTTTTAGGCCATATGTCTAAAAAGCTTCCCATCACAATCTAAATCCTAAAGCTAAGCCGAATAGTGTTTGTTATAAGCTGTTCCAAATTATTAATAAAGTCTCTATTCCATGATCAAGTTCACTTGAAGCTGAAAACAGGTAAGACAGCTGTGTACTGTGGTGGATGAAATGCTGGACATAAGTAGGCCATGAGCACTGGCTGCCCCAAAACCAACTCTGTGCTGAGCAGCTCTTCAGCAGGTTACAGGAGGGACTCTGCCCCTCTGCATTGTGAGACCCCACCTGCAGAGCTGCATCCACTTCTGGGACTTCAATACAAAAAAGATGTGGACCTGATGGAGGGAGTCCAGGAGGCCACTAAGATGCCCCAAGCCTGGAGTAGTTCTGCTCTGGACACAGGCTGGGAGAAACTGGGGTTGTTCAGCCGGGACAAGAATTGGCTCCAGGGCCTTTAGAACCCCTTCCAGTGCCTAAAGGGGACCTGCAAGAGAGCTGGAGAGGCACTTCAGACAAGGGCATGGAGTGAGAGGACTTCACTGTGAGAGTGCAGAGGCACTGGCACAGGTTGTCCAGAAAGATGGTAGGAACCTCATGCCCAAAAACATTCAAGGTCATCCTGCACAGGGGTCAGAGCATCCTGATCCAATTGAAGATGTCCCTGCTCATTGCAGAGCGGTTGGACTATATGGCCTTTAAAGGTCCCTTCCGAATCAAACTACTGTGTGATTCTCATTGCACGCTGCTAAAGTAAAATCAACTTTAAGCTTCCAAAGAATTACTTTTTCCTTTATCAAATGCACTGGCATTTGAAGAAAAGTAGGACAAGCAGTTAACAGTTAGTCTCCTGAACAAGTGAAGATTCATATTAGCAAGATAAAAACCCCCCAAAATTCCAAATCTGATGTACAATGACTCACCTCATTGATCATTTCTATTTCTCTAAAGGTGAGTCTGTCCAGCCAGTCCACCTTCACCATGTGACCTTGCCGATGAGACTTAGTGAGCTGCATGAAAAAAACACAATGACAACAGTTAAATTGCTCAGAGCAAGAAAAAGACCACAAAAATTACAACAGAGACACTAATATGAAATCAGTGGAAAAAAATAAAGGAACTGAAAAAAACTTCACCAAAACAGCATACACATAGTAACATACCACACACCTTGTAAACAGACAAATCATGCCATAAAAATAAGCCTACCATCTAAAATACCAATCCCAGCAAAGATCATAGTGATTATCCAAGCACACTACCTTTGCATTTTTAACACAGGAAAAACAGGAACGTATTTTTTAACTAAAGTCACGTTAGCAAGACATTCCATTTTTTGTATTACTATGTTTCATATAGAAAAACTCACCAAGCCAATAAAGTATTTCAAAAACTATCCATATTGAATAACTCTGCCTGTGTCAGCCTTATCTGAGCAGGTTTCCAGACTGGGACTGTAACTGTGTCAACTGAAGATCTTAGAGCAAGTCATAGACCATTTGCTCTCTCTTTCTTTTAGTCATCTGATAAGTAGCTCAAGTTTCATTCCTGAGTTTACAAATTGCTGTAGCAACAGCAAGGAAGTTGTTTAAAAGACTCATTAAGAATGGAAGATAAGATGACAGCATATTACATGTAGTTTCAGATACACTAACACAATTGTTTATGAAACATCCAGCAGTAGACCACACAAATAGGAAGACTGTATTTTCAGCTTGTAAGAAATCACACGTGTTCTTCAAAAGAAAACAGTGATTATTGCAGAATGCAAGAGATGCAGAGGGAGTAGAAGACGTGAAGTTCCTTCATCTCTCTGAGAAATCAGTAGTATCTGTCTAGAAAATGGCGTGCAAAGAGCCCCCTCAAAATTATTCTTATTAAGGGAAAGTTTACAACCAATATTTCATTAACTTTGTTCTGCGGCCAGCCTGCCCACCCATGAGCACCTAAATGTGAACAGGCCGTACAGTCACACCCTCTGTCACTTCTTGCCCAGCTGGGGGACAGGCAATATACAGAGACCTAGGAGAGCAGGAATGGCAGGTATTGGATGCAGAACAAAACAGCAGCCTGCTGCTCCCACATAGAACTGGAGATGGTATTAGTACAAAAAAACAACACAGAAGATTTAAGACTTGGAATACACTGGGAGATGTCCAGGTTGCAGTCCGCCAGATATGCGCACTAGACCTTCCACAGCTCAAAACTAGAGGTACACCAAAAATAAAATTTACTATGAAGATACAGAAGTGAAGAGTTTGCACCAATTTACTGTTTCATTATTCTCTCTCAAATCCCCACTAAACTTATGTCTTAATGGTACATACATAAGTATGTTTGGCTAAAGTCTATCTAACCAAAGTCTTGGGGAAAAAAACTTGGTCACAAATTCTTAGTTCATTTTCTTGTTCACTGCAATAGAGAATAAAGAAAATAAAAGTAGTATTTTATGTTTCAGAAGAAATTTATTAATATTTTAAACCTCTAAACCTGCCTTATAGAGGCAAAAAGTAATAATACAGCAATTTATTAGGTCTGCATACAAGACCTGGAAGATCTGTGGGCATAAAGATACACACAAAGAACTGTTGTCTTGGATTAGCATTTAAAGCTTAAAATAAGAGAGAAGCTAGTGTATCCCCTTGAGGGAAAGAAGCATTCATCATCTGCTATTAAGTAAGATGCATACCTTTAGATAGTATCTCAACATTGTTATTATCTAATTTCATTCAGCCAGCAAAAGGTGTGAGGGAAATGAATGGATCAAAAAGAACTTAAGAGTACTTCAAGCAGAATAAATTAACACACCACTCATGGGAGAAATATCTT
Source organism: Aleadryas rufinucha (assembly GCA_013397815.1). Lineage (NCBI taxonomy): Eukaryota > Metazoa > Chordata > Aves > Passeriformes > Aleadryas > Aleadryas rufinucha. The sequence continues at coordinate 258,322 of VZTH01002859.1, forward strand.
AATGTCATTAATGTTTGAGCATGCTAAAATATTCCCCACTCTTCCCATTAATATTCCTTAGTACACAAAAAAATCTGCATTCACAATGCCTCCAGAATGCAAAGCCATGGCTTTTTCATCAGTAGCAATTTTACTAGCAACATTCAGGTGTTTTGTGAGAGCACAACCATGTGGCACCTCAACATGAAAGGGCAGACTTGCCACAGTACCAATTACTTGAGGTAAAAGGATGCAACTGCTTGACCAGGTAGTTACTGGTTTTATACAAATTCCATGTAATAATAAAAAACACATACAGACATAAACTCAGAAGCATGTCAAGAAAAGAGTTATCTTTTAGATGGAGAAAAGATCCTTTACAAGCCCTTCTCAAAAGTTACCTTTTATCTGGAGGACTCCAGTTTGGGCTCTGGCACCAGATATCAATCAATAGCACAACACTGTTGAACAGACAAGTCTGTTCAATAAACAGGAAAAAAACCAAATCGAGAACAACAAAGTCCACACAAACTCACCCTGTATGTACCTAGTCCTAGTTCTTTCACCTATATTTAAATATACCTTCACACAGAGTAGTGTGAGGAGGCATTCAGCAACTGATGAGTAAGTCACAGAAAAAGTGAAGTTGATTGTGTTTGAACAATGGCTATTTAGGAGTGACACATCACAAGAATCTCATCCGCTGTGTGAACAGCTGTGCAAATGAAAGCTCCCATAGACACACTACACAGAAACTCTACTAATTTCCCTAGCGTCTGATGGTAGAATGTTTTTATAAAAAGGAGCACAACAAAATATCAGTGAAAACACTCATCTTTTAGAAATTAGCATCTCCCAAAACAGCTTTCAGAAGAGAAGAATGGGGGCAGTGATGTTATTAGCTTTCTGTTAGCCATTAACAACAACTCTCAAATGGGATGTGAAAGAATTCCCTCCAATTCCTCAGAGGTCTTGAGCCATCATCTTCCAAATGCCAAAATAACAGGCTAAAACAGAATGAGCTATTTTAAAACTGAAGTACTCTACTTGCGCTTTTTGAGCTAGAGAGTGTGAGTGGTAATGTTTGCATAACAATTAACATGAAAGGGATGGCCTACACTCTGAAAGCCTTTCTCAGAAACCCACTGCATCCATCATACTACCATGTGATGAACTGTAAACAAGACTTGATATTTAGTGTCTGTCCACAAAGATTCCCTAGGCCAGAGGGTATTTATTCTACTATAATCAAGAAATGGGGCACCACTGGCTTTAATAAGCTTTCCATTATAAATTCAATGAAAACTACACTAGTAAAACAGGGACCCTAAATAAAAGTTAGTTTATTGCTGTCATAAATCTCTAGAGGAGAAAATGGTTCTATCTTTCACTGGGAGTCGCACAAAGGTCTGGATAAAACCGGGAGACCAAAATTAAGAAGAAGCTCACTGAGTAAGTGGACCGAGTCATTTGGAAAGCTTGGGGTAAGCTAATCTGAATAATCAGAGATCAGCTAGTAAAACAGTACAATAAGTAGCACACTGATCAATTCCAGTAGTTTTGATGGCAAGAATATACTCTGCCATCAAAAGCTTGGAGGTGAAAATACTAATATAAATATTTATGAGCTTAAATGAATGAAACTTGGATTATTTTTCAGTTCTGTTCAAGTTCTTTCGAGTGCAGAGGTATATCACACACTTCTCTACACCAGACAGCCTCAAAGCTAATAGAGGACTACTGAAAGAAACCAGACTGTCCTCACAAGTTACTCATAGGAGATGTTCCTATTAAACCTGATGGAATTTTAGCTTTAAGCATCCTCAAGGCATATTCATGTTTTCATTCTCTACAAAGAATTCAGATCTTAAGTTGTTCCAACAAAATGCTGTGTGTATTAGAAGGTACTTACATGACCCCTTTTAAAAAACACTTCAGAAGCAATTAAATATGATCTGCTTTACTCCTTTGTATAAATCCTGTGAAATACCTAAGTAACCAAAGGAAGAGAGCTCTCACATGAGAAAACAGCACAGGAAGCTGTCTTCATTTCACTCCAGTGAAGTGCACGCTTGTCATGTACATTTTAAAGGTTACTTGCTATTCCATTACCTTTGCCAAGCGGCTCATTTGATCTTCAGAGACTGTGCTGCTGGTTCTCCCAGGAGTTTTGGTGGGCTCTGAGCCATCAGCTTCTACATTGGGCCAGACTTTCAAGTCATGCATTCCTTGTCGAAACATACTGCAGGGAAAAATGCAGAATCACTTCCATAAATTCAAAATAATACAGCTGTCAGGAATCAAAGCTCAGCAGCAGCTGCAAGAAAACGCAGTGGCTTCCTTTGCCAAAACTACAAAATTGCGTCATTGAACTCTACCGTAAAAAGTGCCTTGAACCTTGTGCCCTCTACAGCCTTTATTTTACGGGACCATGGAGTTTAGAAGAAAATTGTGAAGTCTGAGATAACCTATTTGGCAAGTGGAAGTAAAACGGGTAATTTCCAAAGTCAGTGGGGTGGTACAAATGCAAACTGAGAAAACTCAACTTTCACAGTTTTATTATTTGTAACGAAGCAGAAAGTATTTCTCTTGACTTGCAAATTATAATAGTAACTCTAGGTCTGCCAGTATGAAAAAAATCAACTAAAAAAACTACTTAAGTTGCATTTGAAGGTCAATGGACATAAAGCAGCCTTCTGAGCTGCCAAATAGATAAAAAAAAAATACACCAAGCAAAAAATGTTACAACCCTCCACACACCACTTTCTCCATCAATGCTTGAAATTGAATTGATAATTGAAAGTGTGCAGTGAACAGAACTTTGCAGGGTAACTGACCATATCTTTTCTCTGCAAAACCCTGCTTTCCTTGCATATTTGTGCTGATCCACCCATAAAAGATGCCCAAAGAAATCAAGTGCATTACCTTTGCTAATAAGAGCTGATCACCTAACTCTAACAGCTGCAGGTAAATACAACTGATAGGAGCATTTTAAAAAGTGTTATTTCTCTTATTGAGAAATAACAATAAGAAAGACCATCTGACCTTGAATTTTCTCATCACTTCGTGGAATATTACTACAATGGTTTTCATCTACAAACTACAAAATTCAAAACATTTTTGTTGGATTTTCTCCATCTACTTCACCTAAGTTCCACATGCTGGAAATAAGACTTATAAATGAAATTTATTTTTATCTTTTTCCAGGTACTGTGCCCTAATGCTTTAACAGCTACCAGCAGTCTTTGGGACACAGTCCAATTGATCCAGTTCAATTTTTTGCCCTAAGGCATTCTTTTTCATCTAAGCAGTAGCCTCAACAAGAGAGATACAACCTCTCTCTACAGTCACTTTCTGCATTCAAGCATCATTAGAGCAGCTTTCCTAATGATAATCTAAACTGTTCCGGCTCTTCAGTCTAACCTTATCATTTCTCATCCACTGGCAAGACAAAACAGACCATTTCTCCCCATTTTCCACCACTATGTACATACTAGAAAAATGTTACTACATTCTTTTTTTTCAGCCTCACTATGCTTAACATCTCCTCCATCACACCTATTTGCTAGACATTCAATGATACAGACTCCCAGTAGTCAGAAACTTACTTGAAGTTGGTTGCAAAGAACAGAACACACCCCAGCTGAGCAGAAAAGGATAAGAAAAGGAAAGGAAAAAGATACAGCAGTGTCCCTGATGCACGTACTTGTAAACTGTTCATGTAGTCTATGTTGTTTGCACATTTTACAAGAGCACTACGACGCTGAACCATACAGAACTTAAGACTCACTCTAAACTACATGTCTGTTCCTCTGCTTTCCTGGGCAGCTGCTCCCCACTCCGTATGTGATAACAATCAATTGCAAAAAAGTAGCTGTGCCTCATAATCTTCCTTAAACCACAACCTATTTTTTCAGTCTCTTTTGCACTTAGGCAAGATCCTTTCGAGGTACTGTTCACCTTCCCATACACTTGTAATCCTTCCCCCCTCAGTCTTACTATCCACAAATTTACTGAACACACCCTCTACTGGATCACAGCATATTAACTTTTAAAAGTGCTGATCTACTGAGTGACATTTTATTCTCTATAAATAATACTGCATTCACAGCCTAATTGCAAGCCAATTAAATAAATTGTTTTAACTAATCAGTACTGGCATCCATGCATCACAAGGGTGTATATGTGAAGTCATTTCAGCACTTGCCATCTTAAAATCCAAGCTTGTAGACCATAAAACAAACAAACAAACAAACAAAAAACCCCCTAAATTTGTTGTTATACAGGAGAAAACTTATTTTATACAACACTGCAGCAAACGTGAAATTGTACTCAGGAATAAACAGCAAATCACCTATGTATCTTGATTCTTCAAACATGGAATTGTTAACCTAGTTACCTAGTTTACAAAATATTTAAAAACTTCTCTCTCATAAGCCCTGCTACCTTACTATTCACAGGTGAGCTTCAAATGTGCACCAGAGAAGAAAAAGCAGTATACCCATATTTTCCGAAGAGCGAGACCGTTGTTCCTCCCACAGGAACGGCTTTACCAGGTCCATACACATCCCAGATGGTCAGAGCCACCTGAGCATTGCGAGGCAAGTCTGGATACTTCACAGGCAGTTTCAGCCACTCATTCCAGCTGCAGAGAAACACTATTTATTAGTCATAAAGCTTTAGAATTCAAGTTACTCTCTGTTAGTTTACACAGACCATATTCTCCTCAGAGTAAAAATTTCTTAGGGCAGATGGACTATTTTCCTGTGGGCTTTAGCCATTCAAACACCTGTCTGGAGCATGACTAAAAGGCTACAGAACAAAACAAAAATACTCTGGCTTGATGACTGAGTAGCAAGCATCAGGCTGTCAGCAAACAGTATGAAAATGTGTCACTCCAGGCCCCAGAAGTCACTGAAGTAGCAAGACATGCCCAAGCACATATGTAGCAATTCTATCGCTTACCCTTTACACAAGAAGGTTGGTTTTGTGTTGTCAGGATAACATTAACCATACAGACACTTGAAGAAACATAAGCCATTTTGAAGAAGACAACAGAAAACAAATCTTTCTGACAGAAACAAAAACCTGATGCCCCAGTAAATATGAAATAAAAGGCAAGTCACTTACTTCCATCTAGTGCTAAAAGCCTTGTAAGAAGTTCTAACTGGAAGAGCAAGAGGCTTCCCCTCTGCAAACACCTGGCAAGTTACATACAAGTCAGAGCAGGTCTCTTGGTACAGTCCCGAGAACTTCAGCATCGGATCTTCTAAGAGAGCTTTGTAGCTTTTCTGTTCTCTTTTCCCTTCCAGACTTCCTCTGTGGGAGAGGGGGCAGGGGAGCAGGAGGAAAACGAGAAAACACAAATAAACCAGAATTTATTCTATCCACAGTAGAAATCCTATTGCACTTCAGCAGCTTATAGTCAGATTACCCACTGCTGAGGCTATTCTCACTTTGAATTACTTGCTGGTAGTGAAATCCAAATACCAGACAGGAACTCGGGATGTAAAATGCTGAGCAAACATGGACTGTATTAATGCTGTACTGATTTAGGTGGGAGTGGGGGGAAGAGCAGGGAAGGCAAGAACTACTTGTTTGTCTTTTAAATGGAGCTAACTTCTAGTACAAGCTGTGGATTCTCAGACAGCCGTTAAGTAGGGCAACAATAAATGAGATGACATATACTGTTATTATTAAAAAAGACAAAACAAACATCAGATTGCATGTGCTCCAAACACTATTTGGGAAAAATAAAACAAAACAACTATGGTAAGTAAATCTTAATTTTTAAGATATATGAAATGTATGACAGGCTTTGGGAGTCAAACATCTATCTCTCCAACCCACAATAAAATAAAGTTCACTTAAGCAGACTGTTCAAATAAAATCTGGTTAAAGCCTTGCAACACTTTGCACAATGTTACTGTTAGAAGGAATTGATGGAATTTTTCAGGCTTCCAGCTGTACCACAATGAAATCAGTCATGCACATTAGATACCTGACTGTGCATGCACACGTTAAAACAAAAAAAAAGGAATTGAGGTGGTGGTGATAGGAAAACATGTAAAATCAATCTTCCACCAAACAAAAATCTATTTGTTTCACAAAACCACTTCAGAGTAAACGAACAAGCTACTTGCAAGGAACTGGCCTGCACATTCTAAGGACGACATACACTTCTATGTGCTAAAATAAAAAAACGTTAATTATAATTTTGTTTGGTGCAATGAACTGTCAAAGAAGTCACATGAATCTGGCTCCTGATGGCAGACAAAGGTCTGGGATGTCAGGGACTTTAAAGATCATCTAGTTCCAACCCCTGTCGTGAGCAGGGCCACTTTCCACTACCACCATCTGTTCAGAAGTTAAACAACCCCGAATAAGCTTCTCCAAGTTAGTCTGCAAGAAAAGTGGGACATACTTTAATGTACCACCATTTGGTACACTACATTTTAGAGTCATCCATATCCCTCCTACACAAAACTTCCCGTTGCTATGATGAAGAAAAGTAGCTTAAAAAACGAACCAAAAATTACATCACTGTGTGGTAACTGCAGCTTCAGCAAAAGTACTTCCACATGCCCAGGTAGGAACATATTTAGATGCTGCAGCACCTAGACCTTCCTACAATAAAACACTCCACTAAGAGCACCGTGCTCTCAGAGGAGCATGGAAACAAGAGGGAAGAGTGTCACCAGTTTATCTCCTTCCCTTAGCAGGGAAGAGCCAGCTGTGATGCCGTGGTGGCCTTCCACTTCCTGAAGGAAACTTACAGGAAAGAACGGGCAAGAATATTTACAACAGCATATAGTGACAGAACAAGAGGGGATGGCTTCAGACAGAATAGCTTCAGATTAATTAGAAAAAAATTCTTTACTGTGAGGATGGTGATGTACTGGCCCAGGTTGCCCAGAGAAGCTGTGGCTGCCCTATCCCTGGGAGCGTTCAAGGCCAGGTTGGACAGGGCTTGGAGCAAGCTGGGACGGTGGAAGGTGTCCCTGTCCATGGCAGGGGGTGTATGAGAAAAGGCTTTAACTATCCTTTGTAACGCAAACCAATCTGTGATTCCATGGCAGGTAAGAGGCTACGGGAGCCTGCACTGGCAATCGCTGCCTTAGAGCACCTGAGGACACGGGACATCCACGCGTTCACAGCGCAGCTCCAGCCCGGCCTCTCGCCCGCCCCGTCCCGCCGCCTCCCCGCGGGCCGGGACGCTGGCAGGGACGCGGCACCCGGAGCTGAGCCAGCACCGCCTGTCCCCGGACACCGCCGGGCTGCGGCACCAGCGCACCCCGCCGAGGGGCGGGCGGCCCGATATCCCCCCCTCGGCGGCAGCGACCGCTTCCCACTGAGCCCCCGACGCCGCTCACTCACATCTTCAGCTGCACGTTGATGTCCAGGTCGCAGCTGTACACATAATAAAGCCTCTCGGTCTCGCCCATGGCCGCCGCCGCTGCTCCCCGCCCGCCCCCTCAGCGCTCGCGGGCAGCAGCGCCGGCCTCCCCGGCCCCGCTCCGAGCATGCGCCGCTGCCGCCATCTTGAGTAAGGGAGGAAGGAGCGGAGCCGGCCCTTGACCAAAATGGCCGCAGGCCGGCGCGGGGCCCCCCTCCCCCGC
>VZTH01002859.1:281549-309934 GCA_013397815.1 Aleadryas rufinucha
GAACATGAAACTAAATCTCTTCTGTGCCTTTTTTTGACTTAAAAAAGAAAAATGGACGTGGCAAAAGTGTTTCTGATTAGATTGGTACAAAAAGATGATGCATTCTTTCTGTATGAATCAGGAGATATGAGGTTCTGTCACTCTTTAGATATAGACCTGAAATACTAAGCTTAAATTTATAGCCTCTTGAATGAGCCACAGGACTCTGTTTACTCATAGAGTAGAATTGGGTGCAGTTCCAGCAGTTCTTCTGTGTGATCAGTTACTTTATCACCTTGATCAGTTCAGAAGATACAATAACTCTCTTTTTTAATACATCCTACAACAGTAGATCCTTTATCAACCTGCTTTGGATTTAATCACACTTCTGTGTCAGGAATCCTCTCCCCATCTGTCTCTTTCATATACATACAAACACATGTCTGCACAGCCATAAATGCCTGCATGTTACTTTTTGAATTTTTTTTTGCAATTTTTACATTTTCTGGAGGAAAGGCTGGAAGAGATAGGGACCAGGTCTAAAGAAGCGACAGCTCAATTGCAGCAGCCCTGTTTTTCCCATTCTAGTTTCCAGAAACGACAATCTATTTACAAAAGTAACTAGGAGAGGAATTTCCATCTATAAGAATGATATTTCAGTAGCTACCTGGAAATTTAAAGTGTATTTGGTTGCAGATTTTGGACTTTCTGTCTGACTTTGTAGCATGAACTCAAACATGTTGTGCTCTTTGTGCTGGGTAACCTCTCCCATTCGGTCCCAGGCCCAGTAGTTTAATCTGGTGCTTTGGTTTGGCTTCATTCCCCACATAAATTTTTTACAGCAAAGAGTAGCACTGGAGAGGTCAGTGAGATTTTCCAGGAAATCGTGAATAACAAATGTTTCTCCATGGTTCGTCCCAATGAACACCCTGCTGTGCAACGGGGAGCATTTCTTCCTGACCTCTTCTGCCTATAAGCTGTCCCTGGAGGTTTGTGGATCGATATTGTTGCTCAATGTACATGCAAAGGTTAGGCTGATTCTTATTCTCTAAAAAAAAATGCCACTAGGTCTTTTCTAAAAGTACCTAAAACGATTTGTCTCTGAGGTATTCTGTGTCATTGAGCTCTAAACCCTCCAATATTTATTTGGTGTCTCTGATTATCCAACAACAACAACAAAAGCCAAACAAACAAACAAAAACCCCTAACAACAACAACAAAAACAAACCCAAACATTCCTGTGATATCTTTATACAAACAACCACGAATGACATTAAGGTTGGAAATGTGCATCTAAAAATGTTATAAAGTGTTAAGTGATCCAGAGAGTTAGTAGGGAATGACTTTGTTACCTAGGCCTAATGTTTCCTTAGGAAAGGTCAGTCTGTGTCTGCTGCTTCATATTTCTTTGTCTGTCCGTAGCAAACTTCATCACAGAAAACCAACAGCTTTGGGCCTGATCTAAAGCTCCTTGAGCACAGGACAAGTTCTCCTGGAGGACAAAGTCCATTCATTAGTTTCACAGCAGCCCCTGTGAGCAGGAACATTTTTCACAAAAACAAAGTTTCAGGAATAACTCTAGCATTTATCTCGTCACTGAGATTTGCTCTTGCATAATAGCTTTGAACCAAAGGGTTTGGCTTTGGTAATGAGACCATGTGTGAAACTTTTGAATGTGAGTTTTACCCTGCACTTCCTGATTTTCACCAGCTGTTTTCTGGAAATTACCTTTTTCTGGCATGAAGGTTGCTCAGAAGTAAACTTCTGGGCAGTGTCTATTTTGTTCCTTGGTGTTTTATAAAGATGCACCCCATCATCTTTAGAAGTCACACACTGGTTGTATCTGTTGGCCAGCTGTGTCCTATAGCATCAAGAGGGTCAAGGAGCTGCACCTGGCACGAGCATGCTGAGAACACTTTCCTCTTTCTTGCAGTTGTTAACATCTGCTTTTTTTAGTTGCAACTTGCCTCCAAGCCCCTGAAATTCCTTTCAAATATTTGTTCCAAAGTTACACTGCTCTGAGTTCAGCCATGGAAGTATTTGCCATTTCTTTTTCTGAGAGAAAATCCTATCTGTTCCTGTCTGCCTGCTGCTCCATCTGTCTGCCTGATCTGCTGCTTCATAATCTGGAAGAGAATACCTTTTGGGTTGTTTCATATATATTTTGTAACCACTACAGAGCTTTGCTTGAAGGGGCCAAACTCATCCGTGATGGTGAAACTTCACTGACTTCAGGTAGTTGTACAAGGTGAATCAGATCTTCCCTTGGGACCACTGCAGGTACAAAATGTGTAGATGTGTGTATGAACAGGCAGAGGTGGGGAGGGGAATCAGAAGTAAGGTTTTGCAGAGATTGTTCCAGGACAATAGTAAATCATACGCTCACTGCTGCACTGCACAGAATGTGCTGAAGGAGAGCAAGAAAAATGAAGGAATATGCAATTCTGCCCACTTCAGCAGTTAGGCTTTTGTTAGAATACTCTTAAGCAATTACAAAGCTGCCAAGACTGTGTTTAATTAAATATATAAGTATCAGTACAAAAATAAAACCCAAGCAACACTTACATCATGCCTACAAGGTGTTATTGTTCTGTTTATTTTTTACAGATGGGTATTTTTTCAGGAATAAACTTGCCAAGTGTTGAGAGAGAGAGAAGTAATGAGAGAGAGAAGGATGTAGAGGGAAGTAGTAAAAAGAAATATGGATGCTACAGGAAAAATGGCAGTGCTTGTATTTCAGAGAGGCAAACAAAGTGCAGTGCATATGTGACAAGGAAGTATGACTTGAGTTCCCTGTTTAAGGCTTCATTGAAATTGCCCAGTACTTGAGAGAAAATAGATGACAGAGTAATTAGAGATGGTACATACAATTTATCAGTCATGATCTTGGACTTCCTGTAGCTGATTGGAATGACCAGATGATTTTTTACGAGTAGACCATATATTTGTGGGGAATGGGGGAAAAGGAGGAACATAGCTGAGCACAAAAAATACCTCTTTATTTGCCTAGAATCATAGATTGGTTTGGGTTGGAAGGGACCTCAGAGAGTATCTAGTCCCAATTCCCTTCCGTAAGCAGGGATGCTACCCACTAGATCAGGTTGCTGATTCAATGGAACCTGAATCTTTAACTCCCAAAACAACTTGCCTGCAGATGTTCAGATGAGGGGAGACACAGCCATCCAGTACCTGTGGCTCTGCTGCTCTTTCTGGGACAGGCTCTGGACACCCAGGAAAGTGTGGGGCTGCTTTTGCTCCTGGTGGAAGAGTGGTTCAGCTGTCTGCAGTTCCCTGAATATGCTAAGGCTTTGCATGCAGACCAGGCAGGTTCCAGAAGGGCTGTGTCCTCACAGAGTCTTACAGGCTGCTGACTTTTGTGTGGTGGAAAAGCTGGCACAAGATTTGATCCTGGGCTTCTTTTTCTCGGCATTAGTGAGATTAGTAAAAGATTTGCATATAATCCATATTTTAAACTGCAGCTAGGGTGGGGTAGGATAATTCTGGGACAAAGTGGTACTGTACATAGTTTATATCATCTTGGTTAAATGATGTCAGAAATACAGGTGCAGTCACCCTTTCTCTGAACACCAACATTTTCTGAAATGTTAGTGTGCTAGATGAGGCAGCCGAGGCACGCTTCCTTCCCAGGTACCAATAGTGCAAAGTATTTTGACTCCATTAGGCAAAACGATTTTTAATTGGTCTCAGATCCATCAGGTACTTTCTGGAAATCATAACTGTGCCGTTGTTGTGGGGGTTTTCTTTTGCCCCAGACGGGGGATCAGTTCTGCCCTGGGAGTCACTACTCAGAGCCTTGAGAGATACACCTGCAGGTGCCACAAGTGTGTGATGACTGCCAGGCACAGGACTTAGGTTCAGTAAGAGAGGTGTTTTGGTCTAAATGTTGGAGTCCTGGCTTGAGTGTTATTTCAAAGGAAGATGATTATCACAAACCCATATGATCTGTATGTCAGGTTCTCCCATAATTTTATGTGAGCTTCATTTGTCCCCATTGCCTGTAAGAGGGTGAACCAGCAAAGAAAAGGGGTACTCTTACACCCGAGGAAAATGTCTGCATTGTTACTTGGGCATGACCCTTTCTCAGTCTCCAGGATGGGGAAATAAAGAGAGGTTAAGATGAAATAACAGGTGGATTTGTCTTTCAGCCCCTGAAATCTGTGGCTATAGTTTTGAGAGAGGCTAAAGGAATTAGGTATGTATTTCTTTTTCAAGTGAAAAGTCCAAATCTCTGGCATAAGCCTAGAAATTAAATGTTTTGCGTGCTATATTTTAGCCTCAGAACTGATCATGTTTTGAGTTTATCCATGTTCCTTTATTACCTGAACAATCCCATAGCATTTATTATGCTAGTAGCAGAATCTTATGTTAATTTACAACGAGAAAAAATTGGGGACATCCGTAAGCTCCCACACAGAAACACTGATGAGAAAACAACTTGGCGTTGGGTGCACTTTCTGTATTTTCCTCGGACTGTCTCGGGTGGAGGCTGCAGAATGAAAATGCTCCAGTGATAAACACTTGTGAATGGTGGGGAGGGACACTATGATTTCAGGTGCAAATCTGATAGTTCACCCTGCGATAGAGGGAGAGGATTAGTTCCCTTTACCACACTCATACCTCCACCCACTCCCCATCTTCAGGAACTATATCCAAACCCTCCATCTAAACCAAAAAGCTTTATCTGTCCCTTAGTGAAACATCTTTTATTTGCCAACTTGTTTTTCCCACAGACTCCCGCTCCCTTTTGTGTTTGTGCTAATGTTCGAATGTCTACACCGCGTAGCCGATGATTATTTGTGAGACAGAGTGAGTTAATGCAGATTTGCAAGCTGTTCCCATTTGTTAAATGTCAGAAAAACACATGCAAGTCACTGGCTTTAGCACTTAGCTGCCAGCTGGCTCTTCTGAAAGGAGGGGACAAATGACAGTCTATCAAACAGCATGCTTTCAAAGAAAGAGGAGACCTGTTCCAGAACTGCAGCTTCAGAGGCTCTTTTAACAACATAAGCAAAACTGGGAGCCAACCTCATTTTTTCCCCCTGGCTGTAATGAACACATAGCTTAGTGACAGCATTCCCCCACCCCCAGTAAAAATGAACTGGAATTACAAAGCTTATGAGGAAAAAAAGTGTCATTTTTCCTCTCTCTGTCTTTTACTTCGAATTTTATTTATTTTTATTTATTTCTTTCTTTTTGGCTCAAAAGTAAGACCAAAAATGCCAAAAGGGAAAGGAGGGGGGTTCTGAGATCAGTCACAAATCTCAGATGATTGCAGGAAACTGTGCCAAATGGAAGTGTTTATCCATGGGTAAGTGCCCAGTGTAGATTAACATATTTTAATTATGGTCTCCGGGTTTGCTGCGCTCCCTGAAGAATACATGGTTTAGGCCTCACTGGTGAGCCAAAGTTGTCGGGGGGGAGGGATTATTTTTGGTCGTGCATGCTGACGGGGTGCTGTGTCCTCGCTGTGCCCGGAGTGCCGAGACGTGCCTTTGTCCCGGAGCAGATGCCGCAGGATGGCGGTGGCGCTGGTTTCTTTGTGCCACCCGACATGCTCCGACCCTGACCCGGAGGCCAGCGCTCCTCCGCCGCGGCTGCCAGCGCCGGGGCCGGGGCGCAGCTCTGCTTCCCGGGGTGATGTCCGCCGGGACCTCCGACATCACCCGCTCATTAGGATGTCTCTGAACAGCTGTCATGTGGTGCTGACTTTTTGTCACGGTTGACAGCGGTGAGATTAAAGCAGGTAGCCGGAGGCTGAAAAACTCTCTGTTTTGTTACGAAGCCCTGAGTCATCTAACCCCCTGTTATAAATATTAGGTGTCAGATTTGGATTCACGGAGTCACTCGTAGCCTTGGGTAGATCCCATTACACAAATGGTCCAATTTATTACGGCAGGACTATTTGTATACAAGATTGCCGTCATTGTCAAAATGTCAAAATCTGGCCTGGTATGTTTAATGCTTCAAAATTAACAAGCTGCATCGTTCTAGTGAGCATCTTCCAATTATAGAATAAGATTTTGAAATGAATGGTCAGTTCCCAGAGTTTTCTATGGTTTAAACTCAGTGCCAGTTAGGACAGGGCTTTGGGAAGAAAGAGTGTTGTGCCAGGCGAAGTCCATCTTTTCTTCCCTGTTCTTATTTTAAGCCGAATATCCAATTTCCTTCTTATAGGAGAGAGACAGATCCATGAAGAAGGTAATTCATGCTGCATAGCTTGCAGAAGGAGTCCCTTCTGCTTACTTCTGTCACTGGAAGGAGTCCAGGTTCAGTGCTACCTGATGGAATGGGAAAAACTAGGTGAGATGAAACCTTTTCCAATTGCAAACAGTGCCTGCAAAGCCCATTTCTCTGTTGCTCATACATTCTTTTCAGGAACACTGTCAAACGAGGTATTTGGTGCCAAAGATGCTCTCAAATTGTCATCTAAACTGCATGACCTTTCAGTTTTTTAATCTGTGGGAATAATAAATCTCTTGGTCTCTATGCTTTTACCCTGAAAACATACCCTGGGCACCCCTAAATTTGAACAGTGGGTTGGCTAACTCCTGCCTAAATCCCAGTGAGATCCAGAAATTAGGCAAAGTTAAGCCTCTGAATCTGATAGGTATAACTTGAACCATCCCTGATGTCTTCAAGTTCAGCACAAGGCCTTACTTTACTCAAGGCCCCTTTCATAGATAAAAAAGGTCTAGCTATTTAAACGAAAAAGTGAGATATCCCAGGTTCCAGGCTGTCCTCATTCAGATGAATATGAAATAAGAGACTTCAATTGCTCTAAACTTCTCATTATAGTCTCAAACTCTAGGCTTTGAGACTGTCTGGGGAAAAGGGCTATAAAAGTTATTGTTCTGCAGCTGGAGGAATCTAACCCCATTTTGAATTTTGAATGCTCAGGGTCTTCAGAGCTATGTCCATAGAGATATTCAGAGATATTTAGGCACCCAACTGCTCTTTGTCTCAGTGCCTTCATCAAGAGAGATCACAGTCTGCTTGGATGTAAAGTGTAACAGAAAATGAAAGCACCAAGCAATATCAGCCTGTGGAGAGAGAAGACAGTTGTTAATCTGAAAATTTCCTCCACATTAGATTCTTAATATCTTTCCTTTTGCACCATAAACTGTTCCCTGCAATTGTGCTTGGGATCATTCAACTGAAAAGAAAAGCTCCCCTGTCCATCTGCCTGGCAGGACTGTCCAAAGGTACCTCCTTTTCTCCTTCCTTTCCTCAGATCTGGCTGGCAAAGCTTATCAAACAGAGCATTACGATACAGTAGCCTCTCCAAACCTCCAAAGTCTGACTCTGAATACTGAGATCCCTGAGTTTGTTGCATGTGGCACACCTGCATTTTTAGTGGCTTGAAAATATTGCCAGGGAAAGACCAAATTCGGCCGCCTGGGAGAGCTGAGACTGCTACAGATCCACTCCAGAGGTCCCACGAGTCCAGAGACAGAGCATGTATTCCCTGCAGGCACACAGGCACACAAACATATATATGTATTTATACAGAGATGCATCCAGATCCATACATCTCAAAGACACTCTGCACATACACACTCAGCACCTACAGCCTATCATGTCCCCTCTCTGGCTGGTCAGGGTGAAAACTGTAGATCCACCAGCAGGGGGGCTCAGACACTCAGTCTGACCAGTAACTACCTGTGAATCCCAATCTCCCTCATGCTGCTGGCACCTGGTCCTAGGAGGACCTGAGGCTGCAGCCCCCCTGCAGGGTGGTACAGACACCTTACACACAGCGACCCAAACACAAGAGCACTAGCCAGTCCTATTTACACACAGCTGACTGGTTTATCCCCTTTTCCTTCAGTTTCCCCATATTTGGCACTCCCAAACCACTTTGATCCTCCCTTTCCCATCTTTTTAGTTTTCTTACTTCTTCCAAATATCCCATAAGTTCCATCCTATCCCAAAACACTCTTCTCATGCACCTCATAATGTGCCCCTGGGTACTGAGCTCTCTCTGTCCCTGAGGTGTCCCAGAGAGCAGCTCCTGTGACTCACCAGGGTGGAGTGATGCTCCTTATGGGCACCCCTGGGAGGAGGCATGACAGGGGCTCATTTCTTCCCTGAAGTTATTTGGGTGCCCCTTCCTCACCATTATTATGCTCCAGGCTTCTCTGTGTGTGTGGAGATGAGCCTTTTATTTTATAGCCTGACAAATACCTGCTTTCTGACAGAATTTTCTTGTTGCCTGGGTAGATCCTTCTTTGTCTTTGAGGCGTATAAGCTCTGTCATACTTGTTACATGAAGAGCATTGGGGTGAGTAAGCCCTTTCCCTTCATTGCCTTGAAGAATATCAGGCTCAGACTTAAGCAGGAAATGCTGGTAACAGCAGCATGTGGTTCATGTAAGCAAGTGGCAAGACAAGACCAGTCTACTAAGTAGAGTAGGGTGCATCTGGGGAGACTGTGGGATCTGGTCATTAGCTCGTGGACTTCTGACCGTGAAAGTCAGCATCCCCACTGGGCAGAAAGGGTTATTAGTGCTAGATTTTTCTTGGGGCATCACTGTCAATAAGTAATGGCAGAAAAATACTTCAACAGTTAAGGGTGTCAGATATGCACAGACATTTCATTTTTAGGTGCACACAAGACACAGATTTTCAAGGATGCTTAGATTAAAGATCTTCCTCATGTTCGGGTGAAAGCTCCTGTGCATCAGTTTGTGCCCATTGTCCCTTGTCCTATTGCTGAGCACCACTGAGCAGAGCCTGGTCCATCCTCTGACACTTCCCTCCAGACACTGAAAGACATTGATGAGGTCCCCTCTCAGTCGTCTCTCATAAACTGGAATTTTAAACCTGGTAAGAGCCACAATAAATATGACAGAGAACAGGCAAACTGAAAGCAATGTTCTTATTCACCATTCATCCTGAAACCCTGTTTTGTCAGCAAGGCAGATATACTTTGAGACAGGATGGTGGTAAAGTACATATTATGATTGAAAACATTATTTTCTCATTTTACTGCTTCCTGTGCTAGTTGAAGGAGGTTATCCTGGGCATTTGTGTTCGATACAGCCTGGAGTGCTTACATTGAGCCAGCTCTGAATGAGGAGGCTGCAGGACCTCAGTTTACCAACACCAAGCTGGGATGACCAGTCTGCTTGAGCAGCCAGAACTAGCCTCTCCTCAGGTGGCGATGCTGCAGTGCAGACGCTCGGCTGTTCCGGAGCCAATTTAAATCTCTATCTCACAGTGATGTTTTATGCAGAAGAGGCTTAAGCTTAGGGCCTGATACACAGCCCACAGAAATAGGTAGGATGCTTTTGACTGTGCTTCAGCAGACTCCAGCTAAATCCCTAAATTCTCCCCACCTCACTTCCCTTCCTTGAAACGGGGATAACCACCTTTTCTTAACACAGAGCCCATCTTGCTCAACACAACAGATCCCTAATTGTTCAGGGAGGAAAAGAAGAGAAGAGAGGGGAAAGAAGGGCAGATGGTATCATCTTAATGCAAATAATAAATAATCAGATTAATCCCTGCATCATGACAAGAGTTTCATTAGGTACAGAACTAGGGAAAAACACTGCTGTGTTCCCCGGGAGCAAGTCAGAGGGGAACGTGATAAAAAGTGCTCCCAAGCTTGCTTTTTTTCATTTTTTTTCCATTTCTTTTCTATTTTTTTTTCCTCATTTGTTTTATACTGGGGGTAGAGCAATGTGGCAGAGCAAAGACAGAAAATTACAGTGCTTGAAGTCAATTTCTGTGTTTAAGAGATTTTTGTCAGCATCTCTCGAGCAGGGTGACCAAATGCTCACTTTGTAGGGGTCTTGTTTTTGTGATCTGCATCCATATGTCACTTAATCAGAGAGGCATGATCATGGACTAAAGCAGGCAGACCTGAAATGTCAGTGCTCAGGTAGGAGGAAAGTCCTCTTTTCCCTGACTTTTCTAGCTGAAATGTTGAGCTCTTTGCACAGCTATTGCTGCTTCTTGGTTGCACTGTTTCTATTTCTGCAGTGTCCTCATGCCTGTCACTGCCTGGACCTGGTTCAATAAACACATTAGCCACATCTGAGAGTACAAATATTTCTTCAGAGGCTTAAATGTCTATTTGAACATGTGATTGCAGTAACTGCACGTGCAGTCAGAGCCAGCCCAGTATCCACCATCAGTACTGACGTGTCCAAATTTAGGAAGATCATAGGAGGAACTGCACCAGTGTCAGATGACAGGGAGCACAGGCTGGCTGCATTGATGGGTCTGCCAGAGGTGGGGTGGGATGTAAGTCACATCAGAGGTGGGGTGGGATTGCCAGTCACTGGAAACCTTCCATGTGGAGGATGCACTTCATGTCCAGCATTGGCTGTGCTTTTCCTGAGCATGGCTTTCTATCTGCTTGCCTCTAACCACAGGCTGGGGGTGTCACCTCTTGTCTTGTTGATGTAGCAGTGGCACATGCAGCAAAAGTCCCATGGTGGCATTTGATGCCATACTGCAACCCAAAAAGTCAGTGTGGAGTTTTCCTGTTGCCAGACACAACATGAGAGGAAACTCATCTGCACTTTTCCCAACAACATTCTCTTCTTTTGCAATTTCAAAGTAGGGGATTTCTTCCAGTGCAACAGCAGCTAGTCAATACACACTTCCACAAACAGACGAACTGAGCAAAGTGAGCATTTAATATCTGAAGAATGATTTATAATGTGCTTTACAGAAAAGTTTTCAACAAGTCTGAATTCCCTATTAAAATCTGCTTGCTTCATTACAGAGTTACCAAAATAGGCAAAGAAAATATTCCTTGCTTATCCCAAGACTCCTTAACTCCTGACAATTTTAATAAATCAAGGAACATTTGTAAGTACTAAATGTTAAATGTGTATTCACAGTTAATTTTTAATCAACTAACAACGGTGATGTGTTAATTGAATGCCATTAAGAAACCATAACTTGATGCATTAGCTATTTTCCTATGCAGAGGAACTTTTCCCAAGGCTTTCAGTTGTTGCCCAGGCTGCTTTTGAAAAAAAGAAAAAGGTGTTTTAAATGTGTTTAGACCCGGACTGTTCAAACCCTAAAACTGAGCCAAGTTCACAGGGTTAACTGAGGTTTGTGGTTCTTCATAGAACCACCACCTGACCTGAATTTTAAACAAGCCTGGGCTAAGTTTCAAGTTATCTTGTGCCTTAAGGTATGGCTTGCAACTTACAAAGTGATCATGTAGGCTCAACATGTAGACTTCTGACTTCAATATGAATTGCTTAATTTTTGGGATGTCAAACAAAAGATCAAACACAGAAGGGTGACATCCGCCCATGTCTGAGACTTGTGAAACTTGCTGGTTTTGCATCCACCTTATCAGCTGGCTCCTCGTTGGTGTGAAGTCAGTAGAGCTGTGGCGCTTTTATTCCGAATGAGAATTTGCACTAATGCCTTGATCACACATCTCCTGGATGTAGTGCAACTAAGTGAAGAAGATGCTGCTCTCTGTCTTGCCCCATCTATTGCCTTCTGCTCCTGCTGGCCTGTGGGATGGACTGTTTGTGTTTTCTGCTTCACTCTTTTTTTTTTTTTTTGGTGAAAGCAAACTAGATTTGTTTAACCAGTCTAATTAGGAAGTCTTTGCTAACCTGGCTGGATCTGAATGTCAATAGGCACTGTTCATGTAGGCAGATGAGAGATGAAATCTCATGGGTCAGCTTTGGGCAGAGCAAATGGGAATGGGCTGAACCTACTCCTTTGGCCAGCTATGGTACAGATAAAAAAGAAGGTGGTGTTGTCCCCAGATTCCTCTCCGTACATAGTCCTTGCATGGATGTTTTACATATTTCTGAAATAAGTCTGATCAGAAATGCATGGAGGAAAGGGGGAGGAGAACTGTGAGACAAAAACAGCTAAGTTATAAATATCTCTATTTTTAGATACTCAGATGAAATTTGCTATGGGGGTTTTTAGTGATGGTAATCAGGAGAAGAATGAAGGGCATCAGTAAAGATGATTGAAACCTATCCAACAAAAATAATCTACTGCAGTTGGCTCATTTTCTTTCTGATGTTGTGCTCAATGAAATGAATTTAAACTGTTTATTTTACAATTAACATGCAATGTGCATTTCTGAAGTAATTTATGAGAAACAATTTTCTTTTTATGTGGGGCTGCAGCAGACAGAGAGCAGAGCTTCAGTTCACAACGTCAAGGTGAAGCTCCAGGGAGGGAGAAGGTGCTTTCTCATATATGAATTTTGCCACTTCCCATAAAAGTTGTGTGCCCTTTCATGTGTCTTTGCCACAATAACCTCAGGATGCCAGGAGAGGAAGCTGGAAGAAGAGCATGAGGGATGTCAGGCTCAGGGGCACCTGCTACTTGCAGTGTTTCAGAGAGCATTGTCTGGTTCATGAAAGTCAGAGTACAATCAAGGCAGACATTTGCTATTAGGTTAGAAACAGGTTGAAGCAGAGATGTGGGAAACAGTCTGTCTCATGAGAGGCCAGAGGCATACATTGCTGAGTTCCTGAGACATTTGTGTCCTGTATAACCAGGTCTCTTCTGTGGTGCCCCAGCTGCCACATGCAGTGTGTATCACTGGACGACACAGAGGTAACACTGTCCTTTCTCACAGTCTCACCTGTAAAAACCCTTTCTGCATGCTGCATTAATAACCATTATCCATCCCCATTCTCCAGTGTGCTGTCAGCAGCATGGATGAGCTGATGATCTGGGCATTATCCTGAGATTTCAGAGTGTAAGGTTTGGTTCCTTGCTCTGTTATATATCTCCTCTGTGACCATGTGTAAGTTGCCTCCTAAGGGAAATATGCTGGGTTGTAAAAGGATCTTGAATCTTGAAGATAAAGTCTTAACAAGAGTCAGTGGCTGGAAGCCAGGCAAATTCAAATGGGGAAAAAAGGTGCACATTTATAGTGGAGAAGGGAATTAACTCTCAGAACAAACTACAGAGATGAAGGAAATTCTCTGGCTTTTCATGTCTTCAGTCCAACACTGAAAAGTAAATGTAGCCAAGTACAGGTTAAGTTTAAGCAAAAGCATTTGACTGGGTTTAGTGCAGTTATAATTGTGTGGCAGTAAATAGCTGGTGATATCCAAGTGGTTAGACTCGGTGAGCTAATGCTCTTTTTCCAGGCTTTACATTTGCTGAGCCTATAGCACAGAAGAATTTTTGAAGGACTGTGTCCTGTTCTCAACTCAACATTTAAGTAAAGCGAATTTGCCTGCATGGGAAATATCTGGTATGGAATCCATCTCACCTCACTTAAGCTGACTAAAAGTAAGCCACTCAGCAATTAGTTATCAAAGTTTGTGCTAAAGTTGATAGCAAGTGCTGGCATATGCCACGAGTGTTTCGGCTGCCAATAGTGCAGATACCAGATGGGCCCTCTGGTCATGCTCTCTCCATCAACTAGAAAAGAGCCTAGATTCACTTGGGCCTGATGATGATCTTTTAAGTGGATGAAGTTGGATGAGATGAATTCCAGCGTGTACACCTCTAGCTCAGATGTTTAGCAGCTGTACTATTGCCTTCACTCTTCTTGTCTCATAACACCTCTCCTCCTATTTATCACTGTTGCAAGATGTTCCTGTATTTCATACCCACCCTATAATGACTCTCACTTTACCAAAATCAAGACTGCCCCTGGGGATTAATTGCCCTCTGAAGATGTTTGCCTCTTTCTATTATCTGTGATGGAGCCCAGGTGTCTAGCTCAGGCTTAAAACATTTTCTGTCCTAAAGGATATGAGCAGTCGTGTAAGAGATTGAAAAACACCCACTTAGTTTCATCCTAGCTGTGCTTGAATTTTAAGACATGATTTTTCAAGGAAATCTGAGATTCACCCTGATGAGTGGAAACATGCTTATATTATGTTGAGGAGCTAGAGGAGCACCTCATGTGACTTAGCTGTCAAAAAGTTGTAATGTAATCATGTGAGGCCAGTCATGTTGGGCTGACACCCCCAGAACTGATGTCACCAGTTCCAGATGCCTGTTCCAGGATGAGGTCAACCACTGAACAAACAAGGCTTTCACTGTCTTCAAACACCTTTCTACTGATCTGCCCCAGACAAGGGGAAACATTGTTTTATTTGGCAAAGGAATTTGGAACTAGGGACCAAATTTGACTTCCATGTTTTAAGTCAGCGTGCTAAGTGAGAAGTAATCCTATATTGGCTTCTTAGGCAAGGCTGAAATAGGCACCTCCAGAGGGTGATTCAACCCAAAAAAGATCAGAGTCACCTTCTCAAAGAACATCTTCATCTCCTCTCTTTCAGCTATAGAGAAATACAAGGGTGACCAAGACCTAACTTAGAACAATTAACTAAATAGATAAAATTAGAGAGGATGAATCTGCACCAAAAAATCTTAAAACCCAAACCAACTGAAATTTTCAGATATCTCCATCTGTTAAAATTTTGTTGACATTGCTGGAAAAAAGATATATTTTAATGTTGGCTCAAATCTCTCCATGTAAAGGTATTTTATATATTCATCTGTAGATACTTATATGTTTATTTATATGAATATTTATATATGCATACAGATAGTCATATGTATCTCTCACCAAGCAATCCTCTAATTAGGTGCTGTCAAAGAAAAGCAGTATTACAAAAAGAATTAACTAGAGATCTGGGGTAATTTTCATGGGGTAGGAGCTTAGATCCCAATCCTGCAAACACTTTTTGTGTATTAATAGCATTACAATGCAATTCATGGTAGCAATTATGTAATTAACTTTCTCTATATCACACTAGACCCTGTCATCCTAGCTAAGGTACATATATATTGTATTCAGTTATAAGTCATATAGAGAAAAAAAATTTAAAAATACTGCTAAAGGGACTCCTCTTTTGGTGTGGAAATTTCCTGTAGCATTTTGTTGTGATTGGGCATTTTTGTTGTATTTATTGGCTGGTCATTCATTTGCTATCTGAGGTAGCACATGATAATCCAGAGTATCTGCTGACAGAGACATTTAAATATTGTCTGTTTATGAGCCTCTGTGATGTTTTCCATTTCAGAATTTTAATTGATGTTCTTTCCTCCAGGGAATTATCTCTGCACAGCTTCAGCCTTAAGTTCACAGACTGCCCCTAGGACTGGATGTGTTTCTCCACCCATGTGACCTCTGTGAGAAACAACAGAGCAAATTTCCAAACCAATTCTCTCATCTCATCTGTCACGTCCCTTTGACTCCCCTGTTGTCTACAGGGGAAGGGTAAAATTCCTTCTTCCAGTGCCTGAGAAGCAGTTTCTTTTCCCCCAGCATCTCTCTGCTCCTCAGCATCAGATCTTTTCTCCTTGTTGAGCATGCTTTCATGGCAGCCACATGTGCTTAGAGCTCATACAGCAACTTGAACAGTGTGGTCTGCTTTGATTTCCTCACTCCACAGGAAGGGACATCTGGATCTACAGTGGGGGGAAAAAAAGGCAAGCAACCACTTTTCGGAACATCAAGGAAAGACGTGATTTTAGCAGTCAGTATTTCATCCCCAAACTAGCTATTTTTGCCCCAGGTACAATCTTCACTGACTCCATCATGCTTGTGTTGTTGTGCACCCAAACCACAATGCATTTGGAGAAGGAGGTATTTATTTTCCATGCCCAAAATGATCAGTGGAAGTGCAGTTTGCTGGATGCCAGAAGGGAGTTGGGAGCACTTGAGCCCAAGATTCAGGAGCATATCTGTCTCTATGTAGTGGGTAGGATATAATTTGATCTGTACGGTCAATTCACTGTAACAGAGCATGGATTGCAATTTTTTCCACCTACAAAAGCAAGATTTAATACTGCTAGGTCCTGGCATGCCTGAGCATTTCAAAACACGTGTTAAAGGTCCATAAGAGTTAAGCAGATGCCCACCTAACAGTATGGGTATTTTCCACAAAGCTCAAGGTCTTTCATTTGTGGAATAGTACAGGTATGCTGATGGCAAACTTTGATTATCCCTAATCCTCTTTTGTCTGCAGGGGAATAAATCAGAAGGAACGTGAAGCACACAGTAAAGGAACTTTTTTTTTTTTTAAACCAAGGAACATTGTGCTGTATATTCCTTACCCAGCAAAGTCAGGGATAAGCAGATTTTACCTTGGTTTGCATCTTCACCTGGAAAGCTGTGGATAAACTGCCAGGTCTCACTGCCCCTGATGGGAAGAAGGAAAAATGTCTCTTCCTGGTATTAGATTTTCTAATACTGCTTGTCTAACAAAAGTTATTTTGTCCTGGCTTTGTGCCAGTGAAATGAAGCTTGTGTTCACTGTGGACTCTTTTCCTATGTCCCTTATTCTTCAGCAGTGATATTAACAGATACAAAATACTGTGGTTTGGATTTAAAAATAACCTTCTGTTTTCATCCACCTTTCATGCTTGAAAGGAAATTTGTAAATTGTCAAGTTGACTTAATTTTTCCTGTGGACTTGCACCTATTTGCTGTAATAAGAATTTCCCCCTTGGGTTTCACTCATCTCCAGTGTGTGGCAGGAAAAAGGGATTAGGATTGTATTTGTCTTCTTTCTGAAGCCAATACCCTTTCAGCAAGCCTGCTATTAGTTCTGGCTGCCAAAACAGCGTCTTAATGCCTTACCTGAGAGTCAAGTATTTTTTATTAAGTTAACTTTTGCCTCTGCTGACTTTCAGTATTCTATTTACTTTGGAATCCTCATTCCTTATGGAGCTTACTATTGTTTTATGTGCACTCAAAGCTGTATTATGCTCTTTGGTTCCTCCTGCTAACCTGGCAAAGAAATGGGGAAGGAGTCTTGGGGCTTCTTCTTTCTCCAGTAATGGCCCATTTTAATGAGTTTATCCTCTGATTTGGAGAGACTCTTAACCCTTTGGCACCAAGAGATGGGCTTTCTTGACACTAAGTGCTCTGCAAATGCATTTTTCTCAGAGCTGTGGACCACTGGTACCTGGGGGGATTTAGACAGCACTTAGCAGACCCATTTATTTGCAATACAAAATAATGTTTTGTTTACAGCATCCTCCTCACAGGGCATTAATCATAAAGCACCTCATTCCAGCTGCAAATTCTCAACCATCCAGGGGGGTATAAAAGATCTCTTATGTCTTGTTTTAGGAAGAGGGGTGTGCCTGTCTGAAGTTCTATGTGCAGATTTTTCCAAGGTGCCTTGCAGTTTTGGGAGGTTTTTGTGAGTTCAGGCTCACAGACAGCAACATGCAGTACATAAACTGGGTGGGCACTGTTACCCAGCTCTGACCATCACAGGTTGTCAATGAAATGTCTGTCACAGTAATTTAGAACTTGACCATCAACAGGTTAAAGAATTTCTATCTGCAAACTACAGACATCTATTGTTTTACATTAAAAAATCAGCTGTAAGCTATTACCTACTTCAGCAATTATCTATTTTTTGCTAAAGGGCATAAGTCAAAGTTGAGCAGTCATGATTTCTTCCAGGGGAAGGCTGAGTTTTATATTCCTCTGGGCAGTCAATTGGAATATTTCTGTTGTGTGTAGCATCACTTCATCTACTGATCGAAAATGTATCAATACATTAGATAGATAGGTCCATGTATTTTAATATTTTCTGTCTATAATTTTGTCAATGGATTAAATGGAATTTTTGAAGTGGTCACAAGACATATTCGTTTCCTTTTTTTGAAGGTGAATGAACTGACACAAGGAAAATTGATGTAATTTAACCTAAGGGCATACACTTTGAGTAGTATAAATGTAGGTATCATTTTATACTGTCTGTGGCACAGAAACATCCACGTGTGAGTGTTGTGGATGTGGCTGGATGTGACACAACTGGACACAACAGGGCCCTGAACCACGCACTGGGTGAAACAAACCCATCCATCTTTCTTTTCTTTTAGGACAAGAAAATAAATGAACTTGTTCATAGGCTATAGGATTTTTCCAGTAAATCTACTTAAGTAATTTTTTATTATTGTTATTTTGTCTTTCCAAAACAGATTAATATTTGCTTGTTTGAGATTTTTGTTGTGAAAAATTTGTTAAAGGTGTTAATCTGTAATTTTATTTTCTTTATTTTATCTCTGCTTTCATTATGGAAAAATGGGATAGTAAGAGGATGAAAATAGAAAGAAAGGGATGTAAAGGAAGAATGGTGAAGGGAGGAAATGTGCACTTAAAAAAGGGAAAATTTTCAGAAGGAACAAACCATTAGCAGGCAAAAGAGTTTCCATAGAATCACAAAATGGTTTGGGTTGAAATGAATGTTAAAGCTCATCTCCTTCCACCCTCTGCCATGGGCAGGGACACCTTCCACTATGCCAGGCTGCTCCAAAGCCCCATCCAACCTGGCCTTGGACACTGCCAGGGATCCAGGAGCTTCTCTGTGCCAGGGCCTCACCCAGCAGCCCACACAGCAGGGAATTTCTTTCAATCTAAACCTACTTTCTCTCACTCTCTAATTTTGAAAAGGGGACAGTTTTGTTAAAAGCTTCTCTTTTTTTGAAGATTTTTGTTTTACTTTACTTTCTTTCACTGTTGATTTCAGCTATATTACAAAACCTTCCCCCTGTGCTACGTCCTGATGCAGTCCTGCTGCCCTATTGAAGCCAGGCAGGCTTGGATAGACACTATCTAGTCTTGCTCATCATATTTTGTCTGCTGTGTTTTGGTGGAGCTGGTCCTTGCATAGCCTGGAGACTTGCAGGCAGCTCTTTGCTGCAGAAGGATCTAAAGTGCAGCATTCTGTACTGAACAGTAACAAAAATAGTGATAATCGTTGACCAAACCAGTGGTGCTTTTAAGAGATAGGCTGAGATGCCTAACTCTGGAGAACTTTTGTGCCTGAGTTTAGCAGATACTTCTTGTGGGTTTGGAAAGACTGATAGCCCCCAGTTTTGGGGCTTGCTGCTTCACGCACCATCTTCAAGCAGGATCAATCCTTGTGTGTCAGCATTTCTGCAACCTGACAGTAATCAATGTACACTTTAATTGGATCAGATAGTCTCCTTTTTTTTTTTTTTTTTCTCTCCCCCTCAATTTATGAGTGACAATTTCTCTTTCTACAAGATTGAGTTTTACATTCACCTGCTTGGGAAGCATGATATCTGCTCCCTGGTATGTCATACAGCATCAGGACTGTCTACTGTCTTGCATGGGGTTATTATGACAGGTTCCTGTGTTTTTGTGGCCTGGCTCCATGAAGCATGTCACATTTGATGAATGTCTGACAAACGTGAGTTGCTATTTGTAGACTTGATTTAGATGAGAAGGAAGTTTTGCTCGGAGAGCTGTTCCCCCTGGATGTGATCTGATTCCAAGCCTTTCAGTTCAGGACAGTCTGCAGCCCTGACTGAATGATGGGTCGATATCCAATAACTCATGATCAAAAGCTGAAGTCTTCTTAATCAGCTGAGCTTGGGTTTCCTTCAGGGGATGAGAACACTGTGCAACCAATCTGACAGAGATGCTATTTCCAATTTCTTTAATCTGAGGACATTACAGGCAAAGTTAACTTGGCATGAAACATTTCTTACATTAATTACCACAGCAAGATAAAAAATAATAGAATATACATTTTGGTGCTCAGTCAGTTAAGACCAAACCTGATTCATTTTAGGTCAAAGCTCTGCAATTAGAGTTGGTTTTCTTTAGGGTGTGTGGTTTCCACTTAATTGAGCTATACTATCTGCAAGTTAACTTTTTTCCTCCAACTTTGAGCAAGAATCTTAATAATGACAAATGGATCTAATCCATCGCCTTTCATCATGGTATCGAGGTACAGAGCATGAAAATTTATGACAGTCAAAAGATTTTGCCATAAAAAACCCTGCTGTCTCCTGCCTAGTTGAGCCAGCATTGGAGATTTCTGTCTTCCCTATTGGTATGAGTCAGGTGTCAGACTTGGCTTCAGCTTTTCTTTGGGGACAGCATCTGTCAAAAGCGCATGACACACAGAGTGTCTTCACATTTGGCCAAGATCTTCCTGAGCAGTTCAAACCTTATGAATATTAAATTGCAAGTTTGCGTTCTCTTTTCATGGTTTATTTATTTTACAGAAGGCATCTTCTCTTGTTTAATGATCAAGTGATTTTTCAGGCATATCATCTGCAGTATTCAGCATTATGTGTAGAAATTTGTCATTTCTCTGATACTGCTTTGTTAAGTTTGTCTTGGAGAATTAGCCCATGTGTCTGCCAGTTGAGGAGAGGAGAAAAGGATTTGGCAGAACTTCTGTCCCTCTGAGTCCTGAGCCCTAAAAGGAGAGACAGCAGCATGCAGACATTACATGTGGCAACAAGGTGACAAGGCAAAAAGCCTTGAGGGTCTGAAAGTGAGACAGGCAGCACTGACCAGAGCTAAACATGATGTGGGGAGATATTTAATGACCAGTGTTTCTGCTAAGTCTGAGAGAAGTGCCGAATCTTATCCTTAGTTAGCCAAATATTGAATCTACAATTTAAATGTCTCTGTTGACCAAAGCCATTGCCTCTTTTAAACAGATGGAAAGAGACTCTGCTAATTGTCAAATTTTTGATCACCAAGTTTCCAGGGTACGTTTGGGAGAAAGGCAGTTCTCCCGTGGGAAGGAGAGCTCATTTTGTTTGTACCTGTAAACAGACCATGGTCTGACACTGTTGAACAGCTCATGCCAAAAGTCATCTAGCTTTGCACCTTGTCCTTTACATTTCTTCCTGTTTTTAACTGTTACTCATTTTTACAGCACCTCAGGTGTGTAAGGTTTTCTGAGCTATCATAAAAGCCAAGCGGTCCCAGTCCATTAGTGACGCGTAAAAGCTGTTTGCAGCTTTATGTCTGCTAGTTTAATCGACTTTTCTGCAGACTACCACATGGTGTTCCTTCCATTATATCACACTGAGGTATAGCAAGAGAGCATTCAGCGTCAATAGGATCAAAGCACAATGAGCAAGAACCATTTGAAAACTGGAGAGCTGCTGTATGAAAATCATTTCCCTTTTAAGCTGGTTTTAAGGGGCTTAAGACCCTTTCCTGCCTCTTGTTGTTAAAGTTGGGTCCAAGTGGGATAGTCTCTCACAAAAATCAGAAAAACTCCCATAGAACAACATGTATCATATTAGAAGGAAACCTATGGCTTGCTTGATAGCAAAAAAATTGGTACTGGGTTATTAAAAGAGATGTGTTATATCTAAAGCCCACAGTAGAAAATTGGGTCACTGATGTCATTGTCTTGAATCAGAGCACCTCTCTGGCTGAGAAAAGAGGAGACAACAAGAAGCTTTTAAGTGGGGAGCGGAGGATGACAAAGCCTAATGACTGCAGCACGAGACTGTAGGTCCTTCAGTTGTCTTTTGCTTAGAGAAAGCTGAAGTAAATATTTTCAATAACAAGCATTAATTCCTCAAACTTGGAAACACTGATGTGTCTGAGAAGTAACAAAATTCATATATGGATTTCTAGTGGCATATGGTCCCTTTATAGTTAGAGGGATCTAAATCTACCTGCTAAATAAGGGAAAAACACCCTATTCTATAAAGAACTTCAAGGAAATACTTTAACAGTCAGGAAGACAGTCTTCAAATCATTTTAGATACTCCTCTGCAAACACTAGCTCAATTCTTAGCCGTGGCTGAAATGGTTAATAGCGTGTTAGCAATGAATAGGAAGGGAAATGGTCACTGAATGGAAAAAATCCTGTGCTTGCAGGATAGTAGATCCCCCTGATATGAGCAGGAGGGGAAATTGTAGGCTACAAGTGTAAAATGATGCATGCTGTTATGCTGCTTTGCTTAATGCACTTAACAGAGAGTACACTCTACCATTCTAGTTCAGCAGCATGGTCTTGGGAGTAAAGATTTGCCTGATCAAACTTAGTTCACTGACAGCCTTGGACATAAAGACTGCCTACCAATATCAGCAAAGTAATAAAAAAATCCCCAAGGAAACCAAGAGAAGAATCATTTGGGTCAAGTCTTGCATAACTGAATTAGCAGAATGGGAGTCAGCTGTGGAAAATGTAAGATGAATATTTTGCATTTCAGCGCTGCTAAAACAGCAGAGTAGGAGTTCAAAAGAGAAATATCAAGAAATATGCCTTGATATAGAGATGATGAAGATTTTTGCTATCATGTAGGTAGATGGTAGGAACTCTGAGTCTGGTTCTCAATATGTTATGACAGTTTGCATCACTGTTGCTCCATTTACTCCAGATTTACGCTTCAGTTAGCCTAGACAAGCATGAGGATTCCCAAAGTCCTATCTGTGTTACTAAATGTTCTCAGCATTTCAGCATTCACCCATGTGTGTCTGGTGCATATCCTGTGGTTCTGTAGGCTGAGATGCTTTAGTGTTATTTCCCATTCAGTCGTTTCATTATTTATCTGTCCCTGGAGGAGGATTTGTGGAAATGGCATTGGAGAACTGTCAGCACTTATATGTTCTTGTTTGCATCCTCTTGGCAAAGTGAGTTCCAGATGAAGCAAAGCACATGCTTAAACTTGAATTCATATTCCAGGTAGGCATATTTACAAAGAGCAAAGACTACACAGTTCTGAGTTTTATATGCACTTGGAGGGTGGGAAGGAGAGAAGGACTTTTGTTTAAGAGCATGGTGCAAAACTATAATTTTTTCTGAGCCTTCCTCAGAAAATCATCAGATGACATGTATGTTTTCTGTGAACATCACTGCAGAAAGGGTAAAGCAAATGAGTTTTCCTTCTCATGATTCGTTTTGGTTTGCATCTCATTCTGGCTTCTGAGAGTCCAGATGAAACCTCAAGAATTTTAAAACTGTATAATTAGTCTGGAAAACAGGGAGGAGGATCTCATGTCCTGATAGGTACTGAAATAGAAAGGCTAAATCAACAAGTCCTTTTCACCTTGTGGGAAGAGCACTCAGTAGAAGATGAGAGCTTTGTGATCCATTCTCCCCCTGACCTCTCCTAGAACTTCAGCCAGGTGCCTCTGTGGACATTTCCTTACTCATCTTTTGTCTCACTTGCCTGTTCAGCGCTTCAGGGATGCTGTGACTCATGGCATGCTCAGCTCTTACCACAGTGGTTGTGCTGGAGTTTGGGGAACTGATGTCTCACATCCCTCAACGCCAAATTCCCTAAATATCCTCGCCACATCTCTCAAACTAAAAGCTGGTGAAAAAAATAAAGTAAAAGACATTTTTCATAAGCTGCAATTTTGGCATTTTTCATGAAATGTACTTGGTAACAAGGGTGAGAAAAGACTGACCTTCATAATGGTTATGAAGCAAAGCAAAAACTGGAAATTTCCTCCTGGGTTCTGTCTGAAAATAAATATTTCTTAATTGTTCAGATATCTAAGAAATGTCTTATTAGTTTATGTATTTCTGGGTGAATATATAACATCTGTAATCTCCTAAGAATCTAGATGTAGTACTAAAAAGAGAAAAGGCAGCAAAGTTGGAAGAGAAGCAAAACAGCAGTATAGCAAGGCCTCCCTGTGCCAGTGGCTTTGTCAGAATGGAGCTGAGTGATTTTCAAGCGGAGACCACCAGACTCTGGAGACAGCCACTGAGACATTTCAGAGAAGACTTTATCTGGAAAATAAGCTAACTATTGGTGGGAAACACCTCTTCTACCTGTGGAGGTGATGCCTGGTGATCTGGGGACAGAAGATACAGATTGTTTGGATTCTGTTTCTGTGCTGA
Organism: Aleadryas rufinucha; assembly: GCA_013397815.1. NCBI lineage: Eukaryota > Metazoa > Chordata > Aves > Passeriformes > Aleadryas > Aleadryas rufinucha. The sequence goes on from VZTH01002859.1 coordinate 305,128, forward strand.
TGACCCCAAGTAAGCAATTGAGCCTCTCTTGGCCTGTTTGTCCAGCAAACTTTGTAAAAAATACTGTTAATAAAGCAAAAGCAGGAGTCAGAATGTCACACAGACTATAAATACACAGGGAAAAGACTGAGACAGCCAGCTCTGGCATCTCAGTGTCACAAAAAATGGATACCTGACAGCAACGGTGTGAAACAGGGTGGTATTCAGCTCTACATTCAGACTGCAGTACCCGTTTTTGGGTGGGTTGAATAGTGTTACATATGCTGCTGACTGAATCTCTTCTGAAGATAATAAAAGCTCAGGCTGCCAAGCTCAGCTCTAGGCTTTTCCAGGTAGAAAACAGTGAAAGCCTGAATCTGTCCCAAGTCACAGTCACTCTCCAGTGACTAGAGGGAGGTTAGCTCTGATCTGTGATCCAGAACTCAGCTAAATGGCAATCACCAAGAGCTATCCAGGAGGAAAAGAGATGCAGCATCCTGCCAGCCCTGGCTTTGTCCCTCAGCTCTCTTCATTCACAGTGCCCCGCTTGGCAGGGAGTTGAGGGTGACTCCCCACTTCCAATTTGTGGCAAGCTCTCCTAAGAGACAATCATGCTCCTTTCCAGGCCGTGGGAGATCCCAAACTCCATCAGTTCCGGCTTGAGAGAAGGTGATAATGTGCACTTTTGATTTCTGTACTGCAACTTTTCCTCCCAATGAATTAACTTAATGTCAATACTAACAACAGTCAGGCGGTTGGTGTTAGGAGCCTGATCTATCCAGCATTGTTGTCAGCATGTTGTATATCATGTAATCTGTCTTGGCTCAGAACAATCAATATATTGCTCCTGAATTTGCTTAAAACTGATGGAGTTGAACCAGTCATAGCAAGAGTGGAAAACATTTTGTAAAACTTACCCTTAAGGTGCACAAATGTTAGGATACACCCCTACTCTTCCTGTTCATGGAAAGCAGTGAAGGTAATGGCTAGCTTCCTGTCTCACAGGTGTTTAATGAGGTTAATGGCTCCTTTATAACAGTTTGAGGCCTTTGAACGGAAAACGTTACTGCAGACCTAGGCATTGCATTATTATTCTTCCTTATCCTTTTTGAAAGGGGAACATACCCTTCAGAGTGTTCTGTTTTGCAACTGCATTGTTATGGTTGTTGGTGTATAAAATTGGTGCTCGGTGTGTATAATTTATAGCCTCTAAAAATGATAAATAGCCTGAGAAAGAGGAGGGATATCTGTGTTCAAGTACTAGAAGTTTCAAGATGAAAGGATGTTTTTGGGAAATGGTTTATAACTTCCCACAAACTATAATTTTACCTGCTTCTTAACAGTGCTGTTTGTACTTGCACTGATGAATTTTTGGAGGTATCCTAGCTCTGATCTTGCTGGTGGACTCTGTTCAGGCCTGCCGTAGTCAGTAGGAATGGAAGATCTTGAACACCTTTGAGAAAAAGACTTAAAACCCCTATGGGTTCAGATTCCATAGACATTAATGGTATCACCAAGATCTTTTTTATAGGGATAGACTAGAAATTGTTATATTTAGCCTGAAAAAGGTGATAAAATTTNTCCAATTTGTGGCAAGCTCTCCTAAGAGACAATCATGCTCCTTTCCAGGCCGTGGGAGATCCCAAACTCCATCAGTTCCGGCTTGAGAGAAGGTGATAATGTGCACTTTTGATTTCTGTACTGCAACTTTTCCTCCCAATGAATTAACTTAATGTCAATACTAACAACAGTCAGGCGGTTGGTGTTAGGAGCCTGATCTATCCAGCATTGTTGTCAGCATGTTGTATATCATGTAATCTGTCTTGGCTCAGAACAATCAATATATTGCTCCTGAATTTGCTTAAAACTGATGGAGTTGAACCAGTCATAGCAAGAGTGGAAAACATTTGTAAAACTTACCCTTAAGGTGCACAAATGTTAGGATACACCCTTACTCTTCCTGTTCATGGAAAGCAGTGAAGGTAATGGCTAGCTTCCTGTCTCACAGGTGTTTAATGAGGTTAATGGCTCCTTTATAACAGTTTGAGGCCTTTGAACGGAAAACGTTACTGCAGACCTAGGCATTGCATTATTATTCTTCCTTATCCTTTTTGAAAGGGGAACATACCCTTCAGAGTGTTCTGTTTTGCAACTGCATTGTTATGGTTGTTGGTGTATAAAATTGGTGCTCGGTGTGTATAATTTATAGCCTCTAAAAATGATAAATAGCCTGAGAAAGAGGAGGGATATCTGTGTTCAAGTACTAGAAGTTTCAAGATGAAAGGATGTTTTTGGGAAATGGTTTATAACTTCCCACAAACTATAATTTTACCTGCTTCTTAACAGTGCTGTTTGTACTTGCACTGATGAATTTTTGGAGGTATCCTAGCTCTGATCTTGCTGGTGGACTCTGTTCAGGCCTGCCGTAGTCAGTAGGAATGGAAGATCTTGAACACCTTTGAGAAAAAGACTTAAAACCCCTATGGGTTCAGATTCCATAGACATTAATGGTATCACCAAGATCTTTTTTATAGGGATAGACTAGAAATTGTTATATTTAGCCTGAAAAAGGTGATAAAATTTGTATGTGTTAGAAGAATATGGCTGTGGAACTTGCCTCCTGTTAGAGGCAACTGGACTCAACAAGGTTTGCAACAGTGTTCAGTACATTTATATGTGTGACTAAATTATAAACTTTACTGAGAAAAATCCCAGGGAACTGGACTTCATCCTTTTTAGACTAGATTTCTGATCTGATTCATCTACATTTGTTACTAGACCTTTCATTTACATTTAATGGACTGACTGTGTTATGTTGTACTCATTAAAAACTAGAGCTGCCCAAGTAATTATTAACAAATTAATATACTTGGTGATTGGTTGAGGAACAGTGTCAAAAAATATACTAAGTAATGAATTAGACTATCTTTACTATGTATTCTAGGAGGTATTCCAGATCAAGGAGGAAGGAAGGTAAGGCAGGGCAAGGTGAAACAAAGCAAAGATTTAACTAGAAACTGTCATCAGTAACAAGTAAACACGCCATGGGTTTTGTTTCTTTTATTTTGGAAATGCCTTCAAATGCCTATGCACTTTCACTGCTATTACTGTAACTAAAACATTATCTTAAGATTTTAGATTTCATTGATATTGATCTCATAAAATGCTGAGCATGTCTGTGATGTTAATGGAAGCTGAGACTATTCAGCAGCTCACAAGTTCAGGCCCAAAACGGTTGCATTTGGTTATATAAAATACATCAACCTCCTAACCTCATTTTACAAAAGTTTCACATTGTTACAGAATCAGCTTAAATGATTCCATCCTAATGGAGCTCTTGAGTAGTGGTTACCAGCAGCTCTTTCACAGGTCAGCAAAACACTGTTATGTTGATGGCTCCTGCTGACAGTGACTAGCAAGAAACAAGTCTTCATGGAAGATGAAATGCATATTTCATTGGAGGTAGTAGAAGTGTTGCTTTGTATTTCAACTTGCTCAGACCTATACTGCAACATTTAACCTCATGGTAACTCTGTTCTTTCCCCTATAAAAACGTGAAGTATTCACACAAAAATAAACTCTTTCGTCATGAAAATGGGATGATCATATGAATTCAAAAGAAATCCAGTTTAGAAAACTTCTAAACTTGCTAAGATAATTTGCAGAACTCAGACAATGCCGATTATAAGAAAAAATGTATAAGGGCAGCTTCATCTGCTTGTCAGCCGCAATTGGTATAAACAGATTTCTGAATTATCCTGTTAGACCTTCTATGTCAAAATTATGTATAAAAAGAACTGCTGATGTCAAAACCTGTTAGAATTTTTTGGTGAAAAGTTATGGTTTTTGTAAACTAAGACTTTTGCAGGATCCTGACAGGCTTATATGGCCAGGAAATTAAGGGAGGAGAATGAGCATCTGTCCCTGATCTGTGAGGTCTGTGGCAGAAGGGGATTGCATGATGTCCCTCCTCCAGGACACATACAAGTGCTGATGGAGGTGGGGGCAAGTTTGTCCATGAGACTTTACAGGTCCACAAGGTAACTACTTTCCGTCTCACAGACACCTCAGGGCATGAACAGCTTCCTGCACCCTTCCGAAATGACAAACTATATCCAAAGGCTGTGGAAACTAATCTGTTACCTCAGCCTTTGACAGTGTCCAAAGGAGACTGGGCTCCGTTTACAGTGGCATAGAGAAATTCAGCCTTGCAGGCAGTGATTTAAATATACCAAACTCAAACAATGCCAAATGAAAGCAAGGGTGGGTAATGGATCATCAAGATTTACTCAGCTGGTCAGGAGCAAAACCCAGCCCCCACATTGCAGAGCAATGTTATGAACTCCAGATAGAGGTACCCCAGGGAAAAAGATCCTGTAGTCAGCTCTGCAGAAGCATTTAGGTGCCAAATGTCATTTGAAGCCCACAGAAGTCAATAGTCAACTAGATGCCTGGCCCAGAGGCAGATGTCTGCATGTCTTAAAAGGTTTAGCTCTCCAAGTTAATTCCACTTTCCTTCCCCTGGGTGTTTTGAATCATCTGAGACAATCTTGGGTGCTTAAAAGATCCACATCACCGTGTCAGAAATGGTCTAGGATTTATGGAGAGCTGCAGTTTTTTGGAATGACACTGAGGGACCATGGGCATGTCCTGGAGCACTTTGAATGAACTCAGGTTTCTACATGAGCAAGTGAGCGGTTAAAACAGAGAGTACCTGCTGTGCTCTCTGCTCTACCATTAATAAAGTATAATGAGTGTGTTCTGTTGTTTTAGCAAGGGCTGTATTTTAAATATCACTCTCCTCTTTTTTTTTTTTTTTTTTTTTTTT
>VZTH01002859.1:309972-323358 GCA_013397815.1 Aleadryas rufinucha
TATAAGTGGTTGTTTTTTAAATTTTCCTCCCTTTTTTTTTTTTTTTTTTTTTTTTTTTTTGTGGTTTTTGGGTGGTTGGTTTGGTTTCATTTTGTTTTGTTTTTTAAAACCTCCCAGAGATCTAAAAGTTAAAACAGAGCTTTCCTATTCAATTGCCTGGTTCAATATTTGCTTGCAGACACGGGGTATGATTCTTTTCTTTCTGGCCACAGGTTTACTCATGCCAGTGTACAAACTCCAGCTTATCTGTTCATATTGTTGTCTATGTATATATATGCATATATGTAAAAGGAAAAAAAAAGCTAGTCTGCTGTTTCTGGATTTGTTTACGTTCACTACTTGTCTCTTCTTCCTTTGTAGGAAACATTAAACAACAGTAACTCATTTGTTCTTCAACTTTTGGTGACCATGATCAGAATAATAAAAGAGAACTTTCATAAAATTAGTGTGTTCTGCAAGGAGAGGGAATTAAAGCTCTTATGCCACTGACCCATTTGTATTAATAGTTGGATATACCGAACAACAAAAAGTCAACAAAATCTCAGGAAACAAAAAGGAGTAAAAAACCAATTTTTTCCTCATTAAGGTGCTGGAAAAGTCCAAGATAAACCTGTTTAAAATTGATCTGATAAGCTGGGGAGCTCTGATTCACTGATGTGTTTTTCCCTGCTAATGGTCCTTTACTAATATTTATCCATTGCTTTGAGTAACTATTAATCTCCTAAGTTGAGAAACTCTACAAATGCAATTTCTAGAGCATTTAACCTTTCTTGTTTGCTGCCTCCATAGTTTGGGTTGACTCAGATACCAAGCACTACATTTTACTTTGTTTCTATGAGCTCTAAATTGCTAAAATATTGGCACAAAGACTATTTAAAACTAGATTTTCTTTTTTTTTTTTAATCCTGCACATAAATATGATATTTTTCCCAAAGTGTAATGAAGTTGAATTCACTTTTGTTTTTCCACTTGCTTGCTTCTGCCTGTTACTGAAGCTCTTTCAAATTGCCATGTGCTTGCAAGTGTCATTTTTTTCTTCTGTAATTTGACATCAGAAATGACCAGAGAGGTAACAGCTCAGCAGCACGAATGTCTTTCTAATGATCTCTCGGAGAAAAAAAAAAAAAAAAAAAAAGAGGTATCTCACTATGAGCCTAATAATTCTACTATCTGGCAATAAATCCTGATTTTTAAAAAATGAAAAATTTCCATAAACTTCCTCATATATGCAGCCACTCAAGTTTATCTTTTCACATCAGAGCTTTTGATCCTTCTCTTTTTCTCATTCTTTCTTTTTNTTTTTTCTTCTTTTTTTCTCATTTTTTTTTTTTTTTTTTTTCTTTTTTTTTTTTTTTTTTTTTTTTTTTTTTTTTTTTCTCCGTATCCTATTCTAGCCATGACAACTAAAGGCTTTTGAAAAAATGGCCAGGGCTCTGAACAAAGCCTGTTGTTGCAGGTAATTGTTGAAATATCAAGGGTATTCCGTCCTCCATTACTTAAGCTTTCATTTGTGGCTTTCATGGTTTTGAGGAATGTTTATGGCTGACAATCCTTTCTTTACGGCTCTATCCTTCAAGCTCTGGCTGATACCGCTGAGAATGACCGCATGAGTGACTGATAAAATGTCAAGATGCCATTGTTTCCAGGAGAGTGTTTGGGAGCAATAAGATCCGTTTCAATTTATCTCACCCACCTGACTTTAAGGCTCCAGGTTTTACTTGAACTGCTTCGAGGGATAACAAAACAGAACTCCCCCCATCCCCTGCAGCAAGCACAAGACTTGGGGCCTTTGAGCACTCTGAGATAATGTCATGCAGATGGGTCGTAACAGCAGCAGAGCTCTGACGTTGGAGATGTATTTCACAAAGCACGTCAGTACAATATTTGGGACTTAATTAATAATCTTTGTGAAAGCTGGTTTATGGATCATAATAACCATATTTTTAAACCTGTGAAATACAGCAACACAAAATCTAATTCGCGAGGCAGATGGTGAAGCAGGGTCTGTGGAGCAACAGAATGGGAGAGCTTTACAGCGAGTTTCAGAGAGTCTTCTGCTAGGATTTAGCCCTTGCCAAGGCTGCACCACTTCTCAAATGGTCTTTGAGGGTCGCCAGACTACTGATAAATCCAGGTGAAGAGAAGGCAGCAAAACCAACTGCCAAATGAAATAAATAAAAATATGAATTAATATTTTGCATAGATGGTTTTGCACTGCAATTACTCTAAAGCCATTACACTCAAATTAAATAGCAATCACTTGATGTAATTCAACTGTAAAGTTTAAGTGGCAGTTTTCTAGGATGTGGATTAGAGTTTACACAGAGACTGGGACATCTTGGGGCTTCTTCCTGCCTGGTACTTGTGAGAACAACTGACACAATCATAGTGGTGTTAATAATAGCAGCAAAAAACCCCACCTGTTTGATGTGATCATTCAACTCTAACAATTTTTTAGTCTCCAATCCTTTAGAATCATAGCATAGTTTGGGTTGGAAGGCACCTTTAGAAGTCATCTAGTCCAACACTTCTGCAATGACCAGGGACATCTTCATCTAGACCAGGCTGCTCAGAGCCCCATCCAACCTAACCTTGAGCATTTCAAGGGATGTGGCATCGATCACCTCTTCAGGGAACCTGTTCCAGTGCTTTTGCCAGTCTGGTGTGCCATGAAGCTGTGCTCAATCCTTTCCCTGAGAAGGCAGTGACCAGCCCAGCTGAGACACCTCCTGTGCCTGAGGATGGCACTGGAGGGCTGATGGGTGCTCAGGTTTGCCCTTGGTGGGGCAGAAAGGTGGTTTCACAGTGAAGTGGAAGCTGCTGCTCTGACTCAGCTTTCCCAGAGACATTTCAGATGCATCCTGTCCAATGTGTAAGCTACTCATATGCTAAAGCGATTAATCTGAGCTACAAGGATGTAATTAACTGTCATTTAACTAACAACAGCAGTTAAACTAGCATTTAAATTTGCTGAGGCATAGATTTGATAAAAGGTCCTGAGGTGTGGCAGAACTGCTGAGGCTGGCAAAAGGCTGGTCCCAGTCAGGTTTAAATTAGCCAATTTGTTTTTAGAATCTCAGTCTGGTTTAGAAAAACCTTATTGTAGCCAGACTCCCTGGAAGGCTGCTCTTCAGATCAGCTTCTAACTCAGGCCATTTTATTAAGAACTTTAAAAACTGGGCTGAAGTTTGAGTGCTAAGCATATCTTCCCAGAAATTTTAAGGAAAGCATGTTTCCCTGAGATTGTGGAAGTCATGAAGTAACTCCAATTCTCTCTTTTTCCAGAGAGCATCAATGTCCTTGCCAGGTTTGAAGTTCATCTGCTGTGATCACCGAGGCTGCTTAGTGTCTCTGAAGAACCTCTCAAGTCTTCCTGAATCTTGATTTTTTTACTGTGTTAAGTGTAACTTATTTCTGTGAGAATGAGTAACAGCCCAGGCAAGTTCAACCTTGCTGTAATTCTCAAAATATTTTTCTTCCTGTGCTAAGCTTAGGTGCTCTTAAATTGTTTTTATTTTGCCCTCTTCAGAACACTAAAACTTGCATTTTGGGGCTCAGAAGGACATAGAAGGTAATCAAGTTCACTTACTAGATCCCGTTTTTACCTTCCAGTGACATTACGGACAACGAGTAGAAAACCTATCAATATCCCTGAACCTGAAACGGAGTCCTCACATTATTGCTCCTAATTGCATCAATTAGTGTCCTCTGATACCAGGGGCTCACCTGCTCTAACAGACAGGTCAGATGAAAGCTGGAAGGGGAAGTCAAACTGGTCACAAAGCAGATTAATGACAGAAGCAACATTCCTGACTTCCAGTCCTATAATATGGTCACTGGAGCATTTCTTACCTTGCAAGACCAAAAAGCCTGTGCTTATGATAGCTCCTACTTTAGTGATACAAAAGTTTCACTCAGGCTTGACCTATACTGGGGTTAATAATGAAAATAAAGATATAGACTAATCAGGAAAATGGAGATTCAAACTGTCTAAGGATCATCTGTGGCTGCTGCTGAGTTTGACTCTGCCTTGTATGCCCATTCAAGTCATCTTGCTTAGTTAGGGTGGCAGAATCAGATCCAGGAACATTTAGCCTTATGCCAGACAATAACTTACCTCCTGGGCATGTGTCATCTCTCTAACCAGATGCACTTTAAAATAGAGCAGTCCCTTATCCTACAAAAAAAGAGGTTTTTTTTTTCCTTTTCTTATGTGAATAAAAAAAATAATTGAAAACCACTTACCTGGTCAACATTATTTCATAGGGTGCTGAAGTATAAATCAGACACAGTGTGACCTTCATAGAAATTTCAGATTTATTTACAGTGGTTTGCACTGATCGCTTTATCTACAAGGAGCTCAGTTTCCCCTTGGTGACTCATAAGTAATGTGGTCCACGCAAACCCGTGTAAATAGATCCAATATTTCAAGGAAGGTCATGCTATATACTCTCTTTGTTTCTCAAGAATAGATGATGGCTTACTGCAGGGCTGATACGACATTTATCTTCATGAGTGAGGAGGTTGATTGTGTGGCCCAAAGGGCAGTAGTCATGGCTGGTGGGCACCCAACGGGAATGAAACACACCCCATAAAACTCTCTCTATTTTTGTGTCTATGTGATGAAAGCTCCTTACTCACCAGATAGTCTGCAGAATACTCTAAACGGTAAAGAACAGTTTTCTTTCCACAGGAGCAAGAGAAAGGAAATAAATCCTTATACATCCAGGTCTGAGAAGACCTTAACCTTCTGTGGGGAAGCAGGAAAGTTCCCTCATGAGAGAAATGTCTTGAACCTTCTTCTGATGCCTCCTTGGTCCCTATCAGGTGTCATACTGAATCAGATTGCCCACTGGCTTCATGCAGTCCAGCACTGCCTGTATCCCTTCTCCTCTGCAGACAAATTCTGATCTACAGATTGGGTATTACACCTGGAAAAGTCCAAATCCACTATACTCTTGGGCTTTTATTTTCAGTTGCATGTCTATTTTTGTGTTTGTTTCAAGGTCTTACCTTCTCAAACAGCAAGGCATCATGAGACACAGCTTATCATAACACAGCACCAACGTGTAAAGAGTTCCCAGCTCAATGTCACAAAACCCACTGGCTAAAAACGTGGTCCCGACCATTTTCTCAGAAGGGACATCTAATAAGGGGATAAGCATAAGCATCTGCTATCTTCTTCTGCTGCATTTTTCAATCATAGCGTAATGATTTTAGCCAACATATCTAGCCAGCATCATAGTTTATCATCTATATGATATTATATTTATACAAGTATTTCCATCAGCAGTACAAATGTTCTGTCTTAGCTCTTAATTTTGTTTTGCATTTTAAAAAATGGGATTATTTTTTCATGTGGTGGCAATCTAGGACTCTGGAAATCAAGGTTGAATTTGCTGTTTTGCAATGGATTTTCCAGGTGAATTTTGTGGAACTCTTTAAATTAACTGGAGAGAACACTTTCAGATGGCTGGTACCCACAGCTGATTTCTCTATACTTCAGTTTATCACTTAAAAAATTTCTTTGCCTGTTTCCATTCCTATTTATATCTCAGCATTGCCTATTAGACCTCATCTGTGTTGATCCTACTGTAAGTGAAGCTAGTAATAAAAATATCTTCCGCCCAAAAGAGAGATTTTGGAAATGAGCAGTGGCACACAGAAACAAGAATATAAATTTTCATCATGTTAACAATTTAATCACTATAAATAAAAGATTATCACCATGTTCTCAAGCTTGTCCTAGAATACTTTTAGGACTACATCTGTGAAAGAAATAAGATGCATAATGACATTGGCCCACAATATTTTAATCAATCCCTGCTCCATGTGTTTTCCAATCACTGTAACTGTGCAACTGCCTGCAGCACAGACTGGTAGTATATGAATTTTTGTCATTTGGTCCATGTTTATTTTTAAGATAGATGGGGAAGACAAAAAGAAAAGCCCCACAAGGCAGTAATTCCTCTGTTCAGGAACCCCAGCCAGGTCAGACAGCTGGTGAGGAGAAAGGTCAGCTCCTGCTGACTTTTGCAGTGTGTGGGAGAGAGACATGGAGAGCATGAAGATCAGAAGGTGAGCACAATGCCCTCAGAGACAAAACAGATGACTTTAGGATAAGGGAATACAGAAAGATGATTTAATAAAAAAAATACCCTCAAAAAAACCCCAAGACTGCTGTTTGGGAACAACCTGACTGACCTCAGAAATGTCAACAACTACAAGAGAAGTGGCCAAAGTAGGCAGGTAGTTGTTAGAGGATTTCTAAAGATGCAGAGTGTGGTATATGGGACTATGAGACCTCTGCTGCAAGTGAGACATTTGAGACTGGCCTTGCACACACAGCATCTCCTGGGAACTCCTCTTTAATATCAGCATGGAAATTGCATCTTATTTGAATACTCTTGCAATGTAAAACTGCTTTAATTGCAGCAGGGAAGTTGCATTTTGTTTAGATTCCCTTGAAAAGTAAATGGAATTCTATGAATCCTGCAATATGTTTTCTGTGACTGGTCCTTCAAAAGTTTGGTGAATACTCTGAAACGCCACTCAGCATCCTATGCAGGTTGTTGTCTGAATAAAAAAAAAAAAAAAAAAAACTGAGTTTCATGGGCATAGACATTTGCAGTATTGTTTTTTAAAGTGTGTGTGTGAGTTTTCTAATTGGCAGAAAGGCAAAGTGTAGGCAAAGCCTCATCTATGGTCAGGATTTTGAGAATGGCGTGTTATGGAATTTCTGAAGTGTCTGGTCCTGACTCCTGTTAAAGAAGGGATTCTGGGGCAGGCAGATAACATATGAGTACAGCAGGTGAGATTTCACCTCTAAGAATATCTACACAAATAACAATGCTTTGCAAGTCAGTATCCATTGGCAAAACTAGTGGTGACCATGACAACGTGCTAAAATAAACATGGGTTGTTCTCAGGGATGATGGGTCACATACTCATAATGAGTGTGGAAGGTCCTGGGGACAGAAACCCTGACCACAGCTCCAGGGCCAGTGCTGGCTGGCATCCTCCTCATCCTCCCACCCCTTGGCCCCAGCACAAACCTCAGGCTGACGCAGTTTCACAGCAGCTTTGCCATGCTGTGACCCTGTGCTGGACCCACCAGGCTGTGCTGGGCTGTGCAGTCACAGTGCTCGACAGAAGCTGTGACAGCTTACCTCACTTCGGTATCAGGGGATGATTGACAGGGATGCTCTGGAAAGTCACACTAAGTGCCTTCCTGCCTGTCCTCTTCCCAGAACATCCAGCTCACCTTTCACCTGGTTGTTGCAATGGGATTTGGTTGCCTTTGCTGGAAAAGGAACAAAATTGAAAGCGAGAGAGCGTGGCTCGGGACAAGCGTTGCCTTGCTATGGCTGCCTCCAGTCTGTGTCGGCTGGGGGGTGTCCAGTCCCTGCTGTTGAGCAGCAGTGGGTTGTGCACAGGAGATGCACGTGAGGAGATTCAGGGGCACAGTCTGATGGCAGAGTGGGTGCATTGGTGCTCCAGCTGCCTCCTGCTGCAGCACCCAGCAAACAGAGCTTTGCAAGCCTTTATAGAAGCATTATGGCACCAGAGAGTTTTGTCTGCTGTGGAGACTGGAGTTGATGTCACAGGAATATGGGACAAGCAAAAGACAGTTTTGACTCAGTCTATCGAGGGTGCTGTGACTGAGGCAAAGCTCTCCAGCAGACTAGAGCAGACGGAAAAGACAGCAGATGAGAGAGCTGGGGCTGTTCAGCCTGGAGAAGAGAAGAATTCAGGGAGACCTTAGAGCCCCTTCCAGTGCCGAAGGGGGCTCCAAGAGAGCTGGAGAGGGAGTTTTGAAAGGATCCTTAGTTACAGGACACATTGGAACAGCTTCAAACTGAAAGAGGGCAGGTTTAGATTAGATATTGGGAAGAAATTCTTCCCTGTGAAGGTGGTGAGGCTGTGGCACATATTGCCCAGAAAGGTGTGGCTGTCACATCCCTGGAAGTGTCCAAGTTCAGGTTGGATAAGGCTTAGAGCAACCTGATCTAGTGGAAGGTGTCCCTGCCCATGGCAGGCATGGAACTGGATGATCGTTAAAGTCCCTTCCAACACAAACCATTACATGAAAAAACCCCAAATATAACAAAGCAAACAAACAAGCATAAAACCTACCCAAAAAAATCTCTGCAGAAGAGGAGAAAACTGGATGCACAAGCAGAGCACAGGAAATGCTGAGCAGTACAGACATCATGGGTGTGCTGAGCAGCAGAGAGCTGCATGCAGGAAAGGAGTGTCTGGTGGCACACAGATGCTTCCCTGCCTGCAGAGTGTTCAGCAGCAGGCGGGTTAATTTAGTGGTGTTGCACTCGGAGCATATCCAAATGTTCCACTGGTCGCTCTTGAGTTCCTCTGTGTCTCAGGTGTACTCTTCAAGTATTTTAAAAGGGGCAATGTTTTTTGGTTGTTTTTTTTTTTTTTTTTNAGTCCTGTGGCTGTATTAGGAACAGAAACTTTCTGTGAGATACAATACATGCACTGAGAAGAGGGATTTTTTTTCTTATATTTGTATTTTTTCTTTCTTTTTTTTTTTTTTTTTTTTTTTTTTTTTTCTGGTAGCGAGTACATCCAGGCAGATATAATTTTAATATAAAGGGGAAGTTTACTAGAATAGAATTTAAGAATATTAAAAAGGGATTTGGTTCCGAGAGAAATATTAGCAGTAAAGGCAAGGATAAGGATTTTGGAGAAATTTAATTAAAATTTAATCTTCTTTCTAATTAAATTTCCTTTTAATTAAACTTAAAATTAAATTCGCTTTGTTTAATTGGAGGAATTTAAAAAGTATTACCTCAGAATGTCAATCATTTTTTTTTTTTCACACTATAAAAAATAGTTTACCCTGGTTTGTCTAGTTTAAAGGATGAGATTTCACATGGAGTGGGAAGAAATAGTAATAAAAACATAACATTTAAATGTAAATCAATTTACTTCTCAGTTATCTTCCACCTCGTTTCCTTCTCCCCCTCTCCATTCCAGCATGCTGTAAATGAGGACAAAATGTTTTTCCCTCTCAGGAGCCTGTCTGTGTCAGCAGGGAATGCCCTAACCCTTTTGACATCTGGGCCACTCACTTATTACAGGACGGAGCTCTGGGCCGTGACAGTGCTTTGCTCTGCTTGATGCCATTAATTTTCCTGCTTTGCCAGTCATAATTTCTCTTTTTTCTGTTTGTTTGACTTTTTTGTTGGGTTTTTTTTTTTTTTTTTTTTTTGTTTTTTTTTTTTTTTTTTTTTTTTGTTTTTTTCCCAGTGAGAGGGAGTCTTGGGGATGTGAAAGGAAACAAAGGAACAGAAAGCTGTTCCGAGGTAGCAACGCCTGAGGATGGCTCTGCACCAGCATCACTCAGTGCTGCCCTGCTGCCCTGCACCTTCCATTTGCCTTTTAAGCCCCACCCTGCCACCTTCCTGCCCCTCCATCCCTGTTCTCCAAAATGCCAGAGTATGCCTCGTTTTGCCTTAAGTTCTGCTCCTCTTGCTTTCCCCTTTGATCCCCTCTCTGCTGGCTCACAACTCCTCCCCTCTGCTGAAAGCCACCTGGCCAAAGCCATTAGTGACCTCCTGGCCTGAGCTAAACCAAAAAGTGATTTTTCTGGTCTCAATTTTCTTGATCTATCTTGCTCTCTTCATCTACTTAGTCCTCTTCTGCTTCCACTTTACTGATGTGGATGACTGTCATTGTAGATCAATGGATACCTTTTCATGGCTCTTGCACCTAATTCCTCTGCTTATAGATTGGCATCTTGCAGGCTCTTTTCACATCCTCATCTCTCCTCTTGGCCTCATTCAAATGACAACTCCCACTGTCCCTGCCTTTTTGTGTTCCCCTCTACCTTCCAGGCCACTCTCCATCTGTATTTCTTCTGCTCCCATTTTCTCCCTCATTTTTCCATATTCGGTGTTTTTGGTGGTTTTGTTGTTGTTGTTGCTTTTATTTTAAAACTCTTCTCTCTTCTGTATCCTACTGTTACATGTCTCCCATCACTGCAGTCAAAGGCAACAGCATCCAGCTAAGGTTCAGGTCATGAATCCAGTGAACCAGGGCTGATCAAACTGAGAGGTCACTCCCAGCCTATTCCTCTCTAAACATGCAAAGATGAAACCTTCAACTCCTCTACAAAGAAGCCCTGGGACCTCAGTGATGCCTTTTTGCCCACCTTCTTATCTTGAGACACTCTTTAAATAATCTCTGCCCTCAGAAGGAGAATTATACTTTGCACTTCATTCCATTGAACCCATCTTTTCCTCAGCATCGATGTTGTCCTGGCTACAAACAGAAGCATTTTTAAAGAAGCTGAAACTGAGCCTTTGGAAAAGCTGTGGTAGACAAGGAATGAGAGAAGCAAGGACCAGAAACTGAAATGTTGCCGGTAAACTGATGGTTGCTCATTTCTGTGCTTTGCTGCTTGTGCTTTGAATGGCTGACATCACAGAAATGTGAATCAAAGTAAGTTGAGCGGGATGTCACAGTAATCAAGATGGGAGACAAGGGACCTGGAGAGTGTCTGAGCCTGAATTTGCCAAATCAATTGATAAAAAACCAGTTTTCTCCATAATAACATAATCAGTCTCCTCTCTAAATAGTTCAGGTGCTGAAATTGCCTTCTGTGCTTGAATTCATAATAATAAGAAATAATAAAAAGCTCAAGCAAAAGGATTAAGCAAGAATGAGCTGTGTGTACGTGCTCTATGCAAATTGATGACACCTCTGTATTCATAATTCATTGCAAGTGGTTGAAGGTAAATAGATTTTTATTTTTATTCCCTGTGAATCGCTCACATAAGCAGGAGCTATCTCATTTGAACATTTTTCGCCTCTTGTTTTATTTAAGTTGAGAAAGAAAGTAAACAGATGACTGTAGCAGCTCCTGATCTCAGATTGTATGAGATGCTGATGCTGAGGCTATAAGACCCTGTTCAGATAAATCCTTTCTGCTCTGTCTCAAAGCAGAGCTGGGGCTGGGGACCTGAGGTCAGGGCATAGAAGAGGGGGGCATCCCCCCAAATTGTGTTGGTTTGAAAGATTGTGAAGGGGAAGTTAAGAGAGAATGGTGTTTATGATCCCTGTCATACTCACTGTTATTTCCTATTTGAAGACCTAACATTATTTCTTTATGTAATTAAGCAAAACCATGAACGCAGATCAGCCCATGAAACCGTGCAGAAGCATATTCAGGGAACCACAGTATGACCTTAGTGGGAACATTATGTATAACAGGGCTTGGGAGCAAGAAAGAGAAAAAAAGAATTCAAACAAACACTTTTATCTTGATGACCCTTAAATGAAAGGACAAGGAAACAGTATGATCAGCTAGCAAAACATTGTGAAGATAAGAGCCCTTTGTCAGCACAGAGGGCCTGATTCTCCCTTCCTTTGTCATTTGCATCTGTGCAAGGAGAATGACAAATTGCAGGAAAGATGCCACAAATCAGATCAGTTTAAACCAGTTCCTGGCTTTGCACGTGCTTTAATGACAGTACAAGGTGAACAGACTTGACTCAGTCCCAAAAAACGATCAGTTGATCTGGAACCTGAGCTGTGGTTGTATTAAGTATCAAAATATAAATTTTAATGTTGCCAGAATAAAAACAAAAACACTGTACCGCAATAAAATGATAAAGAGAGTATTGGAATATCATGAGGTACTTTAGTAAATATTTCCTTAAAAGTACCTAATTAATTTTCAGACTTCTGTTTCCTTTTGGCATCTTAGGACACTAAGGTATTTCTACTATGAGTTGCTTTCTTTTTTACACAAGTTCAGTTTTATCCCAATTATCCACCAAGTAAAAACAGAAAAACACAAAAAGCCCCCCAAAGCCCTTTATAGTATTTCCACAAGACTAATATCAAGCAGATGTATCCTGCTGAGTTCACAGTATATTTTAAACAAAATGACCCCAATGTTGTGCTGGATCTTACAAATGCTGATATATATGAATATGAATACTTTTCCATGGGGGAGCATTCTCAGGTGTATCCAATGGGTCAGTCTTTCCCTGTTTGAAATGGTAATCATATGCATGGGGTTGTTTTTCAGTTTCATTTAGTTCTTTTAAAGTGTTTATTTTTGCAACACATTGTCCTATATTTTGGTATTTTTTCCTGTGCATTTCTCAAGGCCGCTAAAAATAATGCACGACAATGTTTAACTCTTGTACGGCTTTGACCGGTAAAATCCCCAGAAATATGGATGCACACTGGCTGCTGCCTAGTTAGAGGTTTCCAGACATAAATCATGAGATGTCTATAAGGCATGAGGGAACACCTGCCCAATTTTTTAAAGTAGTGTAGGTTCTCATTCTAAAAAGAACAGGAAATATATTTGAGGAAAATTTAAGTGTCGTGAAGGCAAAATCCACCACTCGCTTCCTTCCTTCCTCCACTGCAATCTCCCCTGAAATCTCCCCTTGGAAGTCCCTAAGGATGGGATTCAGCCTGAATGAGGGTTTGGGTGTCTGTGCCTGAACCTGAATTTAGACATCTCCAGCGTGTCAGTGAGTGGTGTGCTGTATAAATCTATGTGAGTTGTAACCAAAGTGTCTAGATGACACTCACATTCCAGGATGGAAATCCCAGCTTCCACCTGGCCTCTGCTATCATCTGGAGGCATCTGAACTCTGCATAAGCCCTTGAAACATAGAGAGAAAAGATAAAGCATTTTCTTTTTTCCCCAAAATTTATTTTCTTTTAACTCATAGACCTGTCTCATTATGAGAAATTTCAGTGTCCCAATGTAGTGGACTTGAGGACCTACATAATCCCATAATTCAAATTTACAAAATCCTGACATGAAAGCTGGAGAGTCATAGAACTGCCCTCAACTTCTGTGGTAAGTGATGTCCACCTTTGGTGTCTGACAGAGGTCAGCTTTGTCCACAGAATGGCTCAGTCTGGGAGCTGGACATCCCAGTTGATTTGGTCAATAATCCTTGTAGAGAGAGCTGTAAGTGACCTTTCTCCAACTTTATTCATAAAGGTATGAAAGAGAAATTCAGGCCCAGGAGCAGTAAGCCTATTTTTTGCAGCAAATACATTTTGGACAAAAAATTTGGAAGGTTCCCTGGTGGCAGATTCTGTAGTAGAAGATGTCCCTTCCCGTGGCAGGGGCCTTGAAACTGGATGGTCTCTAAGGTCCCTTCCAAACCAAACCATTCTATGATTCTGTGATTCTATGAAAAAATAACTGCCTGTATTATACTATATTATACTGACAATATTACTGTGTATTGGACTGACTGTAGGTATGCATTTAGGATATTTAATCCTCTCAGATTTATAAAAAAGGCAGTATTGACTTTGTGCCTGTTGGGGTTTTAAGAGTTCTCTTTTTATTTTCTTTTTCTTTTGAAAGAATTTTTTCCC
>VZTH01002859.1:323530-373143 GCA_013397815.1 Aleadryas rufinucha
CGGGAGCCGCCAGCGCCCCCTGCCGGCTGTGAGCGTCACTGCACCGAAGGGGAAAGGGCCTGAGAGCCGAGAGAGGCCGGCACTGGGTTACTGGTTCTGTTTGGTACCACTGCCAGAGTTACTGTTGTTTGTTTACCTTGTTATATATAAGTAAAGAACTGTTATTCCTATTCCTCATACATTTGCCTGAAAGCCCCTTAGTTTCAAAGTTATAACAATCTGAAGGGAAGGGGGTTGTATTTTCCATTCCAAGGGAGGTTCCTGCTTTCCTTACAGACACCTGTCTTTTAAAACCAAGACAGTGCCCCATCCAGGGAGGAGGCAATTAAGGTGGGCTTACTTGTGTCCATAGCTTTCAGCCACACTCAACACAATTCATACCCAGTGAGTATATTGAGTTTACGACACAGATGCTTAAACCAATTATCTCTTCTAATTTATCTCTTTTTCTTATTGAGAGAAAGTATTTGTCCCACATAATAATCCAGCTATCAGTCTCTCGGTGTGAACCAGGTTGGCAATAGAAAGGAAAAAAAAAAAATCTGACTTTCCTCAATATCTCATTTTATTTGGAAAATGGGTCCAAGTCACCAAGTTATTTTGAGCATTTTGAGGAATATTACTTTTTCGTCTTGCTGATCTATATCCATACCCATGTCAGCTGGGATAGGAGGAAGGATAGAAGTTTAATTTTGCATGTCCCAGTTTTGTGCTTTGACTGCAAACCGAAATGCCCCCTCCCCTCCTGGCAGTGTACACTGAGGTGGGGTTTTGACAGCGGCCTTTAATAGAGTTTCAGGAAGCGTGGATGGAAAAGACCTATGAGGTCATCTAGTCCAGTTCATAGCCAGAGCGATAACTCAGGCTGTTCTCACCAACAGAGGTGATGGTACTCGGTGGCAATACAGACATAAATTCTGAGTCAAAGATCCCTAAATTTTGCAGCATGAGATTCAAGAAGATGAAAAGTCTGGAGCAGCTTCAGTTATTTTTGATAGCAGTTTTTATTAAATTATTTATACAAACATGAATAAGGCAGTATAAAAGGGGCTGAGCATTTAACTATATTTACTTATCTTTTTAAGTATGAGAGGGTTTGTTTGTTTGTTTGTTTTATTTTCTTTAAATTACTGTTCCTGTGTCTAGATTATGAGGGACAAAAATTGAGAAGTTGGCTTTTTCTACGGGGTTGTGGCACTTTTAGTGGTGTGACAGGGAGGAGAGGGTTCAGGGGTCATATCAATGCTGGTCAAATATTCTGAAAGACAAAAACTTTTTCTGATGTTTCTAGCGTTTTGAGCTGTGTGTCATCATGGATGTGCTGAGTTCTTGCCTGCTGAAGCTGATGTATGAGATTGTGAAAGATTCAGGCAGGTGTTACTACATCTGATCCCACATGTTTTTCCTATCAGGATTTTGTGTGACTGTTTCCTCCTCCGTGGTTATGAACTCTCAAACATTTTTCTGTGTTTTTTTTTTTTTTTTTTTTTTTTTTTTTTTTTTTTTTTTTTTTTTTTTTTTTTTTTTTTTTTTTTTTTTTTTTTTTTTTTTTTTTTTTTTTTTTTTTTTTTTTTTTTTTTTTTTTTTTTTTTTTTTTTTTTTTTTTTTTTTTTTTTTTTTTTTTTTTTTTTTTTTTTTTTTTTTTTTTTTTTTTTTTTTTTTTTTTTTTTTTTTTTTTTTTTTTTTTTTTTTTTTTTTTTTTTTTTTTTTTTTTTTTTTTTTTTTTTTTTTTTTTTTTTTTTTTTTTTTTTTTTTTTTTTTTTTTTTTTTTTTTTTTTTTTTTTTTTTTTTTTTTTTTTTTTTTTTTTTTTTTTTTTTTTTTTTTTTTTTTTTTTTTTTTTTTTTTTTTTTTTTTTTTTTTTTTTTTTTTTTTTTTTTTTTTTTTTTTTTTTTTTTTTTTTTTTTTTTTTTTTTTTTTTTTTTTTTTTTTTTTTTTTTTTTTTTTTTTTTTTTTTTTTTTTTTTTTTTTTTTTTTTTTTTTTTTTTTTTTTTTTTTTTTTTTTTTTTTTTTTTGTTTTGTTTTGTTTTGTTTTGTTTTGTTTTTTTGGTGAAAACAAACTGTGGATAGCAGAGAACAACTTTGCAGCATGTGACAGGCTCTCAGCACCCCCTAGATAGTTATTCAAAGGCCTTCTAGATCTCCAGGCATGCTGATGTATCCACCAAACCTCAGATCTTCACTGTCCCGCAGGAGATAGATATGTGTATTTTTATTCTTCTCCCTCATATATGTGCAAGAGATGAATCACCCAACCTACAGAAAAGAGAACACAGACCTTTCCCAAGGGAAGCAGTGGAAGGGAGGGGAAGAAGAGGGAAAATGTTCTCTCTTGGTCACCCCTTGGGAGGAGGACAGAAGATGGCACAGTGGTTGTGCCACGCTTGGCCGGCGTCCCGTCACGACATCAGAGTGCCCACGCCAGGCTGTTCAGGGCTGCGTGGGTGTGCCGTGCTCTTGCTTTTCCTGGAAATTTCACATTTGTTGAAATGAGCATGCATATTTAAAAAAAGGTGTGTGTGGGAGCTGATGAATCACGTCTTCTGTCAAAGACTCCAGACACCCAGCTGAAGCACGGCTGAGTGTCTGGAGCTCTTTACTCATCTTTATTCTTGTGTGGGCTTTCATTTCTCACAGAATTTTCCTTCGTGTCATACAAAGGTTCCTTTTATCAGCTGCTTTCCCAGCTCTTTCCCTTTCACCCACCCAGCCATGCTCCTCAACCCACCTCTCCAGAGGCACTTCCTGATGTTCATCACCTCCTCTTTATGTGACATCCCAGCTACTCATTTAGTGGTTCTTCCACATAAATGCTACAATTAGGGCCTTATTCAAACCTCTGCTCGGTGACACAATATTACTGATTTGCAAGTGTGCGTCCCTGGATCCTGTGAGGTGACTGGTGCCTGCTCTCCCTGGCTGCACCTGCCACGCTGGGGAGGACACAGGGAAGGAGAGAGACAGCATGAGCCAAGCAGAGACCAGTTAAGCATAATATCCTCCTTGTCTCTGACTCAGGGGTTTCCCCAAATCTTAGGAGGTTTTAGTTGATTTTGCCCTGACAGCAACAGGCAGTGCCATGGAGGGAGGCTAAAGGGGATCCTTTTTTTCCTTGAGAATCCTGTTCCCGATTCGGGTTCATCATTTCTGTCTATAGTTTCCTGAAATGAGTTTGTAGACAGGTGGGGGGGTTCATCTTTTCTCCCAGGTAACAAGGAAGAAGAGGAAATGGCCTCAAGTTGTTCCAGGGGAGGTTCAAACTGGATATTAGGAAAAAATTCTTAATGGAAAGTGTTGTCAAACATTGGAACAGGCTGCACAGGAAAGTGGTGAAACCACCATTTATGGAAGTGTTAAAAAAACCCGTATTTGTGGTGCTTAGAGACATGGTTTAGTGGTGAGTATGGCATGGTTGGAATCCATGCTCTTAGAGGACTTTTCCAGCCCTAAAGATTCTATGACTATGACTCATGGTCCTTGTCAACTGTGAGCACTACCAAAGCTTTCCAGGGAGATGAAGTTCTCTGAAGGGCCAAACACAAAACAACTGGCCTGTGACATGGTGAAAACCTATTTAAAAAGCAATATAAACCCCTCAGAGGCCAGGGTGAGTGAGAGATGTGTGTGAGCATATGCCCCTGAAGCTGCAGCAGGATGTTCATGAGCAAGGTCTGGTGTTGGAGCCCTGTAACAAGGTGAGGGCTCAGATGGGCACCAGGCAGGAATCTCTCAGGCCACAGGCACAGCCATGAGGCCTTGTGTCCCACAGTCCTGGAAAGGCTGGGATATTCACTCATTAAAGGGTACGACTCAGTCACACAGGCAGATTAATTTGCCGTATTTGTATTACTAAATAAAGCAGTGTTGGGCAATGCTGCTTTATAGATTAATTGCACCGATAAATTGCAGGTGCATTTTCCTCTCAGGCAAGCAGGCACTACCACAAACCATGTCTGAACTCTTTCTGGGTGTTAGTTTTGGGCCAGGGGCCCCTCCCAGGGGGCAGTCAGGATGCAGCCACCCACTGCAGGGGGACAGAGGGCTCAATACTGACGTGAGCTGTGGCGTGCCAGCTGGCCTCAGTGTCACGCTGTGGGCTAAGGCACATTTAATTTAATAGCATGGACAAAGTCACAAAATCCAGCTTTTCAGCAGCCTAATCAGTTTGGACAGAGGGCTGCTCTGGCGTGGCCGTATTGACTCTGGTTTGGAAGATGGCTCAATTGGTCCTGTCTCAGATCTCTGCTCAGGCTCCAGTGCCGTGCAGACAGAGCTTTGTAGCTCCTGCTTTCCATTTCCAGAACTAAACTCAAAAGTCAATGGTAATTTTCTTCAAAGGGTTGGGATGCACCCTTTACCTTTTGCCTTTGAATTGTTTATTAAATTCTTGATTTTTTTTCTTACAAATTATGTGCATCACTTAAAGGCAAGACACAGAATTGTCTTGCAGTCCCAGGGACATTAAATACAGCCCTTCTGAGGGGATTTAAGATGTTTTTCATAGCAGCTTGTAGGAATCTGTTTCCCAGTACATACAGACTAAGTGCTGTTTTAATAGCTTTGACTTTTGGAGCAAAAGCTCAGTAAGTTGTAATTAAAGCTGGTCATTTGTTTTTAATGAAATCATTTTCCAGGGCAAAAAAAAAAAAGTATATGCAGCTTTGCCCAAATCAAAACTTGTTGTGAAAATGTGCTGATTTCAGTGACATTTTTTATGGGAGTAAGTCCAAATGAATCATTTCAATCTTCCCCTTGCATTTTGATAATGTCAGAATGTTTCATTTCAAGAATATTGAAACATTTCATTTTAGCAATGCAGTAGGAAAGAGCTGTGGAGCGCCAAGTAATCTTGTCTTCAGCATTTGTAAAGCACAGAGTTTAAAGTAGAAAAGATGGTGGGCCCCAAACTTGTTCCTCCAAAGCCTGTTCAGGCTTGATTTTCCCTGTGTTACATATATGGTGTCCTTCAATATGTCTTGAGAAAACTGCGAGGACTGAATGCAGGAGGATTACTGGAAATCTGGAACTGACAAAGAGAATTGAATTTTTATTTAAGGAAAAATAATGAAAAGCTAAATAAATAAATAAAGTCTAAAAAAAACCAAACAAAAGCCAAACCAAAACCCCAGAGAACAAGCAACTAACCAAATTTTCACTTTGCAAGGGTTTCCCTTTGTGTATCTATCCTGGGGAAGATTTTTTTATTGGTTGAGTTTTTGGGGGTTTTTTACTGCTGGTTTGTTTGGTTTTTTAATAGAACCAAATAGATCCATTTATTTCAGAAGATAGGGAGATATTCAGAAGTCACCATTGACCTCTAACTTCATGTTTTACCTAAATTCACTTTCCTGCACTATCAAGATTTTGGGGCTTCTTTGGTGATCCTCCTGCCCAACTCTTCCAGGAGGCTTGACACTGTGTGAACCCCTAGGGGTATTCTTTTCTACTCTGCCAACAGAGAATGTTGCCCTCCAAATTGGCATGGTTGCAGTGGATTTTGTGTAACCAAGATAATTTGTAGATGAACAAGAGTCTTATGAAAGAGTAGCTAACGAAAACCAGAAACCAGTAGAAATTAATGGAGGTGAGTGACCGAAGTGCAGTTCTAGAAAACTAGAGAAAACTATTTAAACTCTGTAATTTAAAAGAGATTATTCAAGGAGTGTTTTGAATGAACTAATCAATGAACATTAGGAATCTTAAATCACAATTAAATTTTATTATTTGTCAGCATTAAACCAAACGAGCTTGTTTTCTTTTTAGCTGCCATATTTGAAATCATTTGGAATCTAATTGAAAACACTGAAGGTAAATTAAATTGCAATATTTGCAATCACATAGGAGAGTTTTTTTAAAAAGTGTTTCAGATGAACTTTGCTGGCGTTTCCTAATGCCCATGAAGTCAGTGGCTTGGGCTATGGCTATGGTTGAACATTACATGTGTTTATGTACCTCCAAATTACCTCTAGATTGTCTCCCCTGGAGAGCCTCCAGTTTGACCTGGGCTAATTTCAGCATCTCACACGGCTTTAGTGATCTGTGTTTAATTTAGTGCTCCCATAGCTCTATCCCAGGAAGTGTCTGACTGGTGGGTTTAACCCTAGTTAAGTCACAATGATGTGAATCACAGAGAGCTGTGACTGAAGAGCAAAACTGGCCTTGATCTTGTCCTGGAAGGAACATCAGGGGTGAAAATATTTTTTTTCTTGCTGCTCTGTCAAGCCACCTGATCTCCTTGCTCTTTTTTGTAAATGTTGACAAAATCAGAGAGGAGAAAGTACTGAGCAGGAAGACCTCATGATGTTGGAAAGATGGAAGTAAGCTTTGTGTTTGGCTGCAGTCAAAAAGGTTCACAGTCTCCTGTTGCCCAGTTTCACTGGTGGAGTGACACACCTGGTTTTGGGTAAGAGGGGAGTTAAATATGAGTTTCTGTCATAGCTGATTGGTTTGCCAACTTGATGGGATAGTCCTTTCTGAATTGTCAGTTTATGAATATATAATCCTTTAAGGCACATGTAATAGGGAGTTAATTACTTCTGCTCTTTGGGAGGATGTATTTAGCATTTCTTTAGAGTTTTAACACTTTCTTCCATTCTTTTGATTTTCTTTTCCGTCAATTTAATTTCAACAGTTTTTAATATGAGTGGAAAATCTATTTAAAATAGATCAAAATACCCGCATGTCTCTCCTTTTTTTAAATCTAAATAGGGATAACTCTTACAAAATTTCAGATCTTAATAATCACTAATGTCATTGTCCATCTTTGACAGTCTACAGAACAGGGAATTTTATGCTTCTAAATTTATTAAGGAAGCTATTACTTACTTATTAAACGCATCATGAATTCTGCTATGAATAACAGTATGCTAATGTTCAAATAACTGCTTATATTAGTAACTAATGATCACCTCTAATAGTCCTGCTATATTTGTGTGCAAACCACCTTCCTATTTATAAACCAGCTACATTATGTGTCTGTTATTTGAAGCTTGCATTTAAATACAACTTCCAAATAAGCAAATATATTTATGTATCCAGGTGCAAGAAGACACGAGCTCATTTCACTAAGATGGGCAGATGGTGTTTCACATGGAACTGAGCTCTGTCATCTGGCTGGAGCTCATGGACTGGGAAAGACTGTGGGCTGTCTCCATCATGGCTGTACCACTTGTCTATCTGGCCTGGTTTGCATCAGGCCATTTGAACAGTATCAGTGGGCTTAGTTTTCATTTCATTTTCTGCTGAAAAGAAAAAAAGCTGTAATGTGAATTCATCGTAGCAAAGTGGCTGGAGGCTCCTTGTGCCATCAGCACTGTCTCACAGTGAGGAGAGCAGGATTCTCTCCTCGTGGGGGCCGTTCATACCAGGGCACTGCTTTTGCTGCTGGTCCCCACCTGTGGAGATGCAGCTGATTAATGAATAATGAGCAGATGATGATGAGGAGCCAGAGAGACACCAAACTACTGCAGAGGTGCTGTGGAGGATCAAGGCTCAGAGAGTAATGGAGAAGGACAATTATCCATGTTTTCCTTACTGTTACATTAAAGCTTTTGAATGTCTTGAATCCCTTTAAATAACATTGATAGAGTTTTCAAGAAATTTTGCGATTGTTATCGTTGTGAATTTCATGAGGAGAGATACAGGTGAGAGGAGAAAGCTCAGTCAGTTCCTGTGGTCTTGGAAATGAAATTCTATACATTTTCTGTCTACAAGATTGTAGGAAAAATAATTTACTAACATCTGTTAACAAAAATGTGATATTTTTTCTTTTTCTCTCTCTGTGAAGAAACAGAAATTGTCTTTGATTTTACATTAAATCCCCTTATTCTAGATTTGGCTGGGACAGAGTTAATTTTCTCCTTAGTTCCTGGTACAGTGCTATGTTTTGCATCTAGTCTGAGAATAATGTTGGTAACACACTGATGTTTCAGTTGTTGCTCAGCAGTGCTCACTCCAATCAAGGACTTTTCAGGGTCCAGTCCTCTGCCCATGAACAGGTACACAGGTAGCCAAGAGTCAGCATGGCCAGGAGAGCTAGAAAAAGGGATATTCCATATTACAGAACTCATGCCCGGTAAATAAACTGGGGGAAGTTGGCCAGGAGGGGTGATCACTGCTTGTGGCTGATCTGGTTATTGGTCAGCGAGTGGTGATGAATTTTCTTGTGAATCACTTGTTTCTTTTTGGTTTTATTCCTCTCTTATACTCTCCCCACTTTTCTTCTTCATTCTTCTTCTTATTATTATTATAGTTATTATTAGTGTTGTTGTGATTATGATTATGATTATATTTTACTTTATGTCAAGCATTGGTTTGTTCTTATCTCAATCCATGAGTTTTTACCTTTTTCTGATTCTCCTCTACATCCTGCTGGGGACACAGGGAGGGAAGTAAGCAGCTGTGGGGTGCTTAGTTGATGGCTAGGTTAAACAACAACCTCAACAACTCATTAAATTGAACATTTAATGAAATAATAATGATTCCTTTAAACCGAGTACTACCTATTTATGATTCCTTAAGCATCACATATGTATAAATATATATGTATACTTCTTCAAATTTAAGAAAGGGCCATGCAACTTTGTCCCAGCCTACAAATAAATCATTGTAATTGTGTTAAGACGCATTGTCACATCAGACAGAGGGTTAGGCCTTCTAACAAAGCTGCTGCTTTTTTGACTTTACCATTTTGAATCATTCAGTTTTGACTTTCAGGTTACACTAAAATACATCTTTGATATGCTAGACAGAATGAGCTGCTTAAATCTCTCACTGCAAGGCATTTCTCTAAACTTTCTAATATTTTTTGCTGGCTCTTCACTGCATCCTTGACAATTTTTCAGTATCTTTTCAAATGTGTTCTGATATCAATCTCACCAGTGCTATAAACAGAGGTAAAAATCATCTCCCTGTCGTGCTGATTTTGCATGCTGCCAAATTCCCTGCACCCACCTGTTGTTTCCTATTTTTGTTACCAGTATTAAAGAATGGCTTCATGGATACCTCAATAAACCTGAAGGACAGTGATTTGCCACCCAGAAACGGGAAAGACTGCAAAACCGAAATTCACACCTGAGTTTTCCACCAGACCCAGAGAAACTACAGCACAAAATGATAAGTTTCAAAGTACAGTGCTCTGGGCCCAGTTCCAGCACCACTGGAAATGCTCCAGGATCTTCCTCCACCCTCCACTGCCACTTTAGAGTGGTACTGCTCTCTATAGATTTTATGTGGATGGTTCCATATCGATGTCCCAGTGCTTCTCAAGTGTTATTACCCTTCTTTAGTAACTGCACTCAGACTTTGGGTTCCGTTTTCACTCAGGGGACAGAAGCATCTCCAAGGCTGGCTTACCCTCCCCTGCTATTATTTACTTTCTGCCTGCCATCTGGTAGCCTCACCTTCTACTTCTCAATTCTAGCCTTGGAAAGAAAAATTAAATCTTTCTCTGCTTACCTTTGCCAGGTCATCATCCCTGGTTTTAAGACCAGTAGCAAATATCCCCTCTTTTTTCTTTTTCCTCAGGCTGAGCCCCAGTCTTCTTTGCTGTTCTTTAATATGAGTCGTTTCATAAATTTGATCATCCTTGTCATCCTTGAGCGTTCCTTGCCATCAAACCAATAATCCCCCTGAAATCTAAACACAACAGTAAATTTCAGAGGCCTCTCAGGTAAAAAAAAAAAAAAAAAAAAAATCATCATGGCTATCACTTTTTGAACAGAAGACTCTTCTTAGTCCCTTGAAATTCACACGAGTCCTTCTCTTGGCTTCAATCTATGAGCTCAGTATATAGAGGCATACAGTCAGATCCTGGAGTGAAAAGCTGCACTTGAAAAGTGTAAAGAAAGCAAAATTTTGAGAATTTCCCATTATGGGTTTAATCCGGATCCTTAGACATTAATGATAGCGTTTCTTTTTACATCAGGGTTTGTTGGACGAGGCCCAGACTGTCTGTAAAAATGCTGAGCATATCTTTTATTGAACATTTTCTTATTTAATGTGCCATTTTCTGATGTATATTTGATAAACAAATTTGTTACCAGAAGCGTTCTTGTTACAAGTGACATTTAAACACAAATGCAGATTTATATATGAGTAATTGTGTTTCGAGTGTAACTGTGTGCATGTCAGCATTTTGCAAATGTTACAAAAATGTACAAGCCCAAGCAGAAAAAACTACTTGCCCATCTTCTGCTACATTTGATGTAATGAAAGGTAATTACCTTCTATTTACACATTAAAAGAAAGCACTCATCTTGGATAAGACCATGATTGAAAGTCTGTTGAACTTAATGGAAGTCTTTCAGTTGTTTTTGGTGAAAGGTGTCTCAGGCTTCCAGGTGGAAAGGAAGATTTTGCAGCGCTGTTAAGAGATCTTTTGAGATTAGAAATGAGGGATTGTCACCACAGTGTTCAGGTGCTGTAGAAATGTCTCCTGAAAGTCTTGCCTCTGGCACTCATCTTCTTGTTGCACTAAGGTAAAGAAAAAGCTGTTGACTCATATCTACCAGAGGTGAAAATCCAATCTCACATATGTCCTTGCCATATAAGAACATTTAGAAAAGAAATACATGTCCTTTAAATTATATCAATTCACCTTACATGACGAAGAAAGAGACCATTTCTAAAGGATATTGATTGAAATGGAAATACATTCAAATAAATGGATTCTTAGCTTGAAATAACCTTTGCAGTAAGTGAATGGTCTATTTTGAAAGTATGATGGGTGTTCTGAGGGGCACTACTGTATCTTAATTTTATTTCATTGCTATAGAGAGTTTTGTCTGTTTATGAAAATGCTATGCAAAGTGAGATCTATGGATTTCAGAATGAGGAGGAGCAGGAAATTTTGTCTTAAAAAGACATTTGCCTTTCTATTTCTTATTATTCTTTAGTATCACGAAAGACCAGAGCCAGAGACTCAAGCAAAGATGAGTTTTCCTAGGCTCCATATCAAACACAAAATAAAAACCATTCCCTTTCCATGAAACCTCCTATTTTAAATGAGTTAGACAAAGAATAGGACTAAGGAAGCAGCAAAATTTGTTTTGTAGTGAGGGATGCGAAGAGATCTTTGTCTGAACAAATACAGAAGAGGAATTAAAGACCTTTATTGGGCAAATCTCAGCTCTACTCTCAATGGACTGATTTTACAGTAAATTACTTGATAAGCAGAGAAAAATCTAAAAAAGGGGTGACTGATGATTTGGGTCTTCTGTGACTTGGGAAAAACACTTTGAAAGGCTGATCACTGCACCACAGTCCCATGGTCATCTGTGTCCATCTCTTTTGCATCCCAAAGCTGGGCTTTGGTGTTGAGACTGAACTGCTGTGTGGGTACAATGCAAAGATCACAGGTCAGAGAGGGCAAAGCCTGAGGCTGTTGCTTAGCAGTTGTGGATCTTGGGTGGGGAGTCTCAAGTGTCTTCTTTCAAGGTTGTGTGGTACTTTGCTGAGGAAAAGAGGTGCTTGCAGGTTCTTGGATACTCAGCTGTGGGAAAGATACTCTTGCATCAGTGACAGAGACAGGGACATAGATTCTACAGAAACTGCCTGGTGGTTTCTTCATATTTTTCCTTTGATCAGGCTTCACTTTGCTGCAAAAGGTCTATACAAGGGCTAGGAACTTAACTCACACCTACCAACAGCTCTTTGTTTAAAATAAAGCATACAGAAGAGTGAAGTAGAACTTGAAACCAATTGTGAAAAAACCAGAAGTCTACCGAGTCCTCCTCCATTTCAGAAAATGTCTGCACTTAAAAGGGGCTAAGAACCTAAATGTGAGTATTTTGCAACCCCCAAAATGCCAAAATTGTTATGAACTTTAGGGATTGTCCAGGAAGTGTGGAATCTAAACCACTTTCAGATAGATTACAGGTGCATGGAATGTGTGAAGGCATCATGCATTTCTGCTTCTGATTAAACCAGGAGAATCCACAAAGGCTTTGCAGACCATCTGGTAAAATGTAGATATTGCAATGGTAGAGAACATTAGCAGGTTTTTGCCACAACGTTGCAAACTACAGAATTTAGAAAAATTGAGGGTTTCATCAGTGAATTTGCCAGGAAAAGAGTTTGCTGATGACAGAAATAGGGGCTGCACCGAAATTCTGTTTCTAAGGGTCTAAATACTCCTGGGCCATCCTGTTGTGCTGCTGCTTTGGGAAGCTTCCCAAGCAAAGACACATGATACTATGCTTTCAACCAGTCATGCCATCCTTTTGTTCATGTGCATGGCATAGAGTTTGGAATGAGATGATTTTGAAGGTGCCTTTCATCCCAAACCATTCCGTGATTCTATGATTCTATGTCAGGGCTGTCTTCAAGTATACAACTCTTGCTCCCTTCACAGGTCAACTCCCATCGTGTGTCTGTGCTGGCAGGAGGTCAGACCCTCCCAGCCAGGGAGGGACAAAGTCCAATAAAATATGTAGATTCTTCTTGGCCCTCTTTTGGTTGCTGATGTATTTTTAAAAACATTTTTGTTATCTTTTATAGCAGTAGACAGATTAAATTCTGGCTGGGCTTTGGCCATTCTAATTTTCTCCCTGCACAACCTCACATCCTTGTCGTCCTCCTGAGTTGCCTGCCCCTTCTTCCAGTGGTCCTAAACTCTCCTGTTTTTTTCCTGAGCTCCAGCCAAGACTCTCTGTTTCCTGACTCTCTGTTCAGCCAGTCTCCTTTCCTGCCTATCTTTTGGCACATTGGGGTGGCCTGCTCCTCTGCCTTTAGGATTTTCTTCTTGAAGATTATCCAGTCTTTCTAGACTCCTTTGCCCATCAGGACTGCCTTCCAAAGAACTCTCTCAACAAGGTTCCTAAACCAGCCAAACTCAGTCCTTCAGAAGTCCAAGGAGCAGTTGTGCTGACCTCTCTCCTTACTTCTCTGAGAATGGAAAACTCTTTCATTTCTTGATTGCTGAGCCCAGGACAGCCTTCACCCACCACATCTCCCACCAGCCCTTCTCTCTTCACCATCAGCAGCTCCAGTGAGGGCCCTCCCCTGGTTGTCAGGATGCCAGGAATGTCTCCTCCACACACTCCAGGCACTTCCTAGATTATTCCTCTCTGCTGTGCTGTGACATGATGTAGTGATTGTGAGACTTCTCCCAGCTACTTATAGAATATTTCGTCTGTCTTCATCCTGGCTGGGTAGTCTATAACAAGCTCCCACCAAGAGATCTGCTTTGTTGGCCCTCCCCCTGATTCTTACCCACAAACAGTCAATACTATCATTGCCATCATTAAGATCTTCTGAAGCAAAACAGTCCATAATATACAGGGCTATTCCACCACCTTTTCATCACATCTAGTTTAAAGCTCTTCCAAGGAACGCTTATCACCCCTGTGCAAAGATACTTTTTCCCCTTTGAGACAGGCATACTCTGTCTGTCACCAGCAGGCCTGGTTCTGTGTCAACTGACCCCAAATTCTGCTGGTGACACCAGGTTTGGAGCCAGGTATTGATCTTGAGAATACCACTCGTGCTCTTGATCCCTTAACTTGTCACCCCAAGGCCCCTCAGGTCTCTCCTGATTGCCATTGGTCTTCTTGCTGTAACTTCATTGCTGCCCACATGGAAAATCAATAGTAAATAATGGCCTGAGTGCCTTACCAAAGCAAGAATTTCTCTTTACATCATTAACCAGGCCCAAGGGAGGCAGCAGCTCCCTAAGGAATCTGCCTGGTCTGCACACTGGGCCTTCTGTTCCGTTCAGAAGAGATCTCCTATGACAATGACCCATCTGTTTTTCTGTAAGGAGTGTTTTTGGTGCAGGCCATGGGCCTGTTTAACCTCAGTGACACCTCCATGCTGGGTGAACCATCATCCTTTTTGTTGTTTGGTTCCACTGGCAGCACCTCACACCCCCTGGGCCAGAGTACCCGGGGAGGGGGGATGATCTCTGATGAGACATTCCTGCTGTCACTGGAGCTCGACAACTGCTAAGGCATACATGTATACACACATAAACATATATATCAGGAGTGTATATATCTATCAGGAGTATATCCTCACATTTCTAATTGTGTGCTTCGAAATCTTGTTAACATTTTGTCTAGGGCAGGAAAGATAGGTGCTGCAGTTTTAGCAGATGAGTTCTCTGGAAACGAAAATATTAAAATAATGTTTCATAAGAGACAGGAAGATTCTGAGAAGCACCCTTGTTAAATTTATGAAATCTCCCATATGAATCCCATATGAATAAAGTGGCTTGTGGGCAGACAGATATGAATCACCATGCAAGCTTTTGAAATAAATGCACTTTTGATTGAAGGTGCTCAAAGTTGTTCTCTGCACTTCTTTGCAGAAGGCGAGGGAAAAGAATGTACACACATTAAAAAAAAAAAAAAGAAAAGAAAAGAAAAGGAAAAATAGGTGCTTGGACAGATCTCCTGGGAATATACACGTGGGATTTTTCCCTTCTAAAAACACAGTTTTTAAAAGATATGTACTTTAAGACTTTTACTCATAATTTAGCTCCTCCAGCTCTCTGCTTTTCTCTGAATTGCCTCTGGTTTTCCAAAATCTTTTTGACAGTCCTTTCCCAAGAGCTAACCTACAGTCTCAGTTGTGGCTGTCCTCCTGACTTGTATGTATACATAAAGAATATACAAATATATACTTCTTCCTGACATTAGTTTTGTGCAACAATTGCTGTCTTTGTCATGGCAAAGTTTTGAGTCAGGAAATCTCAGAACTAGCAACATAGCCTGTTACAACTTTTACCAAACTGTGGCTCAGTACCACAATGTTCAGCCTTGCAGCATTTTTACAAGGTGCTAAGTGAAGTCCACAGCATTGCAGCAGCAAAGAGGCACTTTGGTTGCACTATAGCTTAGAAATTAACATAATCCTTCCTCCTGAAAGCAGTTTCCAGGTGCCTCAAGGACGAAAATGCTCTGTAAGAGTAGCCTTGATTTGGTCTTCCCAAGTCTAGATGGAAGAAGAAATGTTTTGGAGAATAGGACAGAAGAAGGGTGAAAGGAAAATGCCCGAGCTCGCTGATGGTTGTTTGCTTTCTGGTATGGCAATGTTCAGAATTTGATGCAATTTGTACAAAAAGCAAAGGAGTTGAATTGAAAAGTTTCCCTTCTAGAACATATGTTTGTAGTAAGCAAGGTTCTTTTCTCAGTGTTATGGGTTCAAGCCCATCAGGTAAAGAAGTGAATGTTGTCCCTTCTCTCGTGAGCATTGTAGTCATCCCTCTGGGAGATACACACGCAGTGGTGATTTGCTCATGGGCCTGTCAGTCATGCCTGTGCCTCCTTCTGTCCCCATGGGCACAGTGGAAACTGAGGTGTATAAAATTATGCAGAGAGAGAATATGAGAGAATATGGGCCTTTTGAGAGCAACT
The DNA here is from genome assembly GCA_013397815.1 of Aleadryas rufinucha. NCBI lineage: Eukaryota > Metazoa > Chordata > Aves > Passeriformes > Aleadryas > Aleadryas rufinucha. The sequence goes on from VZTH01002859.1 coordinate 338,885, forward strand.
TGTTTGATTGATGGCCCAAGGGCTGTACCCTTAGAGGTCTGGTTACCTGCCAGTGCCTCAAAGGTCATGAAAGAAGTCACAGGGGTCCAAAATCACAGGCTCCTGCACCTAAAGGTGTGCCTCAAATCACAAACTGTGTGGCTCCGAGCTGTAAGAGATTCATATATTCTGTGGCTTGGGAAAGCAATGGAATCACAGAAACATTAAGGATGGAAAAGACCTCCAAGATCATCAAGTCCAACCTTTGGCCGAATACCACCATGCCCACTAAACAACACCATGAAGTGACGTATCTACTTGTCTTTTTTAACACTTCCAAGGATGGTGGCTCCACCAGTTCCCTGGGGATAGATAAGGTGAACTGAACTGGTGGCTAGATTTCTACATATGCCATTGTTTTCTCAGCCACATCACATTGCAAACAATGTTTATTTTCACATCCATTATTCCCTCTAGACTTATTTCAAAGTTACAGCTTGCTTTCAGCTTTTCCTTCCAGCTGCTTTTGTGTTTCAAATTGTCTTTCTAAAGATTGATCTAATTTTATTATTTTCTTCTCTTATTTCTAATTTCTCTAAATCTGCCATTATTATTGCTGTGCCCTGACGTGGCTCACTAGTCCTCCCAATTGAACATCATCTGTAAGCTTCATTAGCGGGCTGTTTGCTATCTCAAGCAAAGGGATGCTTATTTTCTTCTCTTTTTTATCAAGTGCTCTGTATTCCCCCATCATTCCTCGCTGAGCCATAACCCTTCCTTTGCATCTGCAGGAGCTGGAACCAAGGAGCAAACTACCTTCCTGCCACTCCTGTAGCAGGACATCTGTACCTTGTCAAAGCCCTTGATGTTACCATGCGTCAAGGGAAAGTAATGCAAGTCAAGAGTGAAACTTGTCAAGTTTGGACATGTAACTTGGGGCTGTACCAGGATTAATTATGCCTTCTGCTGGTTTTACACACTCATGTCATCAATAAATTCTAATAAACAGGAGTAGGATGTTCTTATTCATGTCATTCCAGAGGAATTAGAACACAGTAGTGTTATTTAGCAATGCAGATGTTTTATTATTGTGTTGTTTATGTGAAAGTGGATATGACATGAAGAGGTATATCAAATGAGCAATAGAGAGAAGCGAGCTGTGCTCCCTTTTTGATTATGCATATTTATTCATACTGCAGAAGTTACTGCACGTAGCAGTCTTCTAAAATGGATTGCTCAGTTTGGAAATCTAGCCTCCTCTCTTCCCACCAGCCCCCCTCCCTATCTTTTTTTTTTTAATAAAGTTTAGTTATGTCAATACTACCTTTGTACAGTATTTATGAGTTCCTTCTTTAAATTGCACCTTAATTGGTTTAGTCACCACAATTGCAAAACAGGAACCTAATCACCAGAAGCTAAGTAAGCAGAAAAAAAATAATGATTTGGAGCTGTCTGTCTACTGCTGCCGAACAGACACACTGGGCACGGTTTAAAGCTATAATTGCATTGTGGCACTGGCTTGCTGTTCCCAGCACATGCATAATGTAGCTCCCAGTTGTAGACTGCCACATATCCTGCTGTATTTACCCTCAGATGCCAGTGGAGCACATGCCACCCACAACTGCTGCTTCCCAACAGTGTAAAACTGTCACACTTTCAATTAGATGCCCCAAAGCACTTTATTGCCCACTGGAGGGTATAGTCATATCTTGATGGAGGAAGATTACGGGCTAAATGCATCCAGAGTAGTTCTCCGCAGGCTGCAGCAGAACTACTTTGGGAATGAATTTGGATGAATTACGCCATTCATTCTCGTGATCATAAAACAGGGCTATGCACTGCTTCTTTTTGAGGGCACGAATTCTTGACCACAGACATTTGGGCCAGTATACAGCCTTATTACTTCCCTGAAGGCTTCCACAGCTAAAGACAAAAAACACAGCTGGAGACCTTGTTGCCCTGCCTGTACCTCTCTGCAGCTGTGTGTTGCTGTGCAAATAGTCACTGCAGAGACAAACTCTGCCCCTGCAGAACTTGAGCAAACCTGCCCCTCGACTCCATCTTCCTTCACCTCTCAGGTTTGTCTTTGTGTACCTGCTGTCTGTGCACGGAGGCAGTTCATGCAAACCTTCCATGGCCATGATTTTGGATAAGAAAAATGATTGTATTTAAAGGAACTAAAGATATACTGGGCCCCAGTAACCCCTCCTAAGGCAATGCTGTGCACTGTTGAGCCATCTCACATAATCTTGTGTCTAGAGAAGGCTGTGAGCATGTGTGTGGATAGGCAGCTGTTAACATGTGAGCAACCACTCTGGTAGATGAGCAAAATTTTGTTAAGCCAATGCTACTTGATTATATGTCTAAGTCTTCACTGGAGAAAGAGATAGTCTGTACCTCAATGTTGAAAGTTTTGTCAGCATCTGGCCAAGGAGGGAGAAGATATTTTGGAGACAGGATAGCAGAAGGATGTATAAATGTAGACATGTTAGTCATGCTAAAATGAAACCCGCTGAGGCCAGATTTAATTAAACCCATAAACACGTGTATGATTTCAGGAACAGGCAGTTTATTCACCTGATACTTAAGATTCGTGTGAGTGAAAACATTATAGGTTCCTCAAGGGGAATTTCCATTGAATCCTCCTTTAGTGACAGGCATGACTCAGCTCCCAGTTTGGACACCTAAACAAGCCCATGCACATCTGTTTCTACATACAACAGTTTGCATGTGAGCTCCATGTCTGAGCTCCCACTGGAGTCAGTGGGGATTTGAGCAGTGAAGACAAGAGGTGTTCATCTGATCCACTGGTAAATGTCCACTTCCCAAAGAACTGAATAACTGAATCACTTTTAGCGTGCCTTTTCCCACTAGATCTCAGAGAAGACACCCAAAGGTATTAATAAATATGACATCTTGTTTTCTGAATCTGTAGTTACCAAAGAATTTTTTGAAAGTTTTAACTTCACCTTTTCCTTTTTTAAAAATTTTCGTTTTAACCAGAGGCAGCATTTATTCATATAGTTTCTCTGTGGTGCCACAAGTTTGCTTCAGTAATTAACTTGTCCAGCTGAACTATGTTTTACAGGGTTTACACTGCTGGTGTACTTAGGAACTTTGCTAAGCCAGAGTTCAAAATACATGTTTAAGTTGTTTACAAGATCAGGGCCTTGCTTAAATAGATGTGTGTGTTAATTTGAGCCTAATTGGCTTAATATTAACACCACATGACTATTAAGAATCGATTTAGTTTTAACACAGAGCATCACGTACATATCTAATTTAGAAAGCCCAGAGAAATTGAATGCAAACAAGTCTGAGTGTAGCAGTGAAGTTACAAATTTAAGCACACAAGAGCCAGGGTACAGAAACAGTGTGGATCTTCCAGCGTAGCAATAATAATTCAAACATATTGTATCTATATAGTATTTTTATTACCAGTCAGACTATTAAATGCATACTTAAATCTATGCACGATATGCAATGTGGGCAAGTCTATTGTTCCTCTGAAAACTATAGCTTTTTCATTTCCTAATTGCAGTTTCATGGCACTGCCAAGGTTTTGTGTCTAATTTATATAGGGATTGCTATGGTCCTTAGAGCTGTTAATAGAATGGATTCACAAAGACCCCTACTATAAGGAAGGCAAGGCTGCTAAGAATGCTATTCATCATACCACCTTTCATCAGCAGGATTAAAAGAGTTTTTATCTACATTTTGCAAAAGGGAACGGAGTCACAAAGTGATGACCTCATTTACCTACTGCTGAGCAGCAGGCCAGTGGAAGCACTAATAATAAAATCAAGGCCACCCAGGTCCTAAACCAATGCCTTCAGTGAGGCGCAGGATAGGTTATGAATCAGATATCTATATATACTGATATCTGACTCTGCAAGGACAATATAAATGTACAGGGCCAGAATCAAGGCAGGTCTGCTCCTAGGACCTGCTGGTTTCAGTAAATATAGATGTAACCTCTCACTCAGACCAGTTCCTTAGGTGCAGATCCAGTGTTTATACAGTGCATCAAAAGTGTCAAACACATGCCTGCACAGATCTCCACATAATTCATAACTGGCAGAATTTCAGCTTTCTTTTGAAGCTCCTCCTTGTGTTTTGCTTTGCTGGAAAACAAGAAGAAAGCAAGCAAACAAAATCCTTTCCAAGCATGACAAAAATGAAACTTTTACGTTGCTGTGCTCTCAGGTTTCAGGCTGTCTGAGTGTCAAAAAATTAGGTCTCTTAGCATTATAGCTTCATGACCTGGCACCCATTAGCAAAACACTGAAAGATATATCTTATCCAATTTGTGCAGTAACAGCAAGGGCTTTCTGGAAAGCCAGGGAGCTGACCATGAGTCTAGTAAGTCCCAAAAAAGAACAGCAATTATAAAATATCTGTGTCTGACCACTACAAAGATCTTGCTCAGGGCTTCTCAGATATAGGTGGAAAAAAGGATTTTTTATCCCAAAGCTGAGGGCCAGGGCCAATCCACAAGTTACCCAGAGAGCTCTAAGACACCTTCAAACGTTGCAAAGCAAATATTGCACAGTCCCAGAAGTCCCACAAGTCAAACATCCCACAGTATGTTTGCTTTGCACCGCTAGGCCCATGGCAATCTTGTTTCCCTCTTCTTACCAGTTAAAGAGTCCTGGCAGACCATCCTGAGTGTCTTGAGTGGGGCCTTCAGTGGTCCATCACTTAGAAATCAGAGAGCTAGGGCTGCTGGTATTGACGTCATTATCCAGCTTTCCTTTGAGTTTGTGAATCTGGGTGTTTAATTTATTACTTCTGTTTGTTGCCCCAGTCTTTCATAGCGGATGCCATTAAACAGATACCTGCACATGTTTCATTCCACAAGCTCATGCCACATGTACCCTGATTTTAAGTTAGCACATGTCAGACAGGGCTAATGTACTAAATGGCCTCAAGGCTGCGGCTCGATGCTGTGCTAACACTGTGATGGACTTTCCAGCCTGGTGTTCACTTGCACTGCTTAGACTAAATGCCATAAAATTGCATTTACCTCTTGCAGATGCAGGCAGGAAACTGTGTGTCTCCCTGGGGGGATCTGCACCCCTGGGAAAAGGAGTTATCCTGCGCCTCCAGCTTTCTGCTGTGCCTCACAAGCATGAGCAGAGGGATGGACTAAGAGCTCATCAGAGGAGCTCCATCTGGCTGAAGTGCAAGCATGGGCTCAGACTCAAGGGGAGATCACAACATCTCCAGAGCCAAATCGTCTATCTATTATCTTGCCCAAGCTTCCTGAGCGTGTGACTTGGTGCTGCTCCAGCAGGGAGCAGCTGAGCGCCGCAGAACACCCCGGGCAGCCGTTCTTCAGCAGAGCTGCAGTGCCAGTGGCCAGTGCAATGCTCAGAGTAGATTAGCTCAGCTGGCAGGGGTGTCAGCTCCTGGGCTTGCAGCCGCCCAAAAATCAGCCTGTGTGATTGATGCTGCCTGTTTGAGGGATCGGCATCTAGTGCAGGATGGTTGTATGAGCTTCCTCTGAAAGTTCCTTCTCCCTTCCTTAGAGGCCAGAAGGGCCTTCTGAAGACTCATTCCACCCTGAAGAGAAGGAATATGAACCAGCTTGTGGAAAACACTCTCTCTACCTTGCTTATAGGCAGATCTAAAGTAGCAGTGACCTATTCCACAGTGGGCAGCAAAGTGAGATGAATCCCACCTTAACTGGGAATCAGGTTTTACAGTTGGGGGAGTCCATGGCAGCCACCAAATCTGTGTGCTTTATCATAATGAGGAGCACATTGCTTTATTTCCCATAAGCCAGTGGTTAACATTTTGATATGCATTTCCTTCCGTTTAATAGCCTAAAAGGAGGAGATAACTATCACAGCCACCCTTGTGCCATGCCTCTATTTTGGTCAGATTTTCAGACATTTCCTAGCAAACAGGTTACAGATTTAAGATATGAATATAGTCCATGAGTTCAGGCTCAAAAATGGGGAGAAAGAAAAAAATAATAGGTTGTCAGCTGTCTTTAAAAAGGTGCATGCATCAGGAGAGAAAATAAAGACACTATTGCTGTGCATAGGAGACTTCAGAAGCATTCAGATAATACCTACATCTGCTTTAATGATTCCATTTAAGCTGTCATTTTCAGCATTTACCTTGCAGCATTCAAAAGCAACTACACTTACATGTTCTCAACAGACGCAGTGCCAGTCTCAGATAGAAGGGGAAAAAGAAAACTAGAAAAAAGAGGAAAATGAAAACTGCCATACAGTATGTTTCAAAGAACAAATTCCTTGCAGGAAATTAGCAGTAATTTTAGGGCCACCAGTGTTGAAGAGAAATAAGTTTCAAGAGAAAAGTGAGCAGTAACAAAAGGCAGAAGTAAAGACAGGCTCATTACAAGGCTTGAAGAGGAACAGGGAAATATTTTGAAGCAGGAGCTCTGGAATCAGCATACTCTTCTCTGTAAGACCCTGCACACATCATGTCACCACCTTTGCCTCGCATGGTTTGCACCACCAGGAACAGTGGAGCCGTGCTCACACCAGCACTCCAGAGCTTGGGTTTGCCTCCACAGGTGGAGCTTTGTGGGTGCAGCTCTGGGCTGGAGTCTGGTTTGGGTTCACTGCTGACACAGCTTTTCTCTGTGGCCTTGGGCAAGATGCTTAAACTGCTTTCTTGCTTTGACAGACGCGCTCTTGACACATGCTGTGCTGTGATTTCAGCCCTTCCACCCTCCTCTCAGCTACAGATTGTCTCTCCTTGATGCCAAGAACCACAAGAAGATATGCCACCTCACTTCAGCCTCTCTAGCTCACATGCCAGCATCTCAGATTAATCACTCTCACGGCTGGTTTGCACTGCAATGCCAGGGTTCAGACATGCAACCGCTGCTGCAAGAGGAATAATGCCTGGAGAAAAGGCTAGCTGGGAGCCAAGGGCTGCATGAGTTGGATAATGCTGTTTTAGAATCATGGACCTGTTCAGGTTGGAAAAGACCTCTAAGATCATCGAGTCCAACCATATATCATGGAATCACAGACTCATTAAATGGTTTGTGTTGGAAGGGACCTTATCAGTCAGCTAGTCCTAATCCCCTTGTCAAGGGGAGGGACACCTTCCACTAGACGAGGTTGATCCAAGTCCCATCCAGCCTGGCCCTGAAAACTTCCAGGAGTGGAGAATCATCAAGTCCAACCATATCTGGCTGAATGAAGTCTCATCTGCAAAAATGGGTTGAGAATAACATCCCCATTGTCAGACTACTCTCCACACACCACATTTTGATAAACCCTTGTACAATCTCTGTAAAGCTTAAGGAAATCCTGGAGCTTGTGCCCCTAAAATTTGCCTTGCTCCATTTATGAAACAGCCTGGCATTGAAGCTCTTCTGATTTCTGTCATCTTGAGTCTGTTTACCCATCTATTTCACTCTCTTAAATCCCACTTGGAGTGTTGTGTCCAGCTCTGGGGTCCTCAGCACAGGAAGTACATGGACCTGTTGGAGTGAGTTCAGAGAACGCCACGAAGATGCTTCAAGGGCTGAAGCACCTCTGCTATGAGGAAAGGCTGAGAGTTCAATCTGGAGAAGAGAAGGCTCCAGGGAGATCCAGTGCCTAAAGTGGTTGCAAGAGAGCTGGAGAGGGACTTTGGGCAAGGGCATGGAGTGACAGGACAAGGAGGATTGGCTTCAAACTGAAAGTAAGTAGGTTTAGATTAGATAACAGGAAGAAATTCTTGACAGTCAGGGTCCTGAGGCCCTGGCACAGGCCACACAGAGAAGCTGTGGCTGCCCCCTCCCTGGAAGAGTCCAAGACCAGGTTAGATGGGGCTCTGGGACAACTGGTCTAGTGGAAGGTGTCCCTGCCAATGGAAGGGGGTTGAAATTGGGTGATCTTTTAGGCCCTTCCTATCCAAACCATTCTGGCATTCTGCGATGATTGATTCATGGAAATGTCTGCTTTGCTGTTGGGGAATATCTCTTCAGTTGCAGGTGTAATAAATACGTACGCCCAATTTAAAATGAAAAGATATAAAATTTATTAAATGTCCGAAAGATTCGAACACGCAATGCCACGATCGAATAAAAAGGACAGCACCAAGCCCGGGATTGGTACTGGGTGAACAAAGATCTGACCTCTATCGCATCAGACCTCCTGTGTTCACAAACCCCTGTCCTTCGGAGTCCACTTTTATACAGTTCTTGTGCATAAAGTCCGGGGATGAGCATTCTTTCACTGTTTCACATATTCATGAAGTGTAGCTTTCACAGAGCTGGGGTGGACAAAGCACATCCTGCTTTGTGATTAATCTTCCATCACCAGGGGAAGTTGTCTGATGAGCCGTTGTGGTCCATATCTGGATACTTAATCTTGATTGTTTGCACCTGGGCTGGGTGGAGGTTCTCGGAGATGGTCCATCAGCTCTGCCGAGATGGGCCATCAGTTCTGCCGGGAAACCTTCTATGCAGTATGTAGATAACGGTGATATGATCAGAATGCTTTCCTGTGAAACTTGGCCTTGTATGGGGTCTTGGTCTTGTCAAAGGCTAGTTCAGGTTTGTCCTTATTCTAACTTTATAACATAGAATATAACGTTATACACTTTAGCACGAATTCCAATATTTCATATATAACACAGGTTTCTAAGAAGAGAAGACAGGAGATGAGAGGTTCATTCTCATTTTTGTACCATGGAAATAGGGGGCTCAAATGCTATAAGATATTTCTCTGTATCCAGATAATGAAACAGATGAAAGAGGTGGATGCTACATATTTATTGAAACATTCCCTTACCCTGTACCTCTTTGAAGAATTCATTCATAACCAGACATTTTGGAAATTTAAGTCCTGTGCTTATGGAGTAAGTGGAATATCTGAGGTTAAATGCCAAGGGACCTCCCTCGGCCGTGGAGACATTAATGGCATCCTGCTGCCTGCAAGACACACTCCAGCTACAGAAATGTGTGAAATTAGGAACACCACTTTCTTTTCTTTTCTTTCTTTGGATCCCCTCCAAATTCACCTCTGTCTTCTCTCTCTGGATGCAAACCAAAGACAGTAGATGCTGCAGCGTGTATCCTCAGGAGCGCCTCTGCAGATTAAATGCCTGCAGCTATTGTGCATCCAAAGTCTCTGATGAAAAATCCTTTCTGTGACAGAGGAAAATTCATAATCTAAATACAAAATGGAGCCAAATTACCTACTCTTGCTATGGGAAGTCCGACATATCATTGCAAACTGGTTTACTTGAGCGTGTCCAATTTAATGTGCCTGGGTTTTTTTTAATGAAAAAGAAAAAAAAGGTGAAGAAAAAAGACATACAAAGAAAAGAAAAGAAAAGAAAAGAAAAGAAAAGAAAAGAAAAGAAAAGAAAAGAAAAGAAAAGAAAAGAAAAGAAAAGAAAAGAAAAGAAAAGAAAAGAAAAGAAAAGAAAAGAAAAGAAAAGAAAAAAGAAAAGAGTTGATGATTTTTTTGTCTTTGGAGCAGGTTTTTAATGCAAATAATTGGGGTTTCCAGATTCTGGTCAGGATTGCGGGATGCAGAACTTCATATTAAGAAGAGATAAGGGGTCTGAGCCACTGCCTGGAGTTTCCCCTGGAGTGGCCCTGGTAGCTGTTTTAGAGGCAAGCACAAGAAGCCCTGCAGAAGGCAGATATGGAATAACTGGCCTACAGGGAAGTTTCTTCCTCAGCTTTGTTAATTAGAGGCCAGCTAAAGTCTCCAAGCATAAGGATTTATATCCTGGGACCAAGCAGTGATGAGAAAGAGCTCCTGGTCTCTGTCTGGGTTGTGAAGTGGCTTCTTCCCAGGTAAGAAATATCCTGGGAAATCTCTTTGCTGTCAAAAATCGACATGTGGTCAGGTCAGGCCTTCTGGAGTGTTCACAGTTCTCCAAAGGAGCTCAGCACTTCCAAAGGGCCAGGGTGGGCCTTTTTTTTGGGTCTCCCTCTTTATGGCCCTGCAGACGGAGCTGTGATAGCTCCCATGTGTGGCTGGCTGCTCTGAGGTACAGAAAATGGGAATCTGGTATCAGGGATCCATGAATTCTGAAATACCCTATAGAGCCAGTCACTGGCCATGGCAGCGGTGTTGTGGCAGCTGTCTACAAGGAAGGACAGCCTGTCCCTGTTCAGCTTTCACCGTGTCATTAAGGGCGAGCTATGCACTGCAGGTCCCTCGTTCCCCATGGGATCCTGGGTCAGAAAACTCTCTAAGGAAGGTATTTCAGCCTTAAATGTTGTGTGTAGAGCTGATCAGACCAAAATGCTGTATTTTTGTCAGAAAACTTGAAGCCAGTAAAATGACATGTTGATGGAGCAGTTAAAAATGAAATCCATCTTTTCAATAAAGTGCAGGCAATCTAGTCTCAAATTTTCAGAACAGGAGGCATTTTTTTATTACTTCAAAGTAACTTTTCACAAGGACACTCGTTGTTACTGTATAACAGCATTTTAAAGCATGTAAATGTTTTTAAAACAAATTGTAACAATTGCTGTTTATAGTCAGAAACATTTTTATTGATCAAAACTTTTGTTTTGCCTTGTTTTTAAATTGTGTCTCTCTGGAAAAATATTTTTTTTTTCAGGGTGGGAGAGGGGCTAGACTCAATTCAAAGCAGAAAAAGAGCTGTTGCAGACTTGCAATGTGCTTAATGAAGAAGGACATCTGTTTTCTGTGTAATGCTAGTTTAAAGTTTTCAGCACTTTGACAGGTGGAGCCTGTAACTGAAGTGGGTGATGAGGAGAGTGGGAAGCACAGGGGAGACAGAAGGGGGAGGAGATATGAAAGTGCTAAAGATGACGAGCTAGTGACAAGAGGGAAAAATTTTCTCTTACAAAAGAAAATATTAAGCCAATATTACTTTCTTTTATATTTCATCAAAAAAAGATTTTCCAAATCTATTAGTAATTGAATTTCTGGAGAACTTGGTGTATAGCTAAATAAGTATGTTTAAATCAATTCCAAATTTCATCTGCTTAAACTAAGTAGAGATCTCTTTAAGAAACTATTTTCTTCTTGCCTTCATAAAACAAGACAGAAAAAAAAAAGAACTCTTAAAGGAAAAAAACAGAACAAGCAAACAACCTCCTTTCTCCCTTGAAATTACTCTCAAAACACAATCTTTCAGTATAACAAAAAGTTCTGCAAATGGTTGCTTAACTAAAAACCCCATCCTTTTCTTGGGAAAACATGTATAGACAAAATTACACAAGCCAAACTGATAAATACAATTGAGCTGCTGTGATGTTAACTGAGAGCTGATTGATTTAATTTCTGATGTGCCACAGGAACATTTGTGTTCAGTGAGTGCTGGCTATGACCTGCCATAACTTGCTGCAGCTCCTGAATTGCAGCTCTGGGCTGGTCAGTGCAAGTGGACATGGGCTGAGCTGGGTTCTCTGCTCTTGCTTCTGTCTGTCCAGCCGTGAGGTCACCAGCTAACGGTGACAGCCTGTGCCCAGGGAAGGCAAGACATGTTCCTGGCCCAGAGCTGGAATTAGTATGAGGTTTCTGAACCCAGGGTCTATGTTGCAATAGGGTATTGCAAAAAACAGGAAAAGGTAATTTAAAATACTGGTTATTTACTCAAAGCAGGCACTTATGAGACCATAAGTCCAAGACTGCATCCAAGCATCTTCCAGTAATTAATCATGAATTTGAAAAAATGGTTCACTCTCTCTTTCATGATTGCTAATTTGGGATCTGGGTCACAAAACTGAGCGCAACCCACTGGGAGTCACTGACTCTGACAAACTCAGCCCTACTGGGACATTTCTTCATTCAAAAGCCAGCAGGTGAATGGGTTGAGGCATGAAATGAGCAATTCATCCCACCCAGATGTCATGGAGATGATGAGTCCATACCTACATGTCAGTGCTGGAAGGCAGTTGGAAACAAGAATGGATTCTGAGCTGGTTTGTTTTTTTTTGTTTTTTTTTTTTTTAACTCCCCAGCATCTATCCGCAGAATGGCTCATCTGCATTTAGGTTGACCTTTAAAGTTTTCTGGGGTAGGGTGGCTGTATTCTTGCTCCCCATCCTCTCTAATTTTTTTAATCAGGAGCCTGCCTGCACCACACCATTCGTAACTGCCTGGGAGAGCTGTGACAAGTAAATTTCAATCTCTCAGTGGAGCTGATATTCTTAGAGCTTCAGGAGCAGTCATCATGAAGGGGAAAGCTGTGAATGCCAATAAATTATTGAAGAAAGCAGGAGAAATATTTCCTTCTGTTGACACACTGGCATTCACCTTTGGGAATGTAATCATGGGAAAGGTAGGCAATCTTTTGTCATAGGAACCTTTTGCTCGGAAAATTCAGTCTTTTTAAAACCATAGTAAGGAGACTGCAAGCTCTCAACATGGAAGGGATATTCAAGCAATAGGGACATCTGAATCAACTGTGCCTCATTAAAATGTACTCCATGACACAATATGAGCTTTTAGGACATAAACCCCTCCAGCTCCCTGACCCCATGGGCCAAGATCTGCCCAGCAGTGGAAGAGTTTTCCTTGAATAAAGCAAGGCAGCCTTGAAAAAGTCAGAGTATAATCATGGAAGAATGTAAAACTCAGATGAGGGCAGGAGGCTGAAGGCAACAGAGACCTGTTACACTAAAACAGAGAACGAGCAAGGGCATGTTTGCCAGGAAGGACAATTCCTTCCCTTTTGGACTGTACCTCAGGGAACGGCTGGGAACAGGACTGGAGACCTGGGATTGTGCAGGGGCTGCTTTTTCTTGCCTGGAACTGTGTCACTCCCACCTTCTGCCACCAGTGACAAAAACAAAGCTTCCCAGACCCAGCAAACAAGGAGGATTTGTTCCTTTGAATTTTGAATTCTGCTTGGAAAGACATCAAATTAGCACTGATGTTTTATTCCAACATCAGAAACGGCAGGGAAAAACACCCAGGAGCTCCCTGGATTTAAATCCACAAAATCAGCTCCAGTTTTGTTTAGACAAGATGAGTGAATAACCCCCCCCCTCCCCAGCATCATATTTGGCTCAAATCACCAATTTACTGGTTTACAAAAATCTAAATTAAAAAATCTGGCAAATTAAGGGATTACGTCAATCATTCAAGTCCAGTCTACCTGACAACAGCACACAGCAACAGGGCAAAAGGTTTGATGCTCTGCTGGAATGTGATAAGGAGAAAATGCCAAATGACACATAGGCAAAGTTATTACCAGCGAGATGAAGACAAACTGGAGGGAGTTCAGAGAAGTGCAGCAAAAATGATTAGAGAGCTGGAGGGGTTGATTTACAAGGAAAGTTTTACAAGAGCAACCGTCAATATGCACAGCAGGGCTGAGCAACATCTGAGGGGGAGAGGGAGCCCATTGCAAACGTCTGAACAGCACAAACACCCAGGGAGGAACAAAATTACCCCAGGGGGAAATAACTAGGATAATGGGTTGAAATTAAGAGAGAGAAGATAAACATCAAAATAACTTCTCAGTGGAAAGACTGTAGAATAATCTAATATGGGAAGACGTGGAAGTCCAAACCAAACAAGCTATAAATTCCTTCCCAGAGACTCTGCAGATATAAGCATCAGCAACAATTAGCTTTAGAAACCCAATATTTCTAAGCAATAAGTATCAAAGCTTTCAGGGGAAGCCAGGTGTGAGAAGCCATTTAAAAGGGATGATTTCCAGATAATTCAGTGACAACTTTCTTGCTGCTCAAAACCGTGTCAGGGAGGAGATGGAAAAGGCTCCAACTTTCAGTTTAGTGCATGAAATGAGCATGCTGGAAACCCCCGAAAGTGCAGTTTTGGCAATGTGGTCACTATCACAGTCCCTTGATGAATAATTTTCCAGTTGAGATAGTTGGTCTAAATCTGCCTCCAGTCTGGAGTGACTGGAAATCAACACCAGACAGTGGCTGCTTGGTAGAAGGTGTGACATGAGTTAATGCACTCAGTTGAACTTCTACTGGCTATTGGACATGTTCTCACACTAGAAATGCTTTGAACAGCAGGATCAGCATTAAATTAACGTGTACACTGACAGTCTTGCCAAAGAAATCCAGAAAGGGGTGGACATTAGTAATGAACTGCACGTTCACCTTTGGAGTGAAGTCATAAGCAAGGTAAACTTTACTTCGTGGACTCTGAACCTCATCTTCACCACCATGTCACCCAGCTCCTGTGTGGGATGTCAGATTGCAAAACAAATTGTTTAGCCTTTTTCCACAGCATACTAGAAAAGCCTGTAATTAAGGAAAAATTGCATTACAGAAAATTTGTTTTCTAGACACTATTATTTTTTAGATAACTCTTTTCAGGCTGTTTCACAAGCAGGACAGGCATAAGAAGTTTGTTGTATGTGACCAAATACATCTGGTTGTACAGAAGGTAGTAATAGCTGCAATGAGTAAGGAAGCAGCATGGGAATATCTTACAGAGTAGTATTTGAAGGTCTGGCTGAGTAAAGCCACTTAGGCCATTTCTAGTTTATTGTTGTTACACTTTGGTGTGGCTTTCCAGTAATTTATAGGGGTGTTTGTTGAGTTCATGAGCTCTTGAGACCTGCATCCAATGAAATAGTGATGTACTTTCTCTTGACTGAAGGCAGAGGCATATATCATTGCATGCAGTGGGTCTGATATCATTTTATGCCAGTTGGGGAAAAAGGCTGTAAGGCTCTAACTTAGTCAAAAGAAGTGGAAAAGTTTTAAAAAAAAAAAGTCAATAAAGGACACTGCAGTGTGAAGGGCACTGTTTTGTTTCTAGTTTCTTCAGCTTGACACATTAAGTTAGCAGGCAAAGAATTTGGTAGGTTAATCTTATCCTTTTCTACAAGATACCATATTAGTTTATGATCTCTTTCTGAGCTTGATATAAAGCCATGGAAGTTAATGAGCAGCTATTAGATTTACCATTATTTATATACACATATATATTCCCATAAATTTTCATCTGTATTTTAACATTTCCAAGATGGAGACTACTAATCCTTTATGTCCTTGCAGTGTTAACAACAATATCCTTTTAAATTTAATTAACATCTTAAAAAGTTGTCTCTACCTCTACCATTAGCCTCTTCCCCTCTATCAAACAATAACTGATGAATAAGACTTGGTTGATTAGCTGTACAGAAGAGGGGGGAAAAAAAAAACAAACCACAAAAGGAGTGAGATTTATTCTTAAAATAACTTCTTTCTTTCCACCTACAGACTAGTCTAGACACTCCACAGTCAGTCAGCATGTGGAATAATCCCATCGTGTAGAAAACAACCCAAAAAGAATACCAGTTTTTCTAGAGTGACTGTGTGCACATGTATAAAATAAATATAAAAGTCTCCTCCTTGCAAAAGACAAAGCCAGCAGTGCCTTTGTTGGCTTTTTCAGAAGTCTCAGCTCACTCCCACATCAAGAAAAAGGGCCCAGATGCCTCTCTGATGTCACATCACCTGGTGGCACAGCCCACGAGAGTGACTGAAAGACAATCCTCAGATGTAGCGCAACGGGATCCCAGCTGAGGACAGCCCAGCTCATGACCTCGCAGCAGCCGGGGCTGGGGCAGAAGCGATGGGGCTTTGCACATCCATGTGACGCACCAGGTGATTTCAGGGAAGCAAATATTTCTGTTGGCCAAATATTCCTGTTAACTTTCCCTGGGCCTGGGACACGGTGGTGCGGAGGCATCGCTTGCACCCAGCTTGGGCACCTCTGTGACATGGGCAGAAGGTGGTGCTGGTGGCAGCACAGCCAAATCCCAGCAAGCCTGGTGTTGCCAGTGAGCTGTTCTGGCCACAGGCCATTTGAAGGGAGGAGGGGTGAGTGGAAACTTTTGTTTTGTTTGTTAAATTCAGCTTGGGATTTCCCTGTGACTGCTACCAGTGGAAAGTGTTAGCATATAAATTATCTAACATAAACTCAGGGACTGTAGTAAGTCGTCTGACTGTCTGACTTCTGTGGAGATTTCTTCAGCTGACAGATGCTGCAGATGCATTTTCCAGTCCTAGATTGTACCTCGTGGTGGCCCCAAAAAGGCTTGAGCATAAAAGTGGGGATACCTTAAGAGAAAAGCGCCCTTGTGTAGAGAAATCATTTAGCATTTCAAGCTTATAATTTCTATTGTTAAATCAGTTT
The DNA here is from genome assembly GCA_013397815.1 of Aleadryas rufinucha. Taxonomy (NCBI): domain Eukaryota; kingdom Metazoa; phylum Chordata; class Aves; order Passeriformes; genus Aleadryas; species Aleadryas rufinucha. The sequence goes on from VZTH01002859.1 coordinate 354,940, forward strand.
TAAGAAAGAAAGAGATCATAATTCAAAAGAAAGGTCATCTTTGATCTGTCTCTATCTTCTTGCTTTCTTTTTACTCCCTTTGTTCAGGAAAGGAATAAAACCCACATTATTACTCAGAGGTAAAGCCTTAAAGGGAGCACGGGCTATTATGGATGCCCCAGCTGTATTTTCCCCTCTTTATCTGAAATCAGGGAGCCTTTCTATTACCAATGGCGAACACACCTAAGTACAAATAAATGTTGCCTTGAAGAACTTATAAGACTAATGTGGAGATGGAAGAAAGGAAGCTGCAGCTGCTGAGATGGGGAACTGAGGCGCAACAAGGTTAAGTGGCTTTCTGGAGGTCGCTCTGGAAGCCCAAGATCAAGCTGGGAAGAGAACCAAACTCTTCTGAGTCATCATCCCCTGACAAGCCCATCCTTCTTCTTTTCCTACTAAATGGAACAATCCTGCATTGGTTGTGGTATAATGGTCTACATGACCGGGTAGGTCTTTTCCATTTCCAATGTCTATGATGAGAGTAATTCTGCTTAATGGGGATGCAGTCAGCTGGTGCCAATGGTTAAGTGTTGCTTAACCAGGTGTTAAATAGGTATGAAATTCCAAGCTCTGGGCTTTGAATGCAGAAGTTGCCAAATGAAAATGAAAATAAAATAAAATAAATAGCAAAACGGAAGAAAAAAAAAAAAGGGAGAGTAAAGGAAATGCCCTGGAGTATCAGATCCATGGGCTTACATACATTCTGTTTTCCTTCTACTCACATATTTCCAAGGGGGTTTTTAAATAGCATGTTTACTTAATAAGGTTAACAGACTATAGAATACTCAGCTCTATTTAAGTACACTCTTCTTCCTTTCTCTTTTTATTTTTTTTTAAATGTATGTAATAGCTGTTTTTTTATCATCTGTCACTTTTTTTTGCAATGTCACCTTTAACTCGCTGCTGAAACCCGCTGTTCTAGTGAGCTCTGCTTTCCCTGTGACGTGTTTATTCAATGTGTATTAAGAGCACTAGCAATTGTATGCAGGCATCAGGCAGGTAACACTGCACCTCTTTGTCTTAAGTTATTTCCTTAACACTTTTCTTAATGTCTCAGAATTTTCTATAGAAAGCATATCTTGTGTCCTTACACATGTTACTTTTATGTATTTTTTCATGTGGTGTAGTATTAGTGGCTCTTCATCCTCACTGGTTTTTTTTTTGGTTTTTGTTTTTTTTTTCTTTTTTTTTAATGGGGGAATCTCACAGACTCCTTTTTTTTTCTGCTGGGGAATCTCACACTGGTCCGACTCTCACATTTCTTCCCTTCAGTGTTTTAAAGTTTGACACATCTGAAATCCATAAATTATTTCACAGCCATCAGTGTTTCTTCCCAGGTTAAATTATTTAATGGCATTGTTTTATTGAAAGGTTCAGATTAGCTGCTGACACTTATTGACAGGAAGAAACACATCCTTCCACAGAGATAAAACATATTTTTTATTAAAGAAGGGAGTGAGGTAAGTTTGGGTTCCTGTCTTCTTCTCACATGAGGAAGAGGAAATGAAGACGTTTGGCCCTTTAAATGACAGTGTGCCATGGAGACATGAAGCACTCTTTTACTCTCTCCCTTTCCCTCTGACTCTGAGAGCCTTATTTTAACATACTCATTTCACTTCCTCCATCCTTCAGGTTCTAGTCTTAATCCCGAACAGTAATTGCCCCGTGGAGAGTGGAAGATTAAGGGATTGCAGCTGAAAAATGAAGCTCTAGGCTTTTATTTCGGTGGGTTTCATTATGTGGCTGCAGCTGCCATCCCAAGGATTTGCAAAGCCCGGCAGCCCCAGTGCTCCCCTGTCCTCAGCCAAACCCACACTGGAGGGGTTTCCTTCTGGGTCAGGACCACAGCAACACCACAAATCTGACTGGTATTCTGCTTTTCCTCGGCAAGCAGCAATCTGACCGCAGGTTGCTCCAGCAATCTGCTGGTGTGAAATGCACGAGAGAAAAAAAAGTCGGCAGAAAACCACAGAACACAAAATTCTTACCAGCAGCACTGAGCCCACAGGCTCAATCAAAAGAAAAATAAAGCACACACATGCAAACACACACTNTTAAGTGGCTTTCTGGAGGTCGCTCTGGAAGCCCAAGATCAAGCTGGGAAGAGAACCAAACTCTTCTGAGTCATCATCCCCTGACAAGCCCATCCTTCTTCTTTTCCTACTAAATGGAACAATCCTGCATTGGTTGTGGTATAATGGTCTACATGACCGGGTAGGTCTTTTCCATTTCCAATGTCTATGATGAGAGTAATTCTGCTTAATGGGGATGCAGTCAGCTGGTGCCAATGGTTAAGTGTTGCTTAACCAGGTGTTAAATAGGTATGAAATTCCAAGCTCTGGGCTTTGAATGCAGAAGTTGCCAAATGAAAATGAAAATAAAATAAAATAAATAGCAAAACGGAAGAAAAAAAAAAAAAGGGAGAGAAAAGGAAATGCCCTGGAGTATCAGATCCATGTGCTTACATACATTCTGTTTTCCTTCTACTCACATATTTCCAAGGGGGTTTTTAAATAGCATGTTTACTTAATAAGGTTAACAGACTATAGAATACTCAGCTCTCTTTAAGTACACTCTTCTTCCTTTCTCTTTTTATTTTTTTTTAAATGTATGTAATAGCTGTTTTTTTATCATCTGTCACTTTTTTTTGCAATGTCACCTTTAACTCGCTGCTGAAACCCGCTGTTCTAGTGAGCTCTGCTTTCCCTGTGACGTGTTTATTCAATGTGTATTAAGAGCACTAGCAATTGTATGCAGGCATCAGGCAGGTAACACTGCACCTCTTTGTCTTAAGTTATTTCCTTAACACTTTTCTTAATGTCTCAGAATTTTCTATAGAAAGCATATCTTGTGTCCTTACACATGTTACTTTTATGTATTTTTTCATGTGGTGTAGTATTAGTGGCTCTTCATCCTCACTGGGTTTTTTTTTGTTTTTGTTTTTGTTTTTTTTTTTTCTTTTTTTTTTAATGGGGGAATCTCACAGACTCCTTTTTTTTTCTGCTGGGGAATCTCACACTGGTCCGACTCTCACATTTCTTCCCTTCAGTGTTTTAAAGTTTGACACATCTGAAATCCATAAATTATTTCACAGCCATCAGTGTTTCTTCCCAGGTTAAATTATTTAATGGCATTGTTTTATTGAAAGGTTCAGATTAGCTGCTGACACTTATTGACAGGAAGAAACACATCCTTCCACAGAGATAAAACATATTTTTTATTAAAGAAGGGAGTGAGGTAACTTTGGGTTCCTGTCTTCTTCTCACATGAGGAGGAGGAAATGAACACATTTGGCCCTTTAAATGACAGTGTGCCATGGAGACATGAAGCACTCTTTTACTCTCTCCCTTTCCCTCTGACTCTGAGAGCCTTATTTTAACATACTCATTTCACTTCCTCCATCCTTCAGGTTCTAGTCTTAATCCCGAACAGTAATTGCCCCGTGGAGAGTGGAAGATTAAGGGATTGCAGCTGAAAAATGAAGCTCTAGGCTTTTATTTCGGTGGGTTTCATTATGTGGCTGCAGCTGCCATCCCAAGGATTTGCAAAGCCCGGCAGCCCCAGCGCTCCCCTGTCCTCAGCCAAACCCACACTGGAGGGGTTTCCTTCCGGGTCAGGACCACAGCAACACCACAAATCTGACTGGTATTCTGCTTTTCCTCGGCAAGCAGCAATCTGACCGCAGGTTGCTCCAGCAATCTGCTGGTGTGAAATGCACGAGAGAAAAAAAAGTCGGCAGAAAACCACAGAACACAAAATTCTTACCAGCAGCACTGAGCCCACAGGCTCAATCAAAAGAAAAATAAAGCACACACATGCAAACACACACTCATATATATGCATGCACCTCTGTATATACAGAGCAAGAACTCATTTACATAAACAGGGGCATGTTGTCGTAGCAAACAGCACTCTTCTCCCTTGATTTCAGCAGACCCTTTCTACCTTCTCTGTGCAAAATTTGACACTTCGCTGCAATGCTACAGAGAACAGCACAAGTCTTCCTCACGAGGGTGTGATGAATTCAGTGTCCTTGTTGCTTCTTTCAGCATTTACCTTGGAAGAACTGGCTGAGTTTGGGGATTCACCCCAAATTCCTTACAGAAGCATCAGAGCAGATCCACAAGTGATGTAAAAAGAGATGGCAAGGCTGTGCTCTGTCCCAGAGTGGCTGTTTGTCCTCATGCAGAGGGATGTGCCAGGGTGGAAAAAGCTTTTGGGGTTACTTAGGTCTCTGCAACGGAGAGGGCAGCTGGTATTCTCTGCAGGGCAGGAAAGTGGTGGTGAAAAAGGCACCACTGGCTGGCCCAGGCATCATTTTGGGATCCCAGCCTCAATCCATGGGACCTAGTTTGGTTTACATCATTATTGGGTAGACAGGAGGAGGATTGGTACAGTCCCCTGCCCTTGTTGCTTTCAGCAGTATCTGCTGCACCTGGGACACTTTAAATTGCTGCCCCCTGCCTGCATGGTTTATCTCTGCCCAAATAATTCAAATCTGTACAAAGCTGGCAATGCAAACAGCAATGAAGTTCGTGGTGGTTTTGCAGCAAGTACATTGCTGAAAACCACCTCTTGCATAGACTTTCGGTGCTGCAATCCCCTGATCACCAAGACACAGAGAGGAAAATGCATAAATGCATTAGTGACAGCCCTTTGGACTCAAGAAAGTATGAAAAAAACTGGCCTGAAACTATTCTACACAATTTTTGTCCTTTGTCTTGATCCAGGAGACATTTTGGTAAGTGAAAGAATCTTTCAGGCAGACACTTCAATGACATTTTTGCTACAAAGGTTTTTGCTTTTTCCTTTGCAACAATGTGTGCAAGAGTCTGGGAAATAGTTTTATTTGAGCATCTATAAGATTTTTGTCTCCTAGTTTGTGGAGTATTTGGGAGAGGGGGATGTTTTTGTTGTTTTTTTAAATTAAGAAATTAAAAAAAAAAAAAGAAGATAGCTTGTTCTTGAGGCTTCTGGTAGGTGGAGTCAAGTTTCCTCTCTGTTTCAAAAATACAGGGGCTTGATGCTGTGTGCCCTGTTTGTGTGAAAGAGCTACATGCTGGTGAAGCCAGTGCCAGACACATTTTCTTTTCCTCGGAGTCCTGTGAGAAATTCTACCCCTAATCAAAGTAAGCCCTCTTCCCCCACCATATTTTCATGAAAAAAAAAAGGACAAACTATAGAAAAAAACCCACAACAAAACATTTTTATCTGAAATAGTCCTAGCGTTGGCATAGGAAGAAAAGGGATCCCTGGGTGATGGCCCAACCCTACCAGGAGCCAAACACCCTGTTCTCCTTCAGAGGATGCAGCGGCAGCCAAGCAGAGTGTCTGGGGTACATGATGCCCTGCAGGATGTGTCCCCAAGAAGAAAATAAGGGAAATGAAAGAGGTGGAAAAGGATGCTAAAGCTGCTGTCTCATTCTCCACTGATTATGTCTGTTCTCTCTCCAATCTGAGAGGAAAACATCTATATTTCTGTAGGACAGCTTAATGCGTCCGTGATCGGATAATGTGCATTACAGCCTTCTTTGCTATTCTCAGAAGAGTGCTCTAATGCCCTGCTTATACGTAGGACACACACATCTGTGAGGAAAAATACTGTGTCCTTTGGTTTCATCTTGGATTTGTTCAAAAAGTAACTCTGTGCTTGCAGCCTGCCTCGCAGGAGCGCGAGAGGGAGGAAGGCAGCAGACCCCACATCTCCCCGACTTTTAGGTTAAAAATGACATTAATATGGCAAAGCTTCTTTCAGGACTTCATCATTTCCACCAGCGGAAACGAGACGAAGGCCCCAATCACATATGTGCTCAGACATGCAGAAGCAAATGCCAAAATGAATTAACTGGAATAGCTCTATTAATTTATGCCTCGGCAGTAATGACCTTAAGACACAGAAGAATTATATATTAATTTGTTTCTAGTGTATAACACTGCTAAGTTAACACATTTAGGAGAACGCACTTCCCTCACCTCCTGCTGAGGAGGTAAATGAGGCAGTGTCTGATGGTGACAAACCAGACCGGCTTTCCACTAGATGGCAGCTGGTGCCTGCACAACCTCCAGGCATATTTTGGTGCAGCAAATACTTTTTTTTTTTTTTTTCAGTGCTAATCATCTCACAAGCTGGAAAATGGGCCATTTCTCTCCTCCCTCTCCCCCTCTTTGTTGCTCACTTATTGGGGAGGAATGGGAGAGAATAAGGGGAGGGGGGGATCACTTGACCAGCACGGTTTTGTATCAGTCCTCCATCTGCTGCGGAGCTGGCCTGATTTTTTTTAAGCCAACATTGGCTCTGTGCATGCAAGGGGAGAGATAAGACTCTGTGTGTGTGTGTGTTTGTGGGTGGTTGTGGTCAGGGGGAGAGAGAGGGACTGGTGCTAAGAAGTTTTTCCAGAGGGCTTTGCAGCAGGGATGGGGAGGAGGCTGAGCTCCTCGGGAGGAAGGGTTTGTGCCCAGGTGAAGGGATGGGGTCAGTGAGGGAAGGCTGTGGAGTGAGATAGGGAAGAACACCCCTGCACAGTTCCCTGACATCTGCATCAGCCTGAGGGAGACCACTGCCACAGCCGGGGAGTTGAGTGTCCTAAAGTTTGACATCACACAATGGGGAACACAGACTCATGGAAACACAGAATCAGAGAATGGTTTGAGTTCAAAGGGACCTTAAAGATCATCTCATCATCTTGTTCCAACCCCCCCTGCCACGAGGAGGGACACTTTCCACTAGACCAGATTTGCTCAAAGTTCCATCCAGGCTGTCGTAAATAAACCTGATCTGTGCAAAGGTGCTGTCCTCAAGCTTTGTCCCTCTTCTGGCCAGGGAATGATAGGGAAAGACAGCATCAAAATTGATATGGAGTTTGCTGCTTCTCAACCGGCCAGTATAAAGCATTCTAAACACTTCCTCTTCAGCCCACACTGCCTTCCCAGTCCAAAATAACAATTATTTGTGCAGAACTTTCCACTTGATACTCTGGAGCTTTCAGTGTTACCTAAGCAGCTTTGTGAATGCTTTCCAGCTTGTGCAGAGGGAAACTGAGGCACAAGGCAATGTCTTGCCCAGTGATGATACACATTTTTTTTTTTCTCCCTTCTCTATGATGGGCATTGCAGCAGATCAAGGTGGTGAGGTCCCTACTACTGCAGCCTGGAGAAGGTGACAACAGAACAGGGCTGTGAGGCTCCCTTGAGGCAAAATCTGGTGTTTGGAGAAGGTAGACAAACATGCCATTGTTTCTGAGTGTTTAGATTTCTCTGTTACAAGAGATGTGGAAGGTTAATTTTCCCTTCTCTGAGAAGCAGGTTGCAATCAGCAGGTTTTGTTCTGAGCTGATGTTATCTCCAGCCTTCTCTCCCCACCTCAGCCCCCCTGGCCATGCTGAAGTTTCTCCCTCTCTCTCCAGACCTGCTGCTGCATTGCCAGCATTTCTCCCCCATTCTGCTGCCCCTTTGCAGCAGCCTTTCAGTTAACAGATTATTACTGTTCCACTCCTTACCTCCTTCTCCTCCTCTTCCTCCTTCAACACAGAAAGCAATGACCAGACCCCAGTGACAGCATCTCTGCAGCTTCAGGGTGTCTCCAGCTCTTTGGCTGCTTCCAAAAAGTTCGATGCATCAGGCAGGAGATGCTGCGACACTCCAAATCTCCTCTGACTAATTTTGCCTTGACTTTCCCAATTCTTCCCTCGTCTCCTGTCGTTTGTAGTTGAGTGCCTTCCACTAGGTCCCAAGACGGCTGATTTCCTCCCTCGGGGCATTGCCAGCTGCCATATATGAGTTTCTCCTATAGAGATTGAATGAAAACATATACTGTGCTGGAGTGTTAACTTGTAATGCAGCTATCAGCAGAAGTACATATCACTCTGGGTGGCATTAGTCAATTATGACAGAAAGCCCATTGGCGACACAAGTCAATTGATAATAAAGCATAATCTCTCTTCCCCCCGTCACATATTTACCAGCCATGAACTACTGTAGCATATTTCCCATTCACAGATGAATGCTCCAGCCGTTCAGATGGGTATTTTTCAGAGCTGAATGCAATCTAGAGGGTTAATGGCTCCAGTGCAGTGGTCTGAGGATAAAGCCACTGCAGGTGCACAGCTAAACGGGGAGTTAATTGGGTAGCAGGTGAACATAAACAGAGAGCACAGAGGGTGTGGAAAAGGCTTCAGTGAGGAGGAAGGACCGGTGGGAATGTGGAGCTGTAGAGCCCCAAAATAAAGACGTATTGAACTTTCCTTCCCTGTGCCGCAGTCTTTGCTGCACAGAGCCTCTGCTCTTTGTGTATTGCTTGACTCTCCAAAATGCTGCTGCTCTTGCTGTCGTGTTCCCAGCCTGGGATACAGGCAGGAAGCATCCCAGCAGCTGCTGCTGGAGGATGGGACTTACGGGGGCTGTTGGTGGATGATTCATCTCGTGCCATGGGGACGGCGTGCGGAGGGGAGGAAGGCTCCCTGAGATGGTGGGGATGGGCTGCTGTGGGGAGGCAGAGCCTGAGACTACTCCTCTCCTTTCAGGGCATAAAACTGGAGCCTGGGAGATGGAGAGGGGGGAAAAAGAAGCATAATCAGAGAGATGGAAACAGCCGACTCTTCCAGTCCTAGCTGGACAGTGCAGTGAGCCATGAGCCAGGCAGGGATGGGAGCAGTGAGGCACAGAGAGGTGAGCAGGCAATGCAGAGTGTGAGGAAGGAGAGCTGATAGGAACCACATCCAGCAGGCACAAGGACCCCGAAAGTGCCAAAATAAAGCAAAAGTCATAGACAGGAGTAGAGGTGCTACAGCCTTAGGGGATCAACCAGTGGAATGGGATGTCAATCACCCCCAGCGAGGCGAGTGCTCTCCCAAAGCAAGGTCAGAGGGGGCGTGCCACCACCAACCAGACTTTGGTTGTCCATCACAAGCCGTGTCCAAAGTGAGCCACTGCAGAGGTGACTCACCTGCTTCTCCGCTGACCAGCTCCACACTGTTGTGTAAAGGAGGGTTCTCCCCCCATCAGCTGTGCTGTAGGGCAGCAGTGCCTACTGGAAGGGTCAGCTGACCCCCCAGACTGCCACCTGAGCAAACCTGCAGAGTGACCTCAAAGGCCATCTGACACCCCTACTCTGAGCTTTCTGTGAAGTTGGTGCTTCACTGCTACACCCTGACTTCCGAAATCTTGTGACAGGGAGCAGCATGAGCAGGCACTGCTAGACAGGGCTGTGCTGGTGGGGTGGCTGCTGCACTGTTATTTAAAGCTAGCTGAAATAAAGTAATCCTGCTTCCAATTTTGTTTCCTGTGTCCTTAAATCAACTGCTCCAGACAGGTCAGCGGTTTTTAATCAGACAAAAGGACTAAGCAGGATTTAAAATTTTTTCTTTTCTTTGAAAGTCAGACCTGGATTCTTTTAATTGGAGCAGCTCTTGGCTCTTGTGAGAGCACGTTGGGCTGTGGTCTTTCACTCTGTGCTCCTTCAGAGTCACCCAGCTGATGGTGGGGCACAGGGGAAGTTGAGTCCTCATCCTGCCCCACTCTGCTCCACTGATAGCCTGTCATGATCCCCCCACCCTGCCAGTCCCTTCCTTTCAAAGGTCCAGGGACCTCACTTGAACAGGGACCTTCATCCTGGTGTGGGATGGAGCAGAGCAAGGAGTGAGCCCAGAGACAGCCATCGGAGCCAGGTCCTCCCAGCTCTGGAGGCGAGGCAGCAGCAGGCCACCTTCATGGTTGAATTCCCCTCACAGCCTGTGCTTTATCTGGATATTGATAACCCGAACAGCTCTCCTAATCAGCCGGTAATGGATTCCACCAGGAGTACCTTATTTATCTACCACCTCTCCCAACTTCAGTCCTCTGTCTCCTCGCCGTCTCCCGGCCTGCTGGGCAGGCACCGCTCGTTTTTCAGAGCAGGGCAGTGCTCTTCTGCCACCAGCTCCTCTGTGGCGGTGCCTCCTCTCCCGAATACTTCAAGGCAGATGAGGTGTTTTAAGCCAGATGAGATGGGGGATTTGGTTCTGTTCTCACCTAATGGGGCTGCATTAAGGAGAACAAACACATCTGTTCTTCACCCTCCCTTCTGGCCGCACGGTCCAGGCACACCGTGCTGTGGCCGCCTCCAGGAGCAACAGGAGGGCACAAACCTCTTTGTCTTTATGTCTGCAGGTACCTGCAGATATGTGCACACGTGTATGCTCTCCTATCAGTGTGTTTTCCGAAAATTTGGCGACATAATTTTTTTTCCATCCTCCATCCCATCAGACCATTGAGTCTCTCCATGTCCCTGCGCTGCTCCTCAGTGGGTGAATCTCCAAGTGTGACATGGTCCTGTGTACCCCAAGATCCATGCACTGGCCTCATTAGGTCTGGAAATTGTGTCTTTATATGGCTTTTTAGACCTGAAAAATTCAGTCAGCCTCTGTACTGACTCTCCTGTGTGACATGGAAATGCTCCATTTTATTTTCTCTCTGTGGTTTCCAGGTACTCTTGTAGCAAAAGGGAGCTTGGCCACCGGCTTCAGTAGGAGCAGACTTTTGCCCTACAGGCAGTAGACAGTGTCTGGTGTTTCCCTGTCCAAAGGCCAGGTGCAAAAGCAATTCCTGGTCTGGGATGTGTCTGCTCTCTTGAAATACACAGGCTGGTCTGTAGACACCAAAGTTAAGCCAATAGCTTCTGACACTCAAATACCAGCATGAAAAAGGGAGATAAAAGATATTTCACAACTTGTCTTTTGTTTTCTTCTTTTCTTTCATAGTTTTTTTTCCTCCAGTCAAAACCTGTATATCAGCAAAAGATTCAGTGTGGCACAAGAGCAGCTCATTACCTTACTGCCTCCAAAAGTTCTTTTATATTGGGAAGTAATTTCCCTAGGAATGCTGAAGCATGCCTATGGAAATCACCTTGTCACACTCAGGAGTGCTTGACCTCCTAATCCTTTTTCACAACCCAGGAAACTGAGGTATAAACAAGCAAAAAACTTCAGCCCCCATCACACACCTGGACCCAGCAGGACTTGTTTTTTCTTACCTTGGAAACACAGACTGGCTTACCTGGAACGGATGGAGTTATGTGACGGTAAAATTGCTGTGAATGAGGACGAGTTTGGGCTCCAGGAGTCCTTCCTCCCAAATCCCAGTTCTAAATACCACATTGTCATAAAAAGCTGACTTTAAAAATAGCGTGCACAACTTTGTGCATGGAGAAGCCAGCAATTTACACAGCTGAGCAAATCATAGAAAACTCTAAACAGGGAGTAGAAAAATATTTACACTTCCAAGGCCTGAGTGTAAATTGAAGAAGTACATCCCATTAATGGGAGTTTATGCACATTGATACATTTCATTTTTCCCTGAAATGCTGAAAATGAAACACTGAGACACAAATGTACCAGGAGTTGATCAGTGATGCTGCTTCTGCACCTGCCAGCCAGATGACATATCAGGTGAATGAAGGAAATATATTTCATGCATTGCCTTGACACAGGGAAGGACAGAATGCGGTTGGGGTGGTTCTTAGCCCTCTTTTGTCATTTTACTCAGCTTTCTGTGGTGGAGTTGTCCCTGATTCCTACCAGTGTAAAGGAAGTCATAGCTGGTCTTCCCAGATCCTCCACTCATGCAAATGCCCTGGTTTAATTTGTATCAGATGAGAATCTCTTCTAATACCATTAAAAGTCAAGGGTGAGGTATAGGGAGAAGAGGATATGTGCTACTAGTCAGCTGAACACTGCTTATGGTTGTTCCTACAGCCCCAAAGATGACTCATGTCTCCCTGCTCACCACAAGCATCGCAGTACACCCTCCCTGAGCAATGGCCACCAGTGACCCTGACAGAAGTTAAATATGTGCTGGGAAAAATCAGCAGTGATGACAAATATGCCAGGAAAAACAAGCAGTGCTTATCAGAGGATGAGCAGGTGTCACAAAAGCTGGACTGAGTCTGCCTAAAAGCTGGATTGGAGTCTGCCTACGAACAGATATGCTTTGGATTTCTTCTCAAGGAAGACATAGATTTCCAGTTTAATTTTCCTACCTTGTTTGTACCTTCTTTATATACAAATATAAGCTATAGCTACTACGGCTTCCTTACGTATCCCTGTGCATGCATAGTAGCTTGCTGTAGCTGCTGAAGGAAGGCCTGGAGAGTTGCCCCAAGTTATACCAGTCTCATGTCCCGTTTGAGATGGATGCAGCCCATTCTTGTAGCAGTATTTTGTTTGCTCTTTACAGAGTACTGTTGCTTTCAGAGATATTTCTGTTAGCTTAGCTTTTGTCGGGATTATCTGCTTGGTAACTTTTACCTTGGAAAAACACTTTTCCAGTCACTGATAATCCAAGGTGGTTGNTGATTCCTACCAGTGTAAAGGAAGTCATAGCTGGTCTTCCCAGATCCTCCACTCATGCAAATGCCCTGGTTTAATTTGTATCAGATGAGAATCTCTTCTAATACCATTAAAAGTCAAGGGTGAGGTATAGGGAGAAGAGGATATGTGCTACTAGTCAGCTGAACACTGCTTATGGTTGTTCCTACAGCCCCAAAGATGACTCATGTCTCCCTGCTCACCACAAGCATCGCAGTACACCCTCCCTGAGCAATGGCCACCAGTGACCCTGACAGAAGTTAAATATGTGCTGGGAAAAATCAGCAGTGATGACAAATATGCCAGGAAAAACAAGCAGTGCTTATCAGAGGATGAGCAGGTGTCACAAAAGCTGGATTGAGTCTGCCTAAAAGCTGGATTGGAGTCTGCCTATGAACAGATATGCTTTGGATTTCTTTTCAAGGAAGACATAGATTTCCAGTTTAATTTTCCTACCTTGTTTGTATTTTTTTTATATACAAATATAAGCTATAGCTACTACGGCTTCCTTACGTATCCCTGTGCATGCATAGTAGCTTGCTGTAGCTGCTGAAGGAAGGCCTGGAGAGTTGCCCCAAGTTATACCAGTCTCATGTCCCGTTTGAGATGGATGCAGCCCATTCTTGTAGCAGTATTTTGTTTGCTCTTTACAGAGTACTGTTGTTTTCAGAGATATTTCTGTTAGTTTAGCTTTTGTCGGGATCATCTGCTTGGTAACTTTTACCTTGAAAAAACACTTTTCCAGTCACTGATAATCCAAGGTGGTTGTTAATGCTGAACTGAGGCATTAGAAATCTGAGTGTCCTTCTTTCTCCATGCTAATTTTATGCTAAAAATAATTAAATAATTGCCTCTTTACTGGGACACTTCCACAAAAATGCTGGGGACCTTCACAGAGAAGAGCAGCCTGTGTATAGAGAAATTGCCTGGGGAAGGGCCTATGCTGCTCCAAGATTTTGGGGTTACCTCCTCATTTATCAACCTGGGGTTAGAGATTTAAGAAATGGGATGTCTCAGGAGGGGATTGGAAAGTGGGGAAGGCTGTGGCTTATACTGGTATTGAAACAGGGGAAGGAGAAGGCAAGAAAAGCCACAAAAGAAGGGGACCAGAGTGGCAGTGAGCTGGCAGTGAGCTGGAAGTGACAGGTGACAACAGGAGCAGAGCCAGTTCATTAAGACAGTCTTTAAAATGTTTGCTGGCTGAAAACTCCGTTTGACAGGTTGGGGAATGATTGACACCAATCAAATCCTCACCTCTCGCAACAGAAGGTGTCTGGTATGGCCAAAGTGTTAAATCCCCAGCAATATCCCTGACCATAGTGTCACAGCAGTCAGAGGCAGGGCCAAGCTGAAGGGTGCAGACAAATCCTATAAATTTGATTTAAAACATCAAGAATTCATCACAGTTGACTCACCAGTCCAGTTCTGTGGGTGAAGCAGGATTTAAGCGATGATCAATACTTCTGCAGAAGACCTTACTGCTGAGGGTGGGGAGCGGTAATGGGGCTGGAGCAATGAGATCTAACGACAAAGAAGCTGCCCTTCTACCTTAGAGGGGAGAGAGGGGCTTTTTAGGCCTTGCCCTTCACTCTAATCTTGTCCTCTGTCCCTTCAGGCCCTTTAATTGATCGTTTAGGGACAGAGGTCGAAGTGTCAATACAATTAGGTGGCTGCTGTTGGTTATATGTACATGACATCTAGAAAATGGTATGTAACAGGAGTCAGGAGAAGGAGGACAAAAGGAATAAAATGAATAAAAATTATTGGTTTTGCATTTAGAGGATGTATTTTGGGGGAACTAGGAAATTGCTAGGTCTTGTGTAATTGAACTGCCAGACTAAGCTGAGAGGGTACCTCTTTCTTTCAAGGGATTGTGTTGAAATGCACCATCTCCTGAACATTTATGTTCAGCCTGGTTGTTGTTATTGGTGTTGGCAGCCTGGGAGAGACAAACAGTTATTTTTTCTTCTTCCTCCAAACAATTTTTAACCTAGCTGTTGTTAAAGATTCATCATACTTAAAAACACCCAATGCTGACTTCTCATTACTCCCTACCTAAAAACACTGCAGAATCCTCTTTATGGTTATTTATTATGCTCATCTTGTAGATTGCTTTCTGGGACATAGTGAGGTTGTGGCATAGGTTTCAGTTCAGGCTTTATGCAGGAGAGCCAGGACTGCTTTCCTCCTCAATTCCAGCCCTGTGGATTGAGGATGTGGGGGCAAAGGAGTGAAGAGGGGTGAATGCCCACTTCCATGAGTGATGGAGGAAAGGTGAGAGGCGAGGGCACCTCTGAGTCAGACAGGTCCTGTGAGCTCTGTGGGAACACGGAATAAACCCTGACTCACATGCCTTGCTTCATGGGTGTGGGTGAAGGTTAGTTTCAGCAAAAGATAATAAAAAGAAGTGAAATTTAAGGTAAATCCTTGCCAGAGCCAGTGCAAATTTGATGAGGGGTTAAAATTCAGGAAGGGTTAAACAATGCCTTAGCTGGCTGCTGCTGCCCAGCTGTGTTGCAGCGATCATATTTCCCTTCTAAGGGTTTTCTAAGTGAATCACAGGGCTTGTTCTTAACATGCTGCAAGATCTCGGTATGAAATATGCTGTATAACGACTCAGTATAATTACCCAAGGATGAATGTTGTGCTTGCACTGTGTCCAGAATGTATTTTCCTCCACAGAGGGGATATCTGTATGTCATGCCGAGAAACATGGATGGGCCAGCACCGGCTGGAAGCTTTTCCAGACGTTCTGCAGAGGCTATCTGTCAGCACCTTTCACGGACACTAAACAAAACAAAAAAAAAATATTTAGATGAAAAGCCCTTTAACACACTAAACAGAATGCCTAGAGGAGAACTTCCTCTTCATCATTTAATCACACACAGACCTAAGGCAGAAGTTTGCTCGAGTTTGACATACGAGGCTGAAGGCTAGTGGAGCTCTGAGGCACTCACAAGCTCTTACTGTGGTCTCTGGGAAGGATCACAGACGTACTCAGCTGTCAAAAAGCATCTCTGTTTTTTCAGACCTGTTGCCCACGAACTCCACTTAGGCTTTTCATTACCTGGTGGAAGACAATAAAAACCTCTTACAAAGACAGCCAAAATTGCTAGAGAATCTTCTTTTCAAAAACAAAACCTGGAAGTTTAGCCTTTGGGAAATTCATTTTCTATTGAGATGTAATTTGTGAAGTTTTTAAAGAGCAACTTTGGATTTTCAGGTTTAAGAGGACTTGAAGGAAAGCAACAAAATATAAATCATAAAGACTGAACTTTTTTCCCCCTAAATGTTTTTCTTGACATGTTTTAGAATGCCATAAGGAATCTGTTTCTGCCTGAAAACTAGTGTTTGTCTATATATAGTATTCCTTTGCTCCTTGAAAATATGAGCAGGAGATTAAAACTCAGAACTGTAGAAAGCATCAGAGTACATCTCTGAGGCCAGCAACAGCTCCTTTTATCTGATGGCAGCACAGTCCATAGGATACAAGGTTGACAGCTTCTCATCCTGTCCCAAAAAGGCAGCAGTGGAGACTTTTTCAACCCATTTTAGGATGTGATGATCAGAGCACCATTTTGATAAGACCAGCTGACTGGAATTTTTGAATCTGTGAAACAGGTTTGGGGTTCTCACAGGAAGGCACCTGATTTTTCAGAGGGATTTTTCAGGATAATGCCTTTTTTCTCACACGTGTGTAGCTGTCATTTTCCAAGTTATGATGTGAGGGAATGGACAGATCTTTCCTTCCAGATGCTCCATCCACCTTCACTGAGTGTGAAGAGGTCTGTGGTATTTGCTGCTCCTATAGATCAGACACAAAAGAATTGTGTAGGAACTTGGAACAGAAAATCAAGCAGCTGCACTGGAGAAAGGGGCTTTTCAGAAGAAACAGTCCCTCCCAGAGCTGCTGTCTGCAAATACTTGGATTTTTCTCCCTTGGTTTCCACTTGTTTGTCGGGATAATTGTCAATGGGGATTAGGACACTCCAGTGTTAGTGTGCACAACACATGATGTGGCTCTAGACCCAAGCAGGAGTTCATGGCAGAGAGTAAAGTCTCCCCCATCCCCATCCATCTTTCAGAGGAGGGTACTGCAGGTGTTTGTGGTGTTTTACGTGCTTAGCCAAGCTCCTGCTCTCATTTCCATTGTCAGGAGCTCTGGTGTGGGTTGAACTGGCATCAGAATCAGGCCCTTGCTTAATTCCCTTCCCATATTGATAGAGAGGCATGTCTGTGTGCACACTACAGCGCATGAATGCGTTGCTGTCCCTCGAGGAAAGAGACTCATTGAATAATCCTTTTTGTTTAGTATTATTAAGTGGACCATGGCCCTGATTTTGCTTGTTTTGCTGCTGCTCCTTCGGGACGAGAGAGGTGGCCTTGTTCACACCACTGACTTTCAACATGGTGAGTTAGATTTAAAGAAATATAAGCCCCTTCGAGAGAGGAAGGGTTACACAGCAGAGCTGAATAATGGGCTTTAATAGGCAAACCAAACAGTTAAATAAAAGATGCACACGGCATGCTAAAACTTAAGGAATGCATATTCAATGCAATGCATTATTAAATACAACGGTGAACATATGGGTGCCTACAATTAATGTATATAAATAGCTGATAAAATTGCTCAGTATTAGAAAGCTAGCGGCAAAAATGACCTCATATGTCAAGCAGACAAGCAGGCAGTTACCATTTTCTTTGTACACCTTACAGATGATAAATTAGTTTTATGGTCTGCATGGGGCCCTTATCACATTACAGCACCAAGTGTTTGATAAAGAAAAAAAATGCCTCAGCTAAAAATCGAACTGAAATTTGGAGTCCCCATGGACCTCATTTTTTTAACGTAAAGAATTTTAACCAACTTCCTTTTGGAAAGATTTATCGCTCTAAAGAGAAATGTGTATCTCTATCCTATGTGCTTTTATTACAACTTCTTCTCTTCCCTTCTTCTTCTTCCTTTTTTTTTCTCCCCCTGACATTAGGTATAATATGAGATTGCTGTAAGAGATTCATTATTGATTGGGGGGTTTAGTGGCTACAGCAGAGGGAAGGGGCAAGCAGGACTTCTGGGTTCTGCTTGTCTTTTTTTACTGACCTTGGGTGAGCTGTTTCAGCTCCCTGAGACTCAGTTTCTCCATCTCAAAAACAGGGAGGAGCAGGAAAGTCACTGTTTGGCAGAACAATTCATTGTGCTCAGAAATCCCAAAGAAAATCCAGGTACTGAGCTTGTCCTGCAGACAGTGGTGAGGAGGGATTCTGCAGTGCAGGCTGTACCCTGGGACACATGGTGCTGTAGCTCAGAAATCAGCTTCTTCCTTTACAAAGGGAGAAGGATGAAGAGATGAATTTGCCAAGAAATCCAGCAGTTTTGCCTCTGCTAACCCTCTACTTTTGACTGACCTTTTCCTGCTTTCATCAATCTCTGCTCTACTGGCACATGAGGTACCTTATGGGCATATCTTCCAAACCTTATATCCTTTTTCTAGAGCTAAAAAATGTTTTTTGAGGTCCGGTGAGGGAGCTGGGAGGCACTCATGAGCCTGTTGCTGGGCACAAAGGCTGGTGTGTGGGGTGAGGAGGCAGCTGCACTGCCTCGATGCACACAGCATGAGGTCCAGCAGTTTTTAGAGGGAGCAAAGCAATGTCAGAGCCAGCCCATGGCTCCTTTTCCTCCTGGTTTGGAAAGGCTCTTTGCAGAGGTGGTCTTCAGGAAGTACCAGTTTCCCAGCTTTGGCAAGTTATTTT
This sequence comes from Aleadryas rufinucha, assembly GCA_013397815.1. NCBI lineage: Eukaryota > Metazoa > Chordata > Aves > Passeriformes > Aleadryas > Aleadryas rufinucha. The sequence goes on from VZTH01002859.1 coordinate 373,068, forward strand.
GGAGGGTTGTGTCTCCAATACAACTCACTCCAATTACAATCCCATAAACAATCTTTCCTTTTTTTTTTTTTTTTTT
>VZTH01002859.1:373213-404954 GCA_013397815.1 Aleadryas rufinucha
TCTTTACTCAAACCTTTATCTTTTATGAAGATACTAGGTAGAATTTTTTTCACTGCGTGGGTGCTGAGGCCCTGGCACAGGTTGCCCAGAGCAGCTGTGGCTGCCCCATCCCTGGAAATGTCCAGGGCCAGGCTGGATAGGGCTGGGAGCAACCTGAGCTATTGGAAAGTGTTCCTGCCCATGGCAGGGGATTGGAACTGGATAATCTTTAAGCTCCCTTCCAGTCCAAACCATTCTGGGGTTCTATTCCAGGCAATTGGTTCCCAGATGTAACACTGAGCAGAATTTTGGTTAAATATTTAGTGGTAAAGTTTAGTTATTGATGTACATCTCTGTTTGTCTGAATCTCCTCCCACCAATGTAAATAATTAGATACTTGTGACATAGTTTTTTAGGACATTTTTGGACGGGAAAACACTGCTCACATTTAATCATTTGCTGAAATCACTAAGACATTAAGATTTAAGCCTGTGCTTAAAATTAAGCACAGAGTTAAACACCTTTATGAATTAAATTAACACATTCTTGCCATGCAATGAAAATACCTTTGGAAGTCCCTCTATAAAAATGAGTAATGTTGCATTTCCCCACTGACAAATCCCTACTAAAATGCCGTACAATGAAACAAGAATTTATAGCTGTAAACACGGCTTGCAAAGAGGGAGGCAACTTCCAGAATTTAGCAATCACATTTGTTAAGGTTTCTCTAAAGCCTAAACTCCCAATTAACAAGCAAATCATCATCAGACAGTCAGTGAATGGCAAATTCATTCTATTCAACATCTTTTCAGAAGTGGATTTTGTGCACTTATCTCCATGAAAACCCAGCAGGAAAGTTTTCCATGAGAATGATCCTACATCTGCCTGTTTTTAATGACTGTAATGGCAAGCAATATTCTACAATTACTTTGGTGATCTCATTTCAAGCATGCAAATCATATTATTTAAGAGCCCAGCAAAAGTCATTTATTTCTTGGAACTGCCAGCTAACTTTGGTGGGGTGAGGAAACGCTGCGCTTGGAATTAAAAGCCCTGATGTCTTGTAACCTTCCACGGTGGAGTTATAAAATTAGTCCAACAAGGTCAGAAAAGAAATCCTGAAAATGAGTTGGAGAGAAAGATGTGGGGGGAGAGCCACCACCCTGTATTGTTCATTACCAAGTCATCTAGGAGTTCTCTTAGCTGAAGAATGAAGAGTTCATAGCTGGCTCATCATATTGGGCAGCAGTTAATGGCAAAAGAAAAGTGGACACAAAGTCATCCCAGAAAGACATCTGGGAAACAAGATCCTTTCATTGTCACTGTGACCATCCTGTAAAGCTGATGGATACCTTTTCTGGGTTTGTTGTAGACAAAACGAATTTTTTTTTTTCCATCCTGGGTTGTTTGTGTGTATATATACTGTAGTGGTTTTGCTAACTCATACATCAGGATGTAGATAATATCTTACTGTCTGTTTCCTGTTGGTACAGCTGTCTGTTTGTCTTTCCTATCCTTTTCTTTAATTTTTTTTTTAATGGCATGGCAGTCACACTTGTTAGGCTAAAGCTGTCAATGAATTTTGGTACCATAAAGAAAATATAATTTCCTTAACACAGTCTATTTTCAGCTCATACTTTACTTATTCATTTTATTTCAATGTTTGTCTCTTTGCTTTTTTTGTTAATTTAACCCATGTGGAGACTCAGTGAATGGTGTGACAAGATACATATGACAAGAACGATTAAAAAAGTGCGTGATACCACCTCACTTCAGGTTGCCAATCCTGTATATACCTGATAAAAGCTGCCAAAAAAAAAAAAAATAAAAAAAAGAAAAAAGAAGACTAGCTTCTAATCATAGTGTATTTTTTTAAAAAATAAACCTCAGCCACTTCCCTTATTCTTCTGTCGCTGTATTCCTTCCTTGTTCCAGCTGCCAGTTGTTTAAGGAAGGTGTGAGTAGGCCATGGGGGAGGCAAAACTTCTTTCTGCAGTGTTTCACATCAAAGCTTTGAAGAGTTATCCCATACCCGTGTCTCATAGCCACCTCATTTTATCACAGTTGCAAGGGGAAAGATTTTGTGGAAACTGATTATTAGTTTCACAAGAGACAATTGATTTAAAAATGGCTAACCAGACTGCTGAGCAGAATTTCTCCGTGTGGGAAGAGACGTAGTCCTTGACAGGAGGTTAAGAAAGAGATGTCGGGGCTTTAGAAAAGCAAAGGGAAGGTTCCTCCCTGTCATCTTCTTTCTTGAGCCTCATCCTTTCATCCTTTGCCAGCAGCCTTCCTCTGGAAGATTTCAGGGTGAGCAGTCCTCGGATGATGAGCTGCTGGAATTGCACCAGGGAATTATGTGTATGAAAGTACTAAAGCTTCGCACAGACGCCTTTCCTTCCCTGTTTGGTTCATCACTGGTCAAAATGAACAGCATCAGTTCTGTTCTCACTCACAAAGGTATTAAATCAAAATAAACCTGGGACTTCTCCACCGAAGTGTGCCGGACTGTTACACCAAATACCCACTCATTTAGCGTATTCAGAGTTCCAAGTTTGTAGCCTTTGGTTGTAGATCTCCATCCACAAGATATTCTGTCTTCTTAGTCATTGAAATCAGTGGGGCTTAAGCTCTCTGAAATTTTTATAGGTCTGAGACATTTACTGGTGAATTATATTGCAGAGTTATTTAATGTCTGAGCACAAGTGATTAAAATACTACATCACTTATAGAGCTTTGGTTCTGTGTTATTCGCCCCCATGCTGGGGTCTTTAAGTCTGCTTGCCAGTTTAGTCATCTTAGCTTGGCCACTGTGCTTCAATGACTCGGTGCCAGTCAGGTGAATGACCTTGGTTCAGGTTGTATTGAGGGTTACAGGGGTTTGGGGAAAAGTGCTGTTCTTTATTATGTATATAATAGTAACCAAGGTTTTTCAGAAACAAATTAAGGACACAAATCTTACCCTCAAGAGTTTATGATTTGAATGGATCTATAACATGATGAATGAACGCAATAGAAGCAGAAGGAGGAAAGAAAAATATAGGGTCAAGCATCACTAGAAAAATCTGTGTCGTTTCATTGATGAATTACACACACATTTACTGGTTCTATTTCAAGTGTTATGGAGTGTAATTGGTATTGTATGTACATATACATGAAAGATGACCCAGAGATAAGATTGCTAGAAATCAGCTGCTGCTGCTAATGCAGCAAATCTGTTAAATGGTATATATATTTTTATATATGTATTATTAAATCCATAAAATCATTTAATATTTTTTGGAAAGATACAGTCCTCTGAGTGACTGGCAGCTGGCATGCTCTCAGCAGCATATCAGACACTCTTGGATGACACTGGCTTTTCAAGAAATGGGGATGCCAAGGTTTTAACACAAAAATTACTTCTGCCCAGTGTGAATCAATAACTCTATTCTTTCATTAACCATTCACACTTTGAACCCATGACACTTGGTCTGCTTGACCTTATTTATCCCACCATAGAGCTCATGGTAAAGAAAGCCATTGACAACCAAACAGTATCAATAATTGTGATCCCTGTGTCTTCCAACCCAGAAATAAGTGCCCTAAGTTATGATGTCAGATAGTGCTGTTAACCCCAGACTGGTTTTGATTACCAATTTTATACGGGATAATTCTTTAATTATAAATTATTCTCGATTAGAAGGGCTTAGGAAATGTCTCGAAGATCCTAGGCACGTCCTAGGGAAAAGGGAAGTCGCAGAGTCACAGAATCATAGAACTTTAAGGGGTGGAATTGACCTAAAAGGTCATCTAGTCCCAACCCTGTCTGCCATGGGCAGGAACACCTTTCCCAAGACCAGATTGCTCAGGGCCTTATCCAACCTGGTTTTGAACACCACCAGGGCTAGGGTATCCACAGCATCTCTGGGCAATGTATTCCAATGTCCCACCATGCTCACAATGAAAAATTTGTTCCTAATGTCTAACCTAATTTTTTCCTCTTTAAGTTTTTACCCATTATCCCTTGTTCTATCACTACAGTTCCTAACTGAAAGTCCCTCTTTGGCTTCCCTGCAGGCCCCCTTCAGATACTGCAAAGACTTTTTTCCCCCTCTCAGGACATCTCCATTTATCCTCTTAGTACTTCCAGAGTGCTTTTTCCAGAGCAATGCCAACAAAATGTAGCACGTACCAAGTCATAGTGAGGAAATATGGGATAACAAGGATATTACTGTGGACTGCAGTTGGGTTAATGTGGCTGGAGTATGACAGGAAAGGGAAGAGGGGTGTGAATGTGTGAGAAAGTGTGATCAGATTAGATTTTTCACTCAACAGACAGACCTGGTTTGTTTAAGAATTAGGAAAGTGAACAATTAGAGGGATAAAAAATTCTACGTAGGTAATTTTTTGTCTCTACTGTTGTTTTTTTTTTTNACTTCTCCACCGAAGTGTGCCGGACTGTTACACCAAATACCCACTCATTTAGCGTATTCAGAGTTCCAAGTTTGTAGCCTTTGGTTGTAGATCTCCATCCACAAGATATTCTGTCTTCTTAGTCATTGAAATCAGTGGGGCTTAAGCTCTCTGAAATTTTTATAGGTCTGAGACATTTACTGGTGAATTATATTGCAGAGTTATTTAATGTCTGAGCACAAGTGATTAAAATACTACATCACTTATAGAGCTTTGGTTCTGTGTTATTCGCCCCCATGCTGGGGTCTTTAAGTCTGCTTGCCAGTTTAGTCATCTTAGCTTGGCCACTGTGCTTCAATGACTCGGTGCCAGTCAGGTGAATGACCTTGGTTCTGGTTGTATTGAGGGTTACAGGGGTTTGGGGAAAAGTGCTGTTCTTTATTATGTATATAATAGTAACCAAGGTTTTTCAGAAACAAATTAAGGACACAAATCTTACCCTCAAGAGTTTATGATTTGAATGGATCTATAACATGATGAATGAACGCAATAGAAGCAGAAGGAGGAAAGAAAAATATAGGGTCAAGCATCACTAGAAAAATCTGTGTCGTTTCATTGATGAATTACACACACATTTACTGGTTCTATTTCAAGTGTTATGGAGTGTAATTGGTATTGTATGTACATATACATGAAAGATGACCCAGAGATAAGATTGCTAGAAATCAGCTGCTGCTGCTAATGCAGCAAATCTGTTAAATGGTATATATATTTTTATATATGTATTATTAAATCCATAAAATCATTTAATATTTTTTGGAAAGATACAGTCCTCTGAGTGACTGGCAGCTGGCATGCTCTCAGCAGCATATCAGACACTCTTGGATGACACTGGCTTTTCAAGGAATGGGGATGCCAAGGTTTTAACACAAAAATTACTTCTGCCCAGTGTGAATCAATAACTCTATTCTTTCATTAGCCATTCACACTTTGAACCCATGACACTTGGTCTGCTTGACCTTATTTATCCCACCATAGAGCTCATGGTAAAGAAAGCCATTGACAACCAAACAGTATCAATAATTGTGATCCCTGTGTCTTCCAACCCAGAAATAAGTGCCCTAAGTTATGATGTCAGATAGTGCTGTTAACCCCAGACTGGTTTTGATTACCAATTTTATACGGGATAATTCTTTAATTATAAATTATTCTCGATTAGAAGGGCTTAGGAAATGTCTCGAAGATCCTAGGCACGTCCTAGGGAGAAGGGAAGTCGCAGAGTCACAGAATCATAGAACTTTAAGGGGTGGAATTGACCTAAAAGGTCATCTAGTCCCAACCCTGTCTGCCATGGGCAGGAACACCTTTCCCAAGACCAGATTGCTCAGGGCCTTATCCAACCTGGTTTTGAACACCACCAGGGCTAGGGTATCCACAGCATCTCTGGGCAATGTATTCCAATGTCCCACCATGCTCACAATGAAAAATTTGTTCCTAATGTCTAACCTAATTTTTTCCTCTTTAAGTTTTTACCCATTATCCCTTGTTCTATCACTACAGTTCCTAACTGAAAGTCCCTCTTTGGCTTCCCTGCAGGCCCCCTTCAGATACTGCAAAGACTTTTTTCCCCCTCTCAGGACATCTCCATTTATCCTCTTAGTACTTCCAGAGTGCTTTTTCCAGAGCAATGCCAACAAAATGTAGCACGTACCAAGTCATAGTGAGGAAATATGGGATAACAAGGATATTACTGTGGACTGCAGTTGGGTTAATGTGGCTGGAGTATGACAGGAAAGGGAAGAGGGGTGTGAATGTGTGAGAAAGTGTGATCAGATTAGATTTTTCACTCAACAGACAGACCTGGTTTGTTTAAGAATTAGGAAAGTGAACAATTAGAGGGATAAAAAATTCTACGTAGGTAATTTTTTGTCTCTACTGTTGTTTTTTTTTTTTCCCAGGCTGTCAGTAATGATTCTTGGTCCAGAACAAGCCTATACTGGAGCCAGTCACTGTCATGGGCAATAAGTACACCCAGTACACATAAACTTTTGACAGAACTTTATCATATATAACACAGCCCTCTTCCCTGCCTGATGGCATTCCTGAAATTTTCTGGACTCACTGCTGCCAGCTATGTAAATGGCTATCTGCATATAAATCCATACTTAGAACCTGCCTGCATGCAATGTTTATGTTGAATGTTAAATTAAACACCAAGGCCATTTTTACATGTGTCCTCTGCAGACAAAGGCATGGTTGGCAGCTGTGTGGCTCTGGGCAAGCTTGGAAGTGGCTATCAGCTACAACAGCCGTGTAGCCATGCAAGCTTGAGGTTTGGTGTGGGCTATAAACCTTGCCAGAGAAGGGAAAAGGGGGGAAATAAATACTGTGACAGTGGTGCAGCTGAGCTCTGACATGCAGAGCTACACAGCCAGCTAAATCAAAACTAACTCAAGGTGGCTAGGTGAGTTATGGTCGGACTTTTGACTGCAGTAAAATCGCTTGCATTGGGAACATATCTAAAGTGAGGCGAGATGCAGTACAAATAATAGTGTAAGGTGGGTTTGAAGATTTTAGGGAGCTACTGATTTTGGAGCAAATGTAAAGAATATTATTATACAAATAAAAAAACCTGGAAACAGAGACATGAGGTGAGTTTTTTCTGATCTCCCATTTTATTTATAATTAACAAAAGACAAGAATTCTTTCTGCTTCTATTCAAGTATCTAAATGGACAGTCTAAAGCAAAGAATCTGAGCTGCATTTCCCTGAGTACAGTGTGCTCATGTTTGGTCTGTCTGTCTACCTGCTTATCTGGTTCTCCCTCTAATCATGTGAAACCACAGAATAAACTAATAGCAGCTTTCCCAGATGAAAACAAGTGTATTATCTTTTTATATTTTCTGAAGCAGGCCAGCATTTCATCATTTCACTGTGTTCAGTTGTTATGTTAGATTGTTTAATGTAATAGAATGACATGACACTGGTACACCAGATACATCAGAATTATGAACGCTGGAAAGAGACAGTGATAAAGTGTTTTGAGATACATGCAATCCTGATAGTGCTATAAGTTTCTGCAATTGATTAAAGACATTTCCCCTGTGCCACCTCATTATTACACATCAAAGGGGAAAAACAAGGGCAAGCTGGATAGTGGAAACAAAAAAAAAAGAAAAGTATGTTGTTATATCCATGCATCAGAAATCCCCCAGATGTGTTAAATTAATATACAAGTATTAGTAAGCTTGAGAGAGACTAAAATAGATTTGGAGGGCAAAAAAACTTTGTGTTGGTTGTCTTGTTGATTGACATATCTGGAATAGAGATTATGGGAAAGCATCTGAGCAAGTAAGAAAATGACAAACTCAGAATTGCTGAAGAGATCAAAGAGCTTTCCAGCAGCTACAAGAATAACAGAGATGTCGGTGGTCCAAAATGACTCTGAGGGTAGACCTGGTGTTGGGCTGGCATCGAAATAAAACTTCTCTACCATTTGAAAGTGTTCAGAGGTAGCATTATTGTTTGCTGAAAATTAAGATTAGGTTGAGCTGAGAAGAAGTCATACTCATGACTTCAGAAGTCATATTCATTTCTGGGGATGTGAATCTGTGAGGCACTCCAAACACTTAATTAAAAGCACTGATTGTGTTACATTAATCAACAGTCATGGACTGAGGGTTTTGGGGGTTTGGGAGAGCTTTGGGGTGATCTGAGAATGAACATTTCTGTCCTGAGCTCATGCAAAATATCCCCAAACCTCAACTCATTGCTTTTAAGAGAGATCTAGAAAACCTGTGGAAACCACATGGATGAAATGAAGGCTGGTTTATTCATTGAGCCAATGAAATACAAGAATGTTTGATCAAGGAAGTGCAAGAAGATGCCAGAAAATCCAGGTATGATAAGTCCAAGGTAAAATGCCCATCACAGTACATTTTATCGCCTGTGACATATGATTTTCTTACAGCCCAAGTTCACAAGCTCTCAGAGGAGTTACAATCCTCTTTGATCAGATGATGTCCAATGAGGAAGAGAAGCAAAGGCACAAGATTGTGGTATCCTGCATCCCACAACACTTTTCTCCTTCTGAAAGAGGGTGCTTATAAATTACTGAAGTAAATCTTTCACAAATGATCACAGATATGAGTAGTTTTCAAGGAAATTTCTACCAAACAGTCGGTGGTCTTCATGGATGGAAGCTGGTCTCTGCTTTCTCCAAGCTGCTACCATTTTGTCCTCACTGAAATGATTGTGGCTGTCTCTGGAAGAAGCCAAAACTGGGCTCATGTCTGAAGGTAAACTATTTACCAGGTACTGACATTTCTGAGCAGAGTGAAAGCCCTCAGGTCAAGCAGTCTCATGGAAAAATGTGCAACTACTCCCCCTTTTAGTCATGCTTGGGGACTAGCAGGGGAACATCTGCCTGCAGAGCTATTCGTCTGTCACCTTTTTCCATCATTTAACTCACTTTTATAGAAAGAAAATTCCATTTCACAAGTCTTTGGAGTCTCAAAGCTTCTTTCCCATTTTCAAGCCATTATTTTTTTTGTTAGTATTGACTCATTCAGGTCATATGTTTTAGCTGATGTTCTTGTTCAAGCTTTCAAACATCACAACAGTGAAAGTGTTTTTAATAAAAAATCTGTGTGACTTGTCTTAATGACGCATCCTCCCTCTCTCTCCAGAGGAGGAGTGGGAAGACACCTAGGTAAAGGATCTAGCTAAGAAAGACCCTAGAGATGTATCTGCCTTCACTGTCAAAAGAATTTCCATGTACTTGAATTTATATATATATATAAAAGTCTTAGAAAAGAAGATATCAACACTACAGAATGTCCTTCATTATAAGGCAAGGCAAGTCTTGAAACAACACTTTGTTCATGACTCAGGCTCAATAAAGACAGGGCATTGCAAGTGCCAACCCAAGAAAATGATTTTCCCAATCATAATTAGATAAGCCTTGAGAAATAAGAGTAGATTCATAGAGTGTTTGGAGAAATAGCCAATGGGGAGCCTCCTATCTATTGGCAAGACCCTTACTGACGTCAGTGAGAGCATGACAGAGCCCAGGATGCGGCAGACGAGGCATTAGGGATACACAAATACCAAATAAAAATACCACAGGCATTTTGCTCTTCAACATTAATAACAAATGTCAACAGTCAAGTGCTGCTTCTTCAATATGAAGCTGTGATATCCAGCAAGTAGGTAATCTCTCAAGACTTCCCAGCAGCCATTTATAGCTTCTGATAAGGTAGAGGATTCATTTTCTTAGCTTGCCCCAGACCATCTTCAAAACAGCAGTTTTGCTTATGGGAGTGAAAGTATGGATGGGGTCAATCACTGGTTTCATGGCAAGGAGAGTACAGAGACTGGGGTACTGAGAGGGGATTAGGAACACCTTACTTCTCTTGTCACCTCTGTGATATCCTGTTTATGGCAACTGGAAATATATTCCCACAGGTAATTAACCATTCTGTGATCTACATCTGAATTAGTCCCATGTCAGTAGAATCACAGATTATGAGACTTGGGAAGAGATATGGACCCAAGGAAGGGATCTTGCCAGGGTAAACAGCAGAGTTTTAGAGCTCAGCTCTGTTGGAGGAAGCCATACGCCCCTGGCCAAAACATTGCCTTATTCTGCATAAGACCACAGGTTATAAGTCCTCTTTCAGAAGTATGTCCTTCCGTCTGGCTTTCAGGAACATGAAAAAGCAAAGGTGGGAGGAAGCACCATTATTGCACAGGTGTCAGAGGGCACATGCAGCCCCGTCAGCTGATATGGTTCACCTTTCGTGGTTTGAAGAGTTCCATCCCAATCTTTGCTGGTAGTTTCAGTCAAGCTGTAGAGTTTCATGTGGGGATGTTGGAGGTGCAAATATATTTTTCTTTCAGTGAGCAATGATGTGGGAGTGGTAGCTTGCTAAAAGGAGAGTCTGAGAAAGTGGAAATAATTCGAGTTACACTAGAAAGATTTTCCAAGAGCTTTTTTGGCTAGAGCTCAACTTCTCAAGTGTTTGGGAGCCTGAGTACCACTGATTGCCCAAAACTTTGTGAAATCAGAAAAAGTCCTTCTGAAAATCTGGGTCTTACTCTCACTTTACCTAAATTTACCATCCATGAAGCAGGAATATTGATGTTGTGAAAAAAAAACAAAACAACCCACAATGAGGACTGTGGCAAGCTCTGTGCTGAAGACATAGTGACCCTCTAAATACCTCTGAGAGAGTTCCATGTCCAGCGCCTGAACCATCCATCAGGGCCTCAGTTAACCACCCTTCCTTCCTGTTTTGAAGTCTGGTGATTTCACTGCATGTAGCTAGAGTCTTGGCAGCCCCACAGAGATTTTCCTATCGCTTTCTGGTGCTGTTTTATTCTATGAATTGTTTGCACTTCGGGAACAGGAGAATGAATTGGTCTCTGTGGAGTGTTGATGCCATTTCAGGCTGAATAGGCTGGGGGACAGCTAACCCTCATGACAGAATAAAATACAAAGAAGGCTTTATTGGTGTCCCTCTCCCCTTTTAACCTTTTAAATACCTCTTTGTGAAGAACCTATTGTCTGCTCTTCTAAATTAAATCAGAGATGAGGAGAGGACAGAGTAAATTCTAACAGGTGGAAGGGTAGCAAAGCAGCTCTTCTTAGCTGTGGAAAATTTATTTTTGTTGGGAACATACCTTTGGGATTTCACTTTTGCTTACTGCTTATGAGGTTGAGCAACAGAGCCCTGTCTTTATCCACGTGGTTATGGACCCCTTGTTGGTGCCATCCCCTGGCAGTTTCCTTCACGTGGTGTCCCACTGCAGGTTAATGATATTTTGAGTTTGCAGCTCATTTTAGTTTTACCAGTCATATTAACTGGTTTAGCTTCACACTGCTCGTATTTGTGAAAGTTACTGAATCTCTGGCAATGCAAAATGCCCAGTCCTCCTCGTTACCTTAAAAAATGCCCGCAATTCTGCCTTTCGCAACACGTTCATCTTTCTGCCTCGGGCTTCTCACCACTGAAGTTTCAGACGACCAGGCACGTCCTGTCTGGAGAGGCAAAGACTAAAGGGAGTCATGATGAATGTCCATAAACACATAAAGGCATGTCCCTGAAAAAGGAGAGGAACCAATTATCCTCATTAGTCAGTGAGAACAAAAAAAAAAAAAAGAAAAAAAAGAAAAAAAAGAAAAAAAAAAGAGGAGTGATAGGTTCTAAACGAAGCACTGAATATTTAGGTTGACTGTTATGGAAAACTTCATAACTATTAGTACATTTAAGGCAATGAAGCAAGTCACCCAAGGGAGGTAGTCAGATCACCTTCATTGGAGATAGTCAAGGGAAGGTTTGACACTCATCCATCAGAGAAGTGTTAGAGATAATTAAATCAGTCTTGCCCCAGGCAAAAGGATGGACTAGATAATTCACTAGTGCTCCCGTTCAACCCAGCAGATTCTATATTTTTCCTTCTTAATTGGAAAGATATAAATGTGTGCGTGTGTGCATGTGTGTGTATGTGTACCACAATTCCTATCAATCTCCTTTACCCATGGAATGGATGAAGGAGTGACATTTCTTTCCTTAGTTTTATTCTCTGTGTTTTGAAAGGTTTACTCCAAACTGCCTCAGCAGCTTTTTCAGGTGCCTGTTTGCAGAGCTGTGAAGAGGATCAGGTACTGGCAGCTGTTGGTCTTAATTTTTCCACTTGATTGGTTTTGTTTTACTAAAAATTAGCCCTTAAAATATACATCTAGACAGGAAGAATTGTCTCCTTGGCTGTCTGACTACTCAGTGCCACAGACAGATTAGAGAAACACCTCTGAAAGGCACTTTTATTTAAATGTTTGTATTTAAAATCCATCCCTCTCTGGAGTTGCCTGTCTCTTTCCACTGGTTTGTAGGGACCCCTGATACTGCTGATGTTATTAGACCTCTAAAGACTGAAACAAAGCATCCTGAGCCTGCACCTTGCAGCCCTGCACAGGCTGTTCTCCCATGCCTTTGTTTCCCTGCTGATGACGCAGGGTAATGGCCACGGCAAGGCACCCAGTGTGCTGTGCATTTTGCCCATTACAATTAGCATGATTGTCTCAGTGCTAGTTTGTGCTTCTCCATCTGTTTGCAGCCTCCATCTGTTGTCTCTCCTCTCACAGTCAGGTAAGTCTAAAGATTCAGATAAACCTGAGAGGTGTGCTGTAAGTTGTCTGTGGCAGCAGGCACCCGTGCTCAGTTCTGTTCTGGGTCTGCACCACTGACTGCAGCCAGACTGGGATGCCTGACCCCGTCCTACAGATGGAACAGCAGCACAAGTGATGATGAGGGCAGTAACAGAAGAGTTCCTTGATCCTGTGGTCCACGTTCCAAGAAAAGCTGCTGTGGCATAAACCGTGCACTATCTCATTTTGATTGCTGGTAATCACAGAGCGCTGCAAGGACATCTTGGAGAGTAAATTCAGAAAGGACTTTGAAAACTTTCAGACAGGAAAAGGATAATATTGATGTTCATACACTGGGAGAAATACTGCACAGGTAGGCACCATCATTTTTTTGGCAGCTCAAGCAAAGCATCCCTTATCACAGCTGAGGCTGCAATGCAAGAGTTAATTCCTTTTTTAAGTGTGCAAGCTGAGTGTAATTCTACCTGAGGAATCTGCTCTAAAAGGCAATTAAAACTTTGCACAGTGCAATTTTACAGGTAGGAAGGAGTTTGCCACCTCTTTTACCTTGATCTCTACAACCCTGATAATACCCACCACACTGGGAGAGCTTGAGTGGTCCTTGACAGAAGGACCCTCTTCCAGGGTATGTGCAGGCAGCAAGGAACATCATTGCCTGGCCTCACAGCTCAGAGAGAGACTGAATGCAAACTAATTGTATACAATAAATCAGTTCTGAATTAGGTCAGCAGCAAATGGAAAAAGATCTTCTGCCCTTTCATCCAGTTACTGTTAGCCAGTGTGTTATTAACACCCTCCCTCTTGGGCATCAGTCCTCCCAAATTCTGTGATGCTCCAGGGCCACTTTAACACCGTAGATGAGATAATTCAAGCATTTCTTTTAGCCAGTAATGTTCCTGACTTCATAACAGGCTAGAGCTGAGCATAGAGCCACGGAATGACAGAATATCCTGAAATGGAAGGGACCCACAAGGAAGTGGGTCCAGCTCCCATCACTGAAGTCCAGCTGCTGGCCCTGCCCAGAACAATCCTGACAATTCCACCATGTGTCTGAGGGCACTGTCTAAATGCCTCTGTCAGGCTGGTACTGTGACCACTGCCCTGGGGAGCCTGTTCAGTGCCCAGCCACCATCTGGGTGAAGAACCTTTGTGTAATATCCAACCTAAACCTCCCCATACTCAACCTGACACCATTCCCTTGGGTCCTGTCACTGTTCACCAGTGAGAAGACATCAGCAGACCTGGTTTAGCAGAGTAATGATAATAGGATAATGCTGTTTTTTTAATTTCATTCTAAAGTACCTTTAGGTTATATTATGAAGCAGGAAAGCTCATCTGAACATAGACTGAGGGAAAACCTTTATGCTCCACAGCTTGCAAGAAGTCATAGCGAGATACATTGAAACCCACAAAATCTTGCCTCGACTCCTCCGATGAGCCCCTGCTCCACAGGTGCTCCTGGCTGTCACTGCATCCATCAGAATTTTAAAAAGATCACCAGAAATATTTGGGTGAGCATATCCCTGCATCTGGTAGTTCCTGCTGGCTTCTGAAGCAAAACTAGACCAGCCTCCCTCCTCCCCAGACACATAGGAGTGGGGGGAAAGACAACATCTTTGTAAAGCACCCTTTCAGGCTCCAGCAGGAGGTTGAAATGTGCTCCTCCAGCTGTGCAAGAGCAGAGGTCACCCAGGGTCTGTAGCACACTCCTGCCCTCTCTGGAATGCACGCTCTGCATTATTCCCTTGCAGGTCATACACCTCCTGTGTAAGGAAGAATCTGATTCCAAGCCTCTAAGATGGACTGTTGGGTGTGCCATAGCAGGAATCTGTGCTACATGAGTGACGAGTCTGAGAAGTTGTTAGTATCCATCTTCTGGTTTTTCAAGCTATTTAATTTTTATGATTTTTTCAGTGATAGGCTAAAAAAACACCCAATCCCCCGATGCTAACTATGCTATGCAAAATAGAGACTGTTAATTTGCTGGTTAGGAAAAGGGAACATAACTGGGTTTTTTTGGCCTTCGTCTTGCAGATACTTAAGCATGAACTTAACTTTAAACCTGTGAGGCATTTTTGAAGACAGTAGATTTATTTACATCAGCACATTGCTGAGTCTTTATAGGATTAGGGCTGCCATTAACAGCCTCAGCATCCTGACAATGTTGTTTCCTAGTTTTGCATAGCAATAATGGTAAATTTGTGTCTGATGTGATTTACACAACCCATCATTTGCCTTTGTCTGTGAAGCTATAAATCAATGTGTATTTTTTTCCCCAGATTGATCTTCAGTCTGACTCTCTGAGCTTTAACTGTGATTACGCCTGTTTCCTCTTTTCCCTCCAGGTTTTCTTGGGTTGTTTTCACCAGGAAAACACTTCCTGTCTAATTGGGACAATGAACTTTATATTTTTTTTATTTTTTCCCTGCCAAACTTTCTTTAACAATCTCTCTTATAATTCGAGACTTCATTTTCCCTTAATTACTTGAAACCATCTAAAGTAAATAATTTTAAACCAACAGAACAATGAGCCACTTGTTTTTCTGGTGCCCTCTCCCCATTATCTTTCCATTCTTAAAACTAACAGTATTGAGAGATTAAACTTCATCCTACAGGCAGTGACCTATTCTGCTGTTTCATTTTAATTTTTCATATCTCCCTCCCCCCCATTTTGGCTGGCAGTCCCCCCGGGTTACACCTTACATCAAAGTATACATCATTTGCTCTTACTTCTTTCTGCATGCTGCCTCTAGGCTAGGAAATTGGCAGAATGCTGCTGTTGCTGCTGAGAACTAGCCATTTTCCTTTAGTCAAATGTTTTTTAGCTTGAAAATGTCAATACAGAGATAAGTCATAAGATCAATTCTTAAATATTCACAGACTGCTTCCTTTTTTTTGTTTTGTTTCTTTCCTCAAGTCACAGTGCTATCCAGGGTAGCACTTTACTGGATGCTTTGCACATTTTCCTGAGCAGTCTTTCTCTCATTAGTGCTTAAAGAAGTACCAAGAGTTAAATTTTTCATTAGGAATTCTTGTGCAGTGTAATATCCTGCATGTATTAGATACACAGAGATATTTCCCTTATGGAAAAATCCTATAGGGCTTCATAGAAAATTACAAACTTTCTCATATAATTTTTTAAACCACCTTGTAAAATCAAACATACAATGAAATATACTTCTATTGAGATGGTTCAAAGAAACCTGTGGAGAAGAAATAACTCTCTAGTACATCCTGTAGGTTTTTGGAGTAATTTCTATAACCCTATTAAGTTTCTTTAGAGCTCTGCCAATTCCACCCCCCTGTATGTCCTTAGGCTCCTTTGGAAAGGGCACAGAAATAGGACCAAAACACTGCTCTGCCATTTCTCTCTATGGATCTATATATAATAAGATTTTCCTGCTGCTTCTACTCCCACCCGATGGCTTGCTGAAAACTCACCATTACTCTCCTGGCTGCTCTTTTGTTTAGCAAATTTGTGTAAAACAAATCATATCTGCTTCTTGCACACCCGTCTGGCCCATCCTCCAGTGGTGGAAACCACCACACACCCAACAAATTACATCTACCGATAAAATTTTGCCCCTTTGGCATTTGTTTTCACTGACTGCATTCATCTGGAGTCTCAAATCCCAGACTTCAGCGTGGGAGCAGTGCTGTGCTTAAACCCATGGCACAGGAGGTTGTGCCGAGCTGAATCAGCACCAAGGCAAGGAGCATGTAGGCGGTGGAAGGGTTGGAGCACCAACAGCGGGAGAACGTGAAGAACCAGAAGTTTTAACACATTTTATCACCAACAGCTGGTGGCAAGTTACTGACAACATGCCCACATAAATCATAGAATCACAGAGTGGTTTGGACTGCAAGAGACCTTGAAGATCACCTGGTTCCAACCCCCCTGCCATGGTGGGGGATTGGATACAAAGCATGATAATGATCAACAGCACCGTGTCAAGGGCAAGTGGACTTGATGACATCACATCACACCACCCCCTGTTAAACTGCTCCAGTTGCCGCATGACTGACAGCAATCATTCAAGTGATTAAGGGCAAATGTGGGATGGTGTGGGAGGCTGGAGAGGATTGAAGTCCATTCTGACATCTGCTCTATGATTACCTTATGCCTCAGTTTCCCCAAGGGATGTTTCTATGCAGTTTTGTAAATATCCATAGCTGGAACTTCAAAATTGAAAAGCTAAGGCTGACCTCTAAGTTTTTGCTTTGCATGAGATGGGCATAAAAATCCTGTGATTCTGTCTGAGGCAAAAAAAAGCAAATAATATTTTCAGTGTTAATAACTGGTATATATTTCTGAGTAAAATCACTGATGTGATCTCACCAGCTGGTTGATTTAATATAAATATTCAAATGCAGAAACAGTTTATTAAACAGATTGGAAATCATCAACTTCATTATTGTAATAGAGCAAATACAGTATCTTGATTTTCAATAAATGGAACAATCTACCGTATGCTGAATCACTTGCTGTCTGTTGCTGTGTTCTATTAAAAAGAAAATAATGATTCTAACAGAATGTTGTGTAGCCACTCCAGGAATTAATAGAATTAGTGCAGCAACCTCAAGACAGAATATAAATATTCTATTGAATTATCAATTAAAACCCCATAGCAATAAAGGTAAACTACATCAAATAAGTGAACAGAAATTATAGACTATTTCCCAAATTCTTGTATTAGTCTTCATCTTGAGCCTGAAATGAAAATTCTTGAGAGTAACAAGTATATAATTACTTGACATTTTTCTTCTTCGAGTCATCTCAGGAAAACAAATTACATGATGTAAGTGCAGCTCTTTGGATTCATAAACTACTGGCATAATGAAGAAAACATTGGGTAGTTATTATGCATCAAGCATTCATTGACGTTAATTTTTGCTCAAAAGATTGAGACATAGATAATTTTTCAGTTTCTAATATGAGCCTGCTGAAGTTTTGCTTCCATCGAATGCCATTCACCCCTGTTGTAGGAAAAATTGTTTATTTCAGTTCCCTGGTTTGGCTGGACTTTTCTCCTGGCAGCCACCTGCAGCAAAATATCATCCCTACAAAATCCAACTTCTCCCATATGCCAGTTGTAATTAGCTGTGACACCATAAAGGTGAAGTAACATTGCAAGAGGCAGAGGAATTCTTTAGTGTTATATGTAGGGGTAAGAAGAAATTGAGAAAGAGATAATATCAGACACAAAAAAATCCTAACCTGTTAGACCTTGGGATAGTACTCTGCATAATTTTAAACTGGAAATTCATGGGGATGAGTGTAATGCTTCCAGGTCCTCTCATGTATTCAAGATACTCCAGTTTCATGCATTACAGTATTCCCTGTCTCCATGTTCCAACCACAGCCATTACAGGACGGCACCCACCACATGGCAGTACTTCCCAGCAAGGTCTGACTGCTGTTGTAGCATAAAACAAGTGAGTGAGAATACAATTTTATAACTTTCCCAGTGTATCCAGGGAAAAAAAGGAAAAAAAAAAGAAAAAAACAACAAAAAACAAGCAAGCCAGGCAAACCAAACAACAACCAACCAAACAAGCAAAACAAGGGAAAAAAAATCCCAAAGAAACCAACAACCGAGAAAAAGAANAATGTGGGATGGTGTGGGAGGCTGGAGAGGATTGAAGTCCATTCTGACATCTGCTCTATGATTACCTTATGCCTCAGTTTCCCCAAGGGATGTTTCTATGCAGTTTTGTAAATATCCATAGCTGGAACTTCAAAATTGAAAAGCTAAGGCTGACCTCTAAGTTTTTGCTTTGCATGAGATGGGCATAAAAATCCTGTGATTCTGTCTGAGGCAAAAAAAAGCAAATAATATTTTCAGTGTTAATAACTGGTATATATTTCTGAGTAAAATCACTGATGTGATCTCACCAGCTGGGTGATTTAATATAAATATTCAAATGCAGAAACAGTTTATTAAACAGATTGGAAATCATCAACTTCATTATTGTAATAGAGCAAATACAGTATCTTGATTTTCAATAAATGGAACAATCTACCGTATGCTGAATCACTTGCTGTCTGTNAGTGTTAATAACTGGTATATATTTCTGAGTAAAATCACTGATGTGATCTCACCAGCTGGTTGATTTAATATAAATATTCAAATGCAGAAACAGTTTATTAAACAGATTGGAAATCATCAACTTCATTATTGTAATAGAGCAAATACAGTATCTTGATTTTCAATAAATGGAACAATCTACCGTATGCTGAATCACTTGCTGTCTGTTGCTGTGTTCTATTAAAAAGAAAATAATGATTCTAACAGAATGTTGTGTAGCCACTCCAGGAATTAATAGAATTAGTGCAGCAACCTCAAGACAGAATATAAATATTCTATTGAATTATCAATTAAAACCCCATAGCAATAAAGGTAAACTACATCAAATAAGTGAACAGAAATTATAGACTATTTCCCAAATTCTTGTATTAGTCTTCATCTTGAGCCTGAAATGAAAATTCTTGAGAGTAACAAGTATATAATTACTTGACATTTTTCTTCTTCGAGTCATCTCAGGAAAACAAATTACATGATGTAAGTGCAGCTCTTTGGATTCATAAACTACTGGCATAATGAAGAAAACATTGGGTAGTTATTATGCATCAAGCATTCATTGACGTTAATTTTTGCTCAAAAGATTGAGACATAGATAATTTTTCAGTTTCTAATATGAGCCTGCTGAAGTTTTGCTTCCATCGAATGCCATTCACCCCTGTTGTAGGAAAAATTGTTTATTTCAGTTCCCTGGTTTGGCTGGACTTTTCTCCTGGCAGCCACCTGCAGCAAAATATCATCCCTACAAAATCCAACTTCTCCCATATGCCAGTTGTAATTAGCTGTGACACCATAAAGGTGAAGTAACATTGCAAGAGGCAGAGGAATTCTTTAGTGTTATATGTAGGGGTAAGAAGAAATTGAGAAAGAGATAATATCAGACACAAAAAAATCCTAACCTGTTAGACCTTGGGATAGTACTCTGCATAATTTTAAACTGGAAATTCATGGGGATGAGTGTAATGCTTCCAGGTCCTCTCATGTATTCAAGATACTCCAGTTTCATGCATTACAGTATTCCCTGTCTCCATGTTCCAACCACAGCCATTACAGGACGGCACCCACCACATGGCAGTACTTCCCAGCAAGGTCTGACTGCTGTTGTAGCATAAAACAAGTGAGTGAGAATACAATTTTATAACTTTCCCAGTGTATCCAGGGAAAAAAAGGAAAAAAAAAAGAAAAAAACAACAAAAAACAAGCAAGCCAGGCAAACCAAACAACAACCAACCAAACAAACAAAACAAAGGGAAAAAAAATCCCAAAGAAACCAACAACCGAGAAAAAGAAGAAGAAAGGAAAAAAAAAAAAAAAAAGGAAAAAAAAAAGAAAAAAGGAAAAAAAAAAGAAAAAAGGAAAAAAAAAAGAAAAAAGGAAAAAAAAAAGAAAAAAAAAAAAAAAAGAAGAGAAAAAAAGTAAAAAGAAAAAATAGAAGTAAAAATGCAGGTAAAGAACAAAACACTGAAGTGGCATCCAATGAAAATAGTACCACGTTCCTGAAAACTTAGATAACTTTTTGGTTCGATCTTTAATCTAACCTGCCTGGGGAAAATAATTTTCATTTCATGCACTTAGATTTCTTTTCATATTTCTTCTCTTACCAATCTAGTTTTATTGCTGGGCTCTTCTAGCTGCAAAAAGGTGCTAACAAACTGAGTCAAAGTTTGCAGCGTTTTCTGCAGATTGAAGCCAGTGGTATCACAACCATCCCTATCAGTGGAAGTTTAAAGAAATAATGGGTCTGCCTCTGACCCTGTCCCTTTAAATGTATTTCACTGATGACTGTTGATAGAAAAGGACTGATTTTATTGACTTCCTTTTTTGAAAAATAGAGGACCATAAAAATAACATTATTGTGTAAAAATTATATTGTTTACTCTTTTTTTGTTGGATAAAGAATTTTAAAAGAGAAAAGTTTCAATGAATAAAAGCTTTGAAACAATAATTAAAAATACTCAGGGATTTTTTTTTTCCCAGATATTTATAATATATGTTTTTCAGAATTCTAACTTTGAGCCCAAATTTAAATGCAAGAATTGGTAGAATATATCCTTCTTTTCCCTTTCCCTTTCCCTTTCCCTTTCCCTTTCCCTTTCCCTTTCTCAAAAGGGATGTGTTTCTCTCTCCAGTGAAATTTCAGTGCCTAGTTAACCACTCTCACCCTCTCTTTTATACAATTCTAGAGATTCCTCTAGGAATCACTTGTCACATTGAGCCACCAGAACAAGGAATTATTAACACATATTACATTGAGGATAGTCTTTGCTCAACTGTCTACTCACAAAGGGCATCCCTCAATGCCTGTTTACTCAAAATTGTGAAAGTTATTTGAAAAATGAGTGGGGGGGTTGGAGTAGATCAGGAAATCCAATTCCTTGACAAACTTTAAAGAGTCTACTCCAGACTTTTCAGAACAAATTAATGATAAACAAACAGTTGTGAATGGCCCTTACTTGATATCATCTTGATGGGAGTTTTACTTAGTGTTTACTTTTCTAATATTTCTGAATATTTCTAAAAATTAGGAATTTATGATCCTGGTCTCAGGATAATATGATGTACATTATGCAACATGACCCATCACAGGTTTTCATAGCTCCAATCCTCCACTGCACACTCTGGACATCTCCTGATTTCCCAGAACTGCAGAATCAGGGAACGGTTTGTGCTAGAACCTTTAATGTCCATCTACTCCAACTCCCCTGCACTGAGCAGGGACATATTCAACCTCTCTAAGCTGCTCAGGTCCCTGTCCAGCCCAAGTCTGAATGATGATTGTTTTTTTCTTTTCCATAAATTGTGCTTCCTGCACCAGAAGTTTATGTCACATACCAAGAGGAAAAACATAAAGCCCACCCAAAATATTTTCACAAGTATAAAAGGTAGAAGATGATCAAAAGAAAGTGAGATACACAACCTGCCTTTCCCACTATTTTCCTCCCAATCTGCGTTTCACGTAATTCCCCCTGCAGCAAAGGTAATGGATATAGCTCTCCCAACTAAAACATCTCTACATTTTAAGTTCCTCCAGTTCATGCACAACTTCCCTGTGCATTTGATGAAGAGAAACATCTTCCTTTGAATAACTGCAGGCAGAAGTGCTGTCAGACTCACTTAATGCTAAGAACAAGGTAAAGTTATTTGACTTCATCGGATACCTTGTGTTGCATCTGATGTTCCTGAGTCATAGAAGGGTTGGGTTGGCCTGATTTGGTAGCTAGTCCCAAACTTCTGATTTTGTGCCAGACACCAGCCCAAAATATGGCCTTGGGCATGTCACTTATGCTATCCTTGCCTCTGTGCTACCATCAACAAAATGAGATCTTCCTTCTCTGGGGGAACTGTGAGAATTAATTAGCCTGTGTTTGCCAGAACTTCTGAAGTGCTAAGCAAATGCTGATTAGAATAATTTTACAGGCTTCAGAGGACCGCATATCTCAAGGGATCATGTGGAGAACTCTCGATGGGGAAGTAATGCAGCACACTCAAAAATGCATTTGCAAGACTTTAGTCTATGTTTCACTTGAGTGGATTCATATTTTAAAAATCTTATGACTCTATTCTTTCTAACCCTGCATACTTCATATCAACTTGTGTTTAATCTTGCATGCAGAGGGTGAGGAAAGTGTCTACAAAGCGGTCCTTCCTCACTCCCCTAAGGAATAATCTACTCTCATCACCATAGCATGTAACTGCAAAGACTAGAATAGCCTTGCAAAGGAAGGAATGTTAAGACTTCCCATGGGGAGTTGAAAGGAGGAAGAACAATGTCTTGACCAGACCATGGCGGGTTATGGCCGTGGTAACCTCTGAAAGGGCAGAGCAGCTCCTTTTGCCTTTTGCATTTTCGGAGCGCGAGGTTGGCCTCGGGGAGCGTCTCAGTTGCTCAGCACTTCCTCGTGCTTCCCTCAGGCTTCTTTGCTTGTACAGTCCTAACAAAGGAAGACTTATTAGCTCAAACTACAGAGGAGTGCTGTTGTGGGGCTTTGGGCAAGAGCTGGTTTATGTCTGGCAAACTCGGAGCAGGGCGGGCTGAGCCTCCCCGTGGGCACCAACGCGGCTCTGCCCTGATGCACTCGGCAGCCTCAGGAAGCACAGGCAGGAACCAGCAGCTCTACGTGCCACAAGTATGAATTCTCTCTCTGGGAATGCTACTGGTTCAGTGCTTGAATTATTTTTTCTTTTCTTTTAAGTAAAACTGAACCATAGTAGACTTTAAAAGTTACTTAAATTTGATCTAAATGTAGTATTTTATTCTTCTCTTCTAAAACGCCTCTGTACTCCTTATACTTGCCTGGTTCTTACTCTGCTTTCCTAAAGGGCTGGGCTTGGAGAGTCAGGTGTTTTGAGCTGTTGAATACCAAGGGATTTTGGGGTCAAGTTGTGCTCCCCTAACATGCCCTGGCTATCACAACTTGCCTTTGCAAATCAATTCTTGAACATGCTTTTAAAAACCTACTGTTTTTGGTTTTTAATATAAAGTTACTCAGAGCTGTCCTGGATCCAGCTTGCTTGCCTCATATCTGCCCTCTTCTCAGTCTGAGCAGGGAGACTGTCCAATGGAAGGATTTAAATGTGACACAGAGGAGAAGCAGCATTAGTTCCATGTTCTGCTGGATTCAACCAGATTCAGGTTTGCTATGTCCCTTAATCTCTCTATTCCTTGATGACTGATCAGTAAAATCTGAGTAACAGTGCTTTTCTTCTTCCCAATCACAGTGAATAAGTCAATTTTGAGGCCATTAAAATGCTGTAGAACTTGAAATTGTCATAGTTTTTTTGTGGGGCTTTTTTTGTGGGTTTTTGTTTATTTGCTTGTGATGGCTATTCTGATTATTGAATGTTTTGCCCTAAGTAGTATTTATATTTTTTCTTCCTAAATATAACTACTTTTTAACAGTGAAAGTGAATAAAAATGGGAAATACAATTTATTTTAGAAAAAGCTAAACAAAAACCTCTTTCCTAACCCTAAATTTCATTATTCAAGCTTTCTGTATCAGCACAGTCCAAAAGTAACAGAAATAAATGGACTTCTTCCCACTTGTTGAAAATCAGGTTCTAGGAAAACAAAAATCATGCTAACTGCATAAGTAATCTTATTTGGGGTTCCTCATTAACCATTCTTTGGTTTTCTTTGAAGAAGTGAAATATTTCTATAAAGAAGAGAAAGTCAGCCCCTGATTTACTGCTGTTTAGTTTTACTGTTACAGGCACAATGCAGATCTCTAGTCACTACTCAAAACTCCGTTGGGATGACACACACCTTGCTGTATCCAATAATAAAATTAATTCCCACATTTTTAACAGGTTTGGGGTTTTAGGAATCCTTAGTACTCTTATATCACTGCTGCTGTTTCTTCCTCCCCTCCCATCTCCACATTTCAGCTACTCTGCTCAGAGTGTGATAACTTGCCCAGTGTCCCTTGAAAAGCTTTCAGACCTTGCAGTCTGCTTTCCTGCATATTTGTTCTGGCTTTTTTTCCTTCTTCTTTTCCTCTTTTTGAAAGCTCTCCCTTAATGTATTTTACTTACAAATAATTCATTAGAAATTTAGGAAAGGAGTCCAAATCACTCCTGAGAAGTCTCCTCTGCTGTCGTGCCAGAACGGCCTCCGGGTGAATGTTACACCTGCATTTTATTTCAATAAATTGTGCTGAGCTGTATGTGCACCTTAAAAGACGATGTGCTTTGCAAGTTGTGAATGAGTCCTTATGCAGGGAGGGTGGCAGGGAAAAAAATTAGTCCTCCTCTTTCTTCTCTATGACTTATTTGACCTTGAGACTTATAATGGCATCTCAGACAAAATGAACATAATCTAATGGACAGCGGGGAAGAGGGAACGGCTGGGTACATCTGTCGTATTACTGGGCTGTCTGAACAGTCAATGAAGCAGGTCCAAACCATAAGAGGCCTGTTCAGTTTAGCTCCAGGGTCTGCAGACAAGGAGCACAATCATTTATCTTTATTTACTGAACTCTGCTTTCTGTTTAAAAAAAAAAAAAAAAAAAAAAAAGAAAAAAAAAAAAAAAAAAAAGAATTTTCAAAGCTGTAACTGTTGNACAGGTTGACAAAAACCCAACTTGGCGATGCCCACTGCACTGAGATAAATGCTATTCATGCTCTGCAAAGACAAGGACAGCTTCTTATGCCCTTTCTCCCATTCCAGTAGGCACCTATTATACAACGAATAAAAGCAGCACAAGACACCTGTACACTGCTTGCTGTACTCGGCTGGCTCAGCTGCTCCACGGACAATGTGCGTGTTGGGGGCTTTTGTGTGCTTGTTTTGCTTCTTTGTGCTTCTCAAGGAGATACATATACAAAATCAGAGAAAATAACATTTGGGTTTTCATTTTTTAATTTTTATTCTTTCTTCCTTTTCTCTCTTTCATTATTTCTCTTTTTTCACCTCTCTTTCTTTCTTTTCTTTCTTTTCTTTTTCTTTCCTTTTTTCCTTCTTCCTTTCCTTCTTTCTTTTCTTTTTTCCTTTGTCCATCTTTCTTTCCTTTTCTCTCTCTCTCTTTTTCTCAGTGTCTCCCTCTTTCTCTCTTCCTCTCTGCTCACAAATAAGTCGGAACAGAGAGATGCATCCCACAGAGACTGTCTGTAATACATAAAAGGAGCACAAACCTTGAGGGAGGACTGTGGGCTCTCTTACACATGCTGCATTAAAGACCAGTCAGAAATGCTGCTTAACGGCCTAGGGTGCTGGTTTCACCCATATTTTTATTTGCTTTTGACAAAACATTAAAGAGAAGACACGAAGGTTGTGGGGTGAATTCTGCTCTTTGACTAAGGAGGTGTAAATTCATTGACTGCCAACCTATTTCTCCTGCTTCAGATCATTATAATTAAGAGCAAAAGAGAATCACAGAGATTTATATTCAGGAGGGAGGTGGCCTTTTTTAGCACTTATATTCTGAGGGGGAGATTTCTGTGGTAATGGGAGACATGAGGCATTCAGCTCTCACTGACCTTCGCTGGAAGTTGGATATCCAGCCATTCTTTCTGCATTTGAACCTCTCCCTTCCCCCAAGGTGATTGATGGCTATCTGGATAATGAAATTCATGCCTGAATTTCTGACTCTGCCACGGACTTGTTGTATGACCTTCATCAAGTCACTTCAACTCTGCAACCCACCTTTTCTGTCCTGCAGAATGGAGGTGGCCTGCCTTGATACGGGCCAGCACCACCCCAGGCCGGTGCTGTCAAGCAGGAGCTCCCATGGACTGTCTCACTGGTCTCCCTGGGACACAACCTGCTACAGCCACTGCATCTGCCCAGGCATGGGTGGAAGTCCAGGCTGGCTGCTTCTCTCTCTGGTGTTGCCAGGCTTGATAATTTTCAGGACTGTGGAGTTGCTCCAAGTCTTCAATTTTATGACATCCTATAAACATGAGATAGCTTTTCTTTATCACTATTATTATTATTATTATTGTACAGTACTTCAGAACATGAATGTTTAATCTAGAGGATGTGCACTTACAGCTGATATATTTACAACCCTCCCCTAAAAAGCCTCAAAGAGGCTCCAAGGCTGTGGCGAGCCTCCCTCAAAGAGTTAATTTTTCAGGCAATGCAGTTTGCAAGAATTCAGTTTGCTTTTTTTTTATTTTTGCCAGGCAGGATGTTTTCTCTCCTGCCTTCTTCTTTCCTCCTCCATCTCCCCCCGCTTCTCTTTCCTCCAACCCTGATTCATATGGAGCTGAGAAAAGAGACAGCTGGGAAGGATTTGAGCAGAGGTAGGATATGTATCTGAAAGTAATTTGAATAGTTTGTGAACCATGGTGTCCATTGGTTTGTAACACCTGGCTGTGTCAGCTGTGTCAGGTTATGTCATGTTGTGGAGCTCAGTTTGACTGATGCAGCTGGATGGGACCAGGTTCAAGCTGACATTGCAACAACCCAGGAAAACTGAAAAGACAATTTTCTGTGAGAGTGCCTGAAAAACCAGAAACTCTTTGCATATCCAAGCCAGCAAAGATTTCTGGCTTATCCTGAGCTAAATGTGAAGCAGCACACTGGCAGTCGATGTGCACTCAGAGCTGGGTACAGAGGGCATTGCCCAGCACTCTCCCTGATGTAGAGCTGTGTTTTACCCCCTGCTCAGCACCCTGCACCTTCCTGAGCATATCCTGGGGGTGGGAATGACAACCTTGTCCTGATACAACAAGGCTGCATTCAAAGCAGCTTGCCTCTTTCTGTTGTGGGGGTATTTTTCAGTATTTGGCAGC
Organism: Aleadryas rufinucha; assembly: GCA_013397815.1. Taxonomy (NCBI): domain Eukaryota; kingdom Metazoa; phylum Chordata; class Aves; order Passeriformes; genus Aleadryas; species Aleadryas rufinucha. The sequence goes on from VZTH01002859.1 coordinate 400,077, forward strand.
TTATTTGAGAGGGAATTAAACTTCTGTAGTGAAGCAGAGAATATGCCCCAATAGGCAGAACCTAAAAAAAAGTAAATAAATGTGGGTGTCATCTGCTCCATATAGCAAACCCCATTTTCCTGAGGAGCTATGTTTCTAATAGAAAGGAATTCTCAATACCTTTTATTTACACTTGGGTAACATCCTGTAGCCCCCGTCACGGCATGAAAGGTTTAAACCTGATTTGAAGCCACTGTTGTAGGAGCCAGGGTGTTTCTCTCTATGGGAAGTGATGTGTTTACTGGTCTTAGATTCTGTAGAGCTTTCTGGAGAGACTATTGCTTGTCAAAGAACAGGCAGAGTGCTCTAAACATGTAATTTCCTATTTTGCTATAATGTGAGGGGTGTTGAAAGAGAGATGAAAAAGAGTTCGACAAAGGCCCTCTGCATAGCAACGTCTCTATTTCCCCATCTGCAAAATGCCAAATGAATAGTATCACCAGGATAAGAGGGAAAATTATCAAGTTCAGTCTGTTTGCCAGCAGGCCTGCCTCCACTAGTTTCAGTGAAATTATCCCTCTCTACAGCAAAGAAGTATGTAATTCAAACATACCCCCAAAGCGAGCACAGAATTGAGAAGCAGTAAATACCTCATAATAGAAACCTGCCATATATTTCTACAAAACAGGCTGCAGACTGGGCTGTCACTCATTTCCTCTTTAGATATACAACATACCTGGAAATGCACAAAAAAAGAGAGAGGCTTAGAGCACACTTCAGCTATTTATAGCTGCCTTTAAATCCCTGGTCATTAGAGCTTTGAGGAAAATGGAAGGAACAATAGTAAAATATTTTTGCAATGCAAATTTATATTTTAAGTATGCTTTTTCCACAAGCAAAATAAAATTATTTCCTCTTCCTATTACCATTAATGATAATTTTAATTGCATGACCCTAGCAGAAATGCTACTCATCACAAAATAGGACCCACCAGAGTGAAGTAACTCATGTAAAATCAATACATCTACAGTAGTTAATATTCTATAATTTGATATATATATGATATATGTGTTTGAGATATATGCACCATTAGAGCTATGTTCCTTTTAAAAAGGAAAGAGTGTTTTCATTTTTTAATACCTTTTGCCCATGCAGAGTCTCCAAGGATAAAGATTTTAGCATCTGTAGGTAAATCTGATTCCATTATCATGTGCCCTTCAGTTCTGAGTCAATCTCCCTGATAATCTCTCTAAATCTGCCAGTTCCTGTTTGTGAGGTAAAGCAAAGATGAGAGCATTCAGGCAGGATGTGGATGGAGACACAACATAAAGAAACATTAAGAAGATGTTTTCTTTTGCCAGGATGTGTCTCTGACTGAGCAAATTGGTTAAGCATGTGCTTAACTTCAAATACATCAGATATCCTTCTGCACTTAACTATGCACCAGCTTAAAGTTAAGCACATTTTCAAGTGTGTTTCTGAAAGGTACATGAAAGGGGAGGGGCAGCACTGATGTCTGGTTGCGACAGACATTCCCTAATAAGCCATTAGATCTCAACTAGCACTGGAAACTTTTTCCTTCCTGCGAAGCTTAAGGATTTATGTGAAGATTTTTTTTTTTCCCCTTAGTAATTAATTCGGACCCCAACAGCGTGAAGATGGAAAGAAAAGGACCCTATTAAGACTTGATATTAAGTTAATAGCAGGTGACAGTGACTTCATCAAAAGCCCTATGCAAAACATCAAGTAGATGGAAATTTCAGTTCTGGTACATTACTCAGCTGAGTATCATCAGACCTGCTTATCAGGGTCACAAAGATTATTTGTACATTATAAAAAGGATCTGTCCATCAAAGACAGTTAAAAAGAAAAAAAAAAAGGAAAAAAAAGAGAAAGAGGTGCTGTTTCCATTTCAGATTCATGCAATCAGACCCAACTAGAAGATGATCAAACCAAACCAGGGGATGTTTTCCTAATCCCGTTAATGAAAGTAACCTTCCTTTCAGGGTTCACATCCATTAAAGGATGCCTCTTGGGTGTGGGGTTCAGATAGTGAACACTGAGCATCTTGCCTGCTTATGTATGCTTGTGGTAAAGGAAAACTGAGCAGCTGGGAAAAAGCATTGCCAAGTATCCTAAGACGAAATATAAAGGGCTCAAGCAGGTATCAAAACCAGAAAGAAAATTTCTCTTTAACAAATTTAATCTTTACAAGTGACTGGCAAAGCTAACAACTTACAATTAAACACTCTGGTTGCTTTTCATTCCCTATATGTAAAGAGGACTCCATAATGTTATTAGTCATAACTGACAATACTTTAGGGACTGCATTTGATAAATTCAAGCTTCTCTTCAAACATAGCTGATCTGCAGTGAGTCCTCATGCTTCAGCATGATCTGCTTCTGCCCTTTCTGTTCCCTGGGGATGGACACACAGACTCAGCTCGGCACCCCTCTCTCCTCCCTGCTCCTTCAGTTTGAGACCAAGGTGCTACGAGCACAGGCTGAGACAGCAGGGGCTGCTCAGCCTGGAAGAGGGAAGGCTCCAGGGGGACCTCACTGCACCCTTCCTTAGAGGGAGCTGATGAAAAGGAGGGAGAGTGACTTCTGATGCGTGCAAATTATGATAGGAAAAAGGGGGGATGGTTTTAAACTGAAAGAGGAGAGATTAGAATTAGATATAAGGAAGAAATTATTGTCTGTGAGGGTGGCGAGGCCCTGGCGCAGGTTGCCTGGGGAGGTTGTGGATGCCCCAGCCCTGGAAGTGCTCAAGGCCAGATTGGATGGGGCCCTAATCAGCCTGGTCTAGTGGAAGGTGTTCCTGCCAGTGGCAGGGAGTTGGAACTGGATCATCTTTAAAGTCCTTTCCAGCCCAGGCCTTTCAGTGGTTCTGTGATATATCAAAGCATTTTTCTGTGCAGACATGCACATCCGTCCCAGAAGCTTTGGATGGAGTGTACTGAACAAGAAGTGCACACAGCTTTAGGAAAGTTTTTACCTTAAGGCACCAAATCAGTCAAGCCTTGTATTTTGGAAATTTTGACCTTTTGCTATTTTTTTTCCTTTTTTTGTCCTGTGCAACTCACTTGTTTTCTTCCTACAGAATCTGTGGTAATTTTCTGTCCTTTCTTTTTATTTTCTGTTTTCAAAAGCAATTAAGCATTTTTTAGAGCATTAATTTCTGGGGAAGGATGGGTCTCATCTGTGTTCGTGTGCCCCTCACACCACAAGATCCAGTGTGCTTATCTGNCATGTGCCCCTCACAACACAAGATCCAGTGTGCTCATCTGGAGTCCTGGACACTCCCATGTTATCACTCTGTCTTGCTAGCTGTCATTTGAGATAGCTTCACATATCACACCTATTTCAATTATTGCAAATTGACTATTGTTGAAAGGCATTGGGCTCCATGGACTTCTGATATCTGCTACAGATGTTCCTGTGTTTTGACCTCTATGTGCGCCATATTGCAAAGTGAACTCAAAAAAATGTCTCAAGGCTCTTTTAAATACAGTGTATCTTTATCTCTATCTTGGTTCTGCCCTTCTGTGTCACACAAAAGCCAATAGGACAGTTCTGATTAATACAGTAATTATGTGGTTATTAAAAACAGTAATCATCCAGGAATTATCCAGTGCTGTAAAAATCCCATAGACAGAAAATATATGAACATTTTTAAATTGAGCATTACAATTGTCTGCATATGCAAGAAGCAAAACGACACATAAAGAATTTTTAAGATCCCAAGGAAGTGCTCTGAACATGTTAAGAGAAAATAGTCTCCTCAATCAGGATGGAAGTTAGCACTGTGGAAGGAGACAGATCCTGATTCGTCCTTTTGAAAGATGTTAGTGTCTAAACAGTAGCTATTAATGAAGAGCACCAATTTATAGCACATGTGTTGGATAGACTTGCACAAAATTGGGGCCATCTGAGGAGTTTATTCATCCTTGCACAGCTCCTTCATTTCCAATTTCTGAGCCTGTTTTAATTTGTTATCAAAGTAATCGCTCGCTCCAGCTGGAGTCAGCAGTGTGTTTTGTTGTCTACGGGCCTGGCAGACTGTTCACTTTGAATAGCATTCTGTAAAGATCACCTGTTCTGCATCTGTGATGGTTTTCCAGGTGCCAGGAGGTACTGTTTTCAGATGAGAAGCAGCAAAAGGAATATGCAGACAATGCGGTTCTGCAGCTTTTCAGATCTGCATGGGTTTCATCAGCCATGAGCAACAGACAAAGGGAAAAAGGAAACAACCACGGCAAGTTAAGAAACATAACAATGCAGAAAAATACTCTGGTTGCTCCTGAACAACAAGGTAATGTTAACTCAGCCATTTCTTAGATAGCCTGGGTTTTGAAAGGATTAACACGATCTCTATTGCCATATATTTAAATATGTATGAATTTCGCACACTGCTGCATAATTATAGACATTTGCATGCATGAAATACCTGTGCAAAACAACCTGTTTACTAGTTAGTTTTGAATTTAATTTAGGTCTAGCACAACTCCAATTATAGATCATTGGAGTGAGAGTCTACAAATAGCTTCAAAACAGAGAAAAAGGATATTGTGCACAGTCTTGCAGAGCTAGACCCCAAAAGCTATGCCATGGAGGACCCCAGACTACAGATCGTCATCTCCTTCCACCTGAGGCAGAGAATGACTCTCAGTTCTTAAGGGAGGAGGGATGTCACTCCCTGTCCAAAGCTGGGAGCTTATTGACAGCAACCTGACCATCATTTAGGAGGGGGAGAAGTTCTTAAAATACGGCTTATCTGCATGGTGCTCTGTGATGAGCCCAGAGGAGGGTCTGCAGAAGTCCTGCAGTGATGCAGTAGCCAGATGAAGGATGGGAAGCCAAGCCCCAGAACCACTGGGCTGACTCAGGAGCTGCAAC
>VZTH01002859.1:406415-459741 GCA_013397815.1 Aleadryas rufinucha
TAAAGGGCTCAAGCAGGTATCAAAACCAGAAAGAAAATTTCTCTTTAACAAATTTAATCTTTACAAGTGACTGGCAAAGCTAACAACTTACAATTAAACACTCTGGTTGCTTTTCATTCCCTATATGTAAAGAGGACTCCATAATGTTATTAGTCATAACTGACAATACTTTAGGGACTGCATTTGATAAATTCAAGCTTCTCTTCAAACATAGCTGATCTGCAGTGAGTCCTCATGCTTCAGCATGATCTGCTTCTGCCCTTTCTGTTCCCTGGGGATGGACACACAGACTCAGCTCGGCACCCCTCTCTCCTCCCTGCTCCTTCAGTTTGAGACCAAGGTGCTACGAGCACAGGCTGAGACAGCAGGGGCTGCTCAGCCTGGAAGAGGGAAGGCTCCAGGGGGACCTCACTGCACCCTTCCTTAGAGGGAGCTGATGAAAAGGAGGGAGAGTGACTTCTGATGCGTGCAAATTATGATAGGAAAAAGGGGGGATGGTTTTAAACTGAAAGAGGAGAGATTAGAATTAGATATAAGGAAGAAATTATTGTCTGTGAGGGTGGCGAGGCCCTGGCACAGGTTGCCTGGGGAGGTTGTGGATGCCCCAGCCCTGGAAGTGTTCAAGGCCAGATTGGATGGGGCCCTAATCAGCCTGGTCTAGTGGAAGGTGTTCCTGCCAGTGGCAGGGAGTTGGAACTGGATCATCTTTAAAGTCCTTTCCAGCCCAGGCCTTTCAGTGGTTCTGTGATATATCAAAGCATTTTTCTGTGCAGACATGCACATCCGTCCCAGAAGCTTTGGATGGAGTGTACTGAACAAGAAGTGCACACAGCTTTAGGAAAGTTTTTACCTTAAGGCACCAAAGCAGTCAAGCATTGTATTTTGGAAATTTTGACCTTTTGCTATTTTTTTTCCTTTTTTTGTCCTGTGCAACTCACTTGTTTTCTTCCTACAGAATCTGTGGTAATTTTCTGTCCTTTCTTTTTATTTTCTGTTTTCAAAAGCAATTAAGCATTTTTTAGAGCATTAATTTCTGGGGAAGGATGGGTCTCATCTGTGTTCGTGTGCCCCTCACACCACAAGATCCAGTGTGCTCATCTGGAGTCCTGGACACTCCCATGTTATCACTCTGTCTTGCTAGCTGTCATTTGAGATAGCTTCACATATCACACCTATTTCAATTATTGCAAATTGACTATTGTTGAAAGGCATTGGGCTCCATGGACTTCTGATATCTGCTACAGATGTTCCTGTGTTTTGACCTCTATGTGCGCCATATTGCAAAGTGAACTCAAAAAAATGTCTCAAGGCTCTTTTAAATACAGTGTATCTTTATCTCTATCTTGGTTCTGCCCTTCTGTGTCACACAAAAGCCAATAGGACAGTTCTGATTAATACAGTAATTATGTGGTTATTAAAAACAGTAATCATCCAGGAATTATCCAGTGCTGTAAAAATCCCATAGACAGAAAATATATGAACATTTTTAAATTGAGCATTACAATTGTCTGCATATGCAAGAAGCAAAACGACACATAAAGAATTTTTAAGATCCCAAGGAAGTGCTCTGAACATGTTAAGAGAAAATAGTCTCCTCAATCAGGATGGAAGTTAGCACTGTGGAAGGAGACAGATCCTGATTCGTCCTTTTGAAAGATGTTAGTGTCTAAACAGTAGCTATTAATGAAGAGCACCAATTTATAGCACATGTGTTGGATAGACTTGCACAAAATTGGGGCCATCTGAGGAGTTTATTCATCCTTGCACAGCTCCTTCATTTCCAATTTCTGAGCCTGTTTTAATTTGTTATCAAAGTAATCGCTCGCTCCAGCTGGAGTCAGCAGTGTGTTTTGTTGTCTACGGGCCTGGCAGACTGTTCACTTTGAATAGCATTCTGTAAAGATCACCTGTTCTGCATCTGTGATGGTTTTCCAGGTGCCAGGAGGTACTGTTTTCAGATGAGAAGCAGCAAAAGGAATATGCAGACAATGCGGTTCTGCAGCTTTTCAGATCTGCATGGGTTTCATCAGCCATGAGCAACAGACAAAGGGAAAAAGGAAACAACCACGGCAAGTTAAGAAACATAACAATGCAGAAAAATACTCTGGTTGCTCCTGAACAACAAGGTAATGTTAACTCAGCCATTTCTTAGATAGCCTGGGTTTTGAAAGGATTAACACGATCTCTATTGCCATATATTTAAATATGTATGAATTTCGCACACTGCTGCATAATTATAGACATTTGCATGCATGAAATACCTGTGCAAAACAACCTGTTTACTAGTTAGTTTTGAATTTAATTTAGGTCTAGCACAACTCCAATTATAGATCATTGGAGTGAGAGTCTACAAATAGCTTCAAAACAGAGAAAAAGGATATTGTGCACAGTCTTGCAGAGCTAGACCCCAAAAGCTATGCCATGGAGGACCCCAGACTACAGATCGTCATCTCCTTCCACCTGAGGCAGAGAATGACTCTCAGTTCTTAAGGGAGGAGGGATGTCACTCCCTGTCCAAAGCTGGGAGCTTATTGACAGCAACCTGACCATCATTTAGGAGGGGGAGAAGTTCTTAAAATACGGCTTATCTGCATGGTGCTCTGTGATGAGCCCAGAGGAGGGTCTGCAGAAGTCCTGCAGTGATGCAGTAGCCAGATGAAGGATGGGAAGCCAAGCCCCAGAACCACTGGGCTGACTCAGGAGCTGCAACAGAGGGTATAACTGGGAGAAAAGCAGTCTGAGGCAGGAGTTTTGGCAAATCAGATCAGGAGGTCTGAGCCAGGAGGTCCAGATCAGCTCTGGGTAACCCACATGGCAAGTACAGGTGTTTAGGTTTTCTTTCAGTTCGTTGAGTTTGTTGAATTTGTTCAGTTTGTTGAGACATGGCTTGGACCTTTGGGAGATGGTGAGGCCAATTAGTCAGGGTCCTAGACTCATAGAACTACGGAATTGTTTGGGTTGGAAAAGGCCTCTAGGATCATCAAATTCAACCTTTAACCCAGTATGCCAAGCCCACCACTACACCACGNTTTTGAGTTATTCTAATCTGCCTTTAAATGTACTTTTCTTTATGTGACCTTACCAAATGTTTTCAATACTTTTGATTACTTTGGAAAAAAACAGCTGTGGTGTTGGTTTACCTTCAGGCACGGAAATCAGACCCAAATGCAAAGCAGCCACAACACAGCCAAGTCAGTGAAGTTGCCCCATGTTCCTTTTTCCAAAGGAATATTCAGCGTGGTTCAATATTTGCGGAGTGCTTTGAAGACTAAAAGAGGGATAGGTTTCCGCAACAGATGCGTGCTCTGTGCAAATCCAACGCGAAGCTCAGCCTCCTGGTAAATTACCAACTCCAGTTCTGGGCAGCATTTCTCTAATCCTTGCAGAGTGCAGCAGATTTTCTGTGTTTTGTCAGAACAGCAAGGATCAACATAGAACCAGCTCCAGTGCTTGTATCTCAAACAGTGAGGCTGAACAGTGACGTATAACACTATCATTTAATATTTTTAAATTACAATGAAATGAGAATGTCAGTGCAATCTCATCCCAGAGAGGACATAGAAAATTCTTTCAGAATGGACATCTCCCTTGAGAAAATATTTCCATTCCAATGGAAATTTCAATCAAAATATTTCCAATACCTGAGCTGCTGAAGATCCCTCCTGTCCCATTGAATGGAAGGGAATTAAAAGGCTCAAACAGTTCAAACATCATCCTGAGCCACCAAGTTCCACTCAGACTAAAAAAAGGAAACAGAATTATCCTTTAGTTTCTCTTCTTCTCAAGTAAAAAGTAATAATTCTAAATTTGTATATCTTTAAAATTCAGATTAAGAAGTTTTAATTTGCATGCCTAATTGTCTTCCCAAGGAAGACAAGGTCTAAGCCATGAGTGCTTTCCCAGAACTTTGGTACTCTCCACTGGCATCTGAATAATTAAAATGACTCTTTCCTCTGTCACATGCTTTTGTGACAGGTGTATCTGCAAATGTGGGTAGAACTGGGACTTGTTTGTCTTATTTTAGTCATAGGTGCCATAATCAGAATCCTCTTCCCAAAAGACCATTTTTACAGTTGCAAACTAAAGTACTTTTCTGTTCATAAATAAGAAATTATGTAATTTGAGGTAGTTACAGCTGACATACTTCTGTATCCATCATCACATGCTTTGCCATGCAAAAATGGTGGGGAAAGAATCAAAGAAAGTTGTCCACAAACAGCTTAAAAAAGAGGTGGTTGTATGTAATCTATAGAAATATTTACTCAGGGATATTATGGATGTTAAATTTTTCCAAGGTTTCAAAAAGTTAGTTGGAAAAGTTTAATTTCTATCCATTTCTACTACTGCCTTCTCCAAGCTTGGAGGGATGAGCTGATCTTTGCATCAAGCTTTTCACAGTGGGGTCCAGAGCAGCACCAACAGATGGAATTTTTTAAAAAAGCCACATGCATGCAACTGAATGCCTCTTACACAGGACAACAAAATTGTTTCTTCAAGCTCTCTGAAGAGTTACATAGGAGCCTGACCATCTCTGGAATTTCTTTCAGAGCCTGGCTTCCCTTCCTCTCTCCCTGCAGAGACACCCACTTTTCTCCTTGGTACAGGAGGTGCAGGAAATTTATGGTTTTAGCAGCAGCAGATTACAGCATCACCTGCACCTGTTCTGTGCCCTTGGCTGATGTCTTTCTAGACAGAAGCCAAGGCCATTGCTTGCCCACCTGCTCGAGGGAGAAGGGGAATAGTGGAGTGTAATATCTCCTCATTCCCAGCAGCTCCTCACATTGATTCAGGGCCTGGGTCATGCAAGGGTAGGGATGGTAGTTCCTTCTCAGCAGGAGTCTGGGCAGGGACATGGTGTAATCAAAGCCCAACTTGCTGAAAGCAGCCAGTCAATCCTGTTTTAAAAGGACAATCATTCAGTTAACAGGGATTCAGTTGCATCCTTTTGAGGGGGGAGCATGAAAAACCTATGGCACTGAGTGATATCTATACCACAGGAGTTTTTAGGGAAGCTGAGAAACAAGCATTGACTTGTACTGAAAATGGCAGCCATCCAGTAGGCAGTCTTGGACCATCCTTTACAATTCTTCACCCTAAATAGAGAAAAGCTGGTAACTTGCTATGAAAAATGCAGCTTTTTCTCTTCTCTGCTAGAGGATTTTCCTCTCACAATATCCTGTCAAACATGCTTTCTGTTTCTGAAAAAGGGGTTAAAGTTTTCTGCTATCCATTCAATCACAGAGCTTTATGAAATAGGAGAATCACAGGAAGGAAAGATGGGAGAGATCTATTGGGTTATTTTGTGCATCCCTTTGCCAAGAGAGGATTGCTCCCTGGAGTATATTCCAGAGTGCTTTGTCTAGTCCAGTTTTAAATGACTCAAGAAACTGAGCTTTCACCACTTCCCCTGGGAGACTATCCTGCAGTCTAATAGTCCTCACTGCTAGGAAAGGCTTTTTTCCCTAACTGTCAGCCTTTTCTTTCCTTAAATTCATCCCATTTGTCCTAGTTATGGTCTCTTTAAGTAGCCTAAAATTTCTTTTCATGCTTAAAGTTTAAATTCTTTCAGTGCTAGACCACAGAATCCATGTTCCTTCCCTGTTTAGCTATGTTAAAATTCTCTTAAAGCTAGAAAGACAACTGTGGTGATGGCAAAGAGCTAGCTTTTAATCTTCACACAGTAAAGAATCCTCACACTGTGCATGACGTGACTTTCAGATATTTCCCTAGACCATAATTTTATTCCAGTTGAAGTCAGTAGATTTTTCTCATTGATTTTAACTGTTGCAAGATGGTTCTAACTTTTATATGAAGACAAGGCATTAAATGAGCACACAGTGTTCCTAGCAGAGATCCATCTGGGTCCTCAGTTTCCTTGTCTGGAAAATAACCTAAACAGAAAACCCCAGCAACAATTTTATTTACTTTTTTCCTATTTTAGTATTAGAATTTTATTTTTCTGAAAGAGCCTGCAAAAAGAATTGAATGCAATATCTTAATGCTTTTTTAAGAACTTCAGATTTCACAGAGATCCTGAAAGAGACACTCATGTGGAAGGAGAAAGTATTATCCTTATTAACCTTTCCTCCTGAGGAAAGCTAGTGAAGAAAGAAGCCATGCAGGGAAAACTATTTTAAATATGCTTTAGGGTGGAATTCACGCACCATGTAATTCCCTTTTAAGCTCAATATTGCTGGCCCTCTGCACAGGGGTGAATATTGCCCCAAGGCCTTGGCAATCAGGTGATGTCACACTGGTTTAACCAGAGTCAGTTCTAAACCAGATACATTGAAGCCTGTAGAAAGCCTTATGTTGATATACATGGACTTATCAGTCTCCAGTCACTTTAACCTGACTTTAAGCACTGATTTAAACAGAAAATAAGAATTTCAAGAAGCATTTTGCAGCAGTTTTAATCTAAGCTTGAAGTTGCATGGTATGACTTGCCCCTGTAGACGTTGTTTGATTTGGAAATTCCATAAATACTAAATATTTCTTATTTCACCCCACCTGAAAGCAAATTTCGTATGTGGTTTTAATAAAAAGAAGTTTTATGAAAGGTTTTATAACCAGAATCTTTACCCTCATCATCCTGAGCCTTCTTTGATAGCATTTGTTTTTTTGCCTTTTCAAAAAAATGAGCAATGCAACCCATTTTACGTTTACAGGAAGCTCTTGACTCTCATTTTGGTTACCCTGCCTATATCTGAAGTCATTTCACAGGCTTCAGTCACAGATATAGAAACCAAAGCACATCCTTAGGTCATTTATTCTGTAAATGAAACTACAGTTTTCCCTAGTTTTCTTTCAGTTTCATTTTCCATGGAGTAGTCAAGGATTTATTCAAAATCATGTGATCCCTAAAATAATCATTATTGCCTATATTATGGCTAGTATTATATCCCATGCACTTTCAGTTACAGGCGTGTCTGTCAAAGGGACCATTTTTCAGCCTCACAGTTCCCATGGCTCTGTCACTTTCTTACTTACAGAGGCCCAAAATGGAAACTATTTTTCTTTTCATTATGAGCTGTCACTTTTTCATCTTGGCACTGCGATGATAGACTTCCATTCATCTTCTATATTACCTTTCCTGAAGCCTCTGACACAGACTGACACAATGCAAAATGCAAGAGATCCCGGAGCATACATTGGCAATTTCTGGGAAAGGCACTTGCTTGTCTTGGTTTGTTGTTTTAAATATATATTGAAAATGCCAAGCTGCATGGTGCGTTGGAAATGTTAGCGGGGGATTCTCTGTTTATTATGATCATTACAAAGCAACGCTCTCACATCCTGAGTAAGAGCAGCTGGATTCAGCGTGGGATGCTGTTGACTTCACCTTTTCTAAGGGCAATGGGGAAAAAAAGTTTGCTGCAAATCAATGTTGGTGTAAGGAGATAAAAGCAAGCCTTCATGGAGTGCTGCACATTGCAACAGCCAAGCCACTGCCACATGGTGAGTCCAGTGGAAACGCTGGGAAGTGTCTGCTTAAACTGCTGTGAAGTGATTGAATCATTTTGAGAAAAGGGAATGATTTCAATCAACCTTAGAGCAGAAAAATCAGGCACCCATTCACACACGGTGAGGCTGCATGGAGCTGTCAGACAAACTTTTCTGGCTGCATTCTTCACTGTATTTTCTGCACAGCCAGTGTAGAAGGCAACACAGGGACCCATAGTGATGCTGTAGGGTACACACTCCCTCTGCATTGCTTGTGCATGGCAGCCTTGAAATCCATCCAGATGGAATGGAATCCAAACAGCTCTTACTCTCAAATCCTTCAGTGAAGCTGAAGTACGAGACGCAGCAAGGGAGGCAGGCGTGGATGCAACTTTCCTCATGCCAGAGATCCTGCACTCTCATGGATTGAAAAATCACTTTTCTAGGAATCAGAATAAGTTTTCTGTAGTTTCTGGGGATATATTGACCATGTACAAAAGCCATCCAGGACAGAATTGAAGGCCAACCACCATTACCTGCCCATCACTGTGAGGTGGGATCAAAGCTGCAAGTTAGGTTCATAACATGCAATCTACCCCACTAAACAAAGAGTCATAAAGAACGAACTTCGTGGGGATCTTGTGGGACTTTTGTGATCTGTAGACCTCTGTGTATGTTTGAGTGATCTTTAAGCAGTCCACACAAGTCAATAAAGGCTATCTCCAGGGCAGGAAACAAAACACCTGCTAGTAGAGCATCCTCTACCTCATAACGCAGTTGTTGTTCTCTAGGTGTATGTTGGAGTATCACAATTCACTCCCTCAGAGATGAAACCAAGTGGTAACCTGGGAGGAGGAACATTCTGAGACCAGGTTTCTTGGCAATGTAGCCCAGGCTGTATTGGTTTGATCTTTCTGTGCTATACAATTTTCCTTTGCATCCTCACACAGTGCCATATGTTTTCCTGCTGTTCTCTAGGGGGCATAACACGTGGATCTGTTTCACACTGTAAAAAGACACAGCTATAGGGGGCTGCAGTGGAATTTTAGATACATTAAATGTGAAATAAACCAGAAATACACGGGCAGAAGTTATCTTAGAGCTATAGAGGAGCACAGATAGGGCCCAGAGAAGACCTACACATAACATGGACATGGCATTTACTGTGGAGGGAGGGATGTCTTTGCTTAGCATAGACATAAATCACCCTGAAGCACTCGAACTGGAAGCCAGAGAGCACACTGAGGCGCAAAACTTTTGCAAAGTAGATGAAGTCTATGAAAAGTCACATTGATGGCTGGTCTAAGAATGGACCAACAATGGTATAGGGTCCACAACTTTACTAAATAATCAACAGCAGTGCTCCAATATACATTCTATTCAGAAATTTAATCAAAATGAAACTTAAGCCCATTTTTTACTAGTCCATTGATATGGAGAATGAAGATTGCCTTTACTCTTTGCAACAGCTTTTCTTGTACTTGGAGACTGGTTACCACGTTCCTCTCAGACTTCTCCCTTTTTGAAGTCTAACAACTCCAGATATTCTGGTTTTTCTTCATAGGCCATGTTTTCTAGCTCTCTAATCCTTCTTGTTGCTACTCCTTGGACTCAGTCTAATTATCTTACAGTTTTCTTGAACACCATATTTCATCACTGGATATAATGATAAAAAGTAGAATAGAACAGTGACTTTATAGATCTTTCAGTCTACATTGTTGCCTCATAGTCTTGCTTTTGCACGAATGCATGAGTGCATGATTCTGTTCCTGTTTTGCGGTTTTAAGGTCTTGTAAGGCTAAGAAGACTTGTGTGTGGAAGGATGTCTTGCCCTTCAAGGACTGAAATTCTAAATTTACATTTGCTAAACATTCTGGTTAACTGGGAGGGTTTGATGAGCTGGCAAACAAAGTTATATATGCAAGTTCCTGCCTCTTCCAAGACTGAAAGGCTTTCACATTACCTTACCTGTCATATTTCATAATTTACATAATTTTATTCAGAGTTACTAGTGTAGATTTTTCTGTATTAATTGCCCCATTAAAAAAACCTACATTTTACTTAGAATAGAGTTACAGACAGATAATTGCACCTAGAAAGCAAAAACTAGAAAATGGGGGTTTATAGATGACAAAGAATAGCAGCTACCACTGGAAATTTAATTGAATATTCTACACATGAGTGAAGAAATGTAAGGTACTTCTCATAAAGAACTAAAGAAATTTGAAGACTTTTTTGATCTTGGAAAAAATTTAACTTTTGAAAGAGCTTGGTTTCACAGAAGACTTTGGAGAGAAACTTTGGATCCCTTGGAACAGACCTGAGGAAAAAATTCATGAGTGGTTGGAATAATTTCAGAGAGTTCAATGAATCTCCAATGGGAGATCAGATTACAGTAGAAATCAAAGACTGAAAACAGAGACAAGAGTTCTAGAGCACTCTGACCTAAACTCAGAAAAAGCCATTAAAATTTATCAAGTTAAAGATAATAAGACGACAAAAATTCAAGTTTTGGCAATAAGAAAACAGCATAAACTGTTGCCAATACTTGAAATATAGAGAGAAAAGAGTGAGATATCTGCATAAGAGTTTGAGAAATGTGATGTGACTTTGTAAAAAGTGTCATGAAGGACTGCAGAGACCAAAAATCATGTGAGTGCAGCCTTTTGGAAGTAGTTGTTTTATTTATAAAGATCAAAATGGTTTTGCCTCAGTTCTCAGACAAAGACTGAAAATACCTGGAAGGAAGGCATAGTTTCACGTTGTGCAAAGAACTCTTGGGAATGTAGGGCTCTGAACAGAAAATGAACTCTTCTAGTTTATATGGTTTTCAGGTTAATAGAGCTACTGAAGTAGTGACAAAGGATTTTGTAAGAAAATTGGTCACATTGAGTATTGATAAGTAGAATTTATACTTTCTCTGGAGAATCAAATTTTCCAGGGTTATGTTAAGTGAAATAGATGTGAAAATTTAGTAGTACTTCAGAAATAAATATCTTTGGTAATGACATGGTTTGAGTGGGAAGCACTTGAATAAGCAGGAATGAAGGATGTATCTGGGATATGGAAAAGTAGCAAAGGAGACAACTGGCCTGAGAGTGTAAAGAAGGCAATATCAGTCCCACTTGAGTATGAGGAGGAAAACTAAACTTCAGTTCACGGTGTGATTGTGGTTTGAACAGGTAGCAGAACACAGTAGAAACACTCTGATGATCCAAGGGCTTCCTCCAATTCCCAGCCATATTTTGTCACCTCTATCAAAAACTCTGACAAGACTAAACCTCCTGACCATAGTCAGTCATGGTCATTGAAAGCCTTTAAGTGGTATCCATATTAATTCCAGGCACTCTGGCATCATGCACAGATAACTCACCCTATCCTACTGGACTGTTGACTTATGCTATTCAAAGTCAGGTTTTGGGCTTTGGAAGAGGTTGGTGTGAGAAAGATGTTCCTGGGTTTGCCCTTTCAAAAAGAAACTTGCAATTAAGTAATTAAGCACAGAGATGTAGAAAGATTGGATAAGGACTTTCTGAAAATGTAGAATATCCTTGGCATACAGACATGGAATTCTACTTTATCTTAACTTATATAGTTCACTTTTATTACAGTTGATTAAAATTTGATTAAATATTAATACATTTTCCCTATATTGTTGCACTAACATATGAACAGGCAATTGTGTCCTACTTTGACATGTACTTTAAAATCAATTCGAACATGAAAAAGAAAAGGCATCATATGCCATTACTGGACTTCATTTCTACATGGACTGAAAATTTGCTAAGTTTAGGAATGATGAAACTTAAAGTCAGCCTGAATTTGGTCAGTGACTTCAAACAGGAAAAGAATATGACCTTTGTCTTCCTGTACCATACCTCTTCAGGATTTCTTTTCTTAATTTCTTTGGTACATAGATGCAATTTCTATTATCTGTCTCATCATCTGACTGTCTTCTCCAAATATGATTTTTCCTAGTTGCTGAGGCATCACTCAGTGATTGCTTACATCACAGTAATTTAATTCACAGAATGTCTTGAGAAGCTCCAGATTTCTATAACCCAACATCTTTCCAACAGCTGCTGAGCTCAGTGATGTTCTCAGCAGACCTGGTGCTCTGATTATGCAGGTCAAGAACCTGGATGAATCATTCTGCAGATTATTTCTATCTCTCTACATGTGTTTTCTTTTATGGGGAATTCAAAGAAAAGAGAAAGTTGTCAAGGCATGGCTGGGATATACCCCAAGCTGTAAGAGGAACCAGTTTTGTAGCTCAATCAGTCTTGCCCTCTACTGCCAACTTCTCTCCTAATCTAATTTAAAAAAAAAACGTGCTATGTAAATAACTGATGAAAAATATGAGAGGAAGTTTTTAGGATGTCTATTGAAGCTGACATAATGGTTTATGGCACACGTATGTAGTCATTGCAGAGTGGACCTAAAAACTTATTTCATGTAGACCACTGATCTAACACTGCAAGACAAAATAAAATAATTTCTTCCCTACTTTTGAGGAATAAATAGTGACTTTGGTTTTGCATCAAGTTATCATTTCCAATATGTATTAGTTCAGACAAACACTGACTTGGCTGGCACTAAAACCATGATGTAGACTCTGCATGCAGGTCACTGACAGCTCTGCTGTGTATGGAAGGAGCTGAGGTACTGTTTGTAGGCAGTGTGGCCTCTATTATGCGTAATTCGTCTACATTGTTAAATATGTTCCTGCTTATAGAACTAAAAGTGCAGTTCTCCCATCTCTTTGTTGTAAAGAAAATATCTGTTTTTTCTCTTACTTAGATTCCATGGTTAAATATGCTGCTGAACACAGAAAATGGTCCACATATACACACAGACATGCATGTAAGAAATATATGTATTACATTAATAGTATGCTTTATTTTCCCATTAGTTATCTGTGGAGGAACTCAGAGAAGAATTACTTAGAATGTTATATGTTTTTTAAACTTCAGCTTGCTGGAAATTATTCCTAAAAGATGTCTAAAGTTCTTGTAAGTTTAGAGTAGCTTGTGATTTTGTGTTCCTGGGCTCTTTCTGGAATATGAGGAAAGTGCTTTTTGACTAAGAAGTCTAGAATTTTCTTTTTGTGGTAGGAAACCTAAAATAATAATTTTCTCATACTTTTTCCCTTGGTTTTTTTAGCATTTTCTTCTATTTAGCACTTCTATTACCAGAGCCTGCATCTGAACTCTACCTCGGTAATTTTACATCACTTTGGTACCCTACACAGTGCACTAGAGTAATTGGAAGAAAGAACCAGAGAACATTCCTTGACTAAGGAGTTTCCACGGTCTTTGCAAGCTACAAAACATTTCTAGGCTGGCTATGTTTAACCTGCATCAGAAGAAGGCAAGGGAATATGGCAGAAGTTGACCAGACACCACAAAACCAGGGAAATTCTCCTTTCCCATGAGTCAGGAAGGACAGTAGCCCTAAAATCTAATGTCTTCCCACAGCTGGGAATTCCATCCATTATTCCAGAGCAGAGATAAACCAGGGTGAATTTAGTGCCCTTGACCCTCGTTCAGCTTTGCCCTGTGTTCAGGAATTAAATGATACAACAGAAAATTAGATGTCTCCTCCTTTTACAAAGAAAAGTCAAGTCTTGGTCTATATTGTGTCAAAACTATGAAAAATGAATTGTTCTTTACTATTGACATGACTGCAAAGCAGAGCTACAGTGATGCACATTGTAATGGAAGAGCTGATTTCCCCTTCGTCTATGATCATAGGAGCCTGTAAAATAATACATGTGAAAGTGTACTTGTGTTCTTTCAAGTCACAAAGGAAGGAGGTGGGAGAAGGAGTCCTGCAGCAAACCACAGGCCCAAGGGGTAAAGCAGGAAACCAAACACAGAGCAAGATCAAAGGATACCTTGGAAGGACCAACAGAACCTGCACTCCAAGCAGTCAAGAAATTGAAGCTGACACAAAGTCAGTTAAATAAAGTGCAGAGCTCATCTGCTGTCGGCAGCAAAGGGTAGTCACTGCTGTATTTCCACTTGTAAATAAATCTGTGTGCGCAACACAGAAATAGAAAAAAGCACAAAGAGCATCCTGTCACTATAAATAAATCTCACTGCTTCACACAAGGGGCTGTGTTTGTATCATGGAAACTCTCAGGTCAGCTTCAGCCGATGCACCGGCGTAGTATTATAAAAACAGCAGAAAGAGGACATATTAACGTGGCAGGGAAGGTATATATTCCATTGCCAGCAAAAAATATCTCCAGCAAATTTAAATAAAACTCTTCTTTATTTCTCAAATTTGTCAAATTTTCCTAAGGACTCAACTCCAGTAGAAGTTATCAGGAGCAGTGGAAAAGGGGAAGTTAATCAATGTTCTAATATTTTAGAACTCTTGATAATTGCATTGAAGCTCACATCTGTGCTTTTCTCTGTGTGCAAGGTGTGAGGAAGGGAAAAATCTCTATCCTGCTGAAAGCATGATATTTTGGGGGAAAGATTCCAAGTTTGACTAGGAAAGAAAGCGACAACAAATTGCACGGTGACTTGGGAAATGTGGAAACACACAGAGTCTAGAGTTCCCATCAAGAATTGTTTTAGTGTTAATTGCTGTTGAAAATCAAAAGTTCTCTGAGTTTTTAATAATAGAAATCTCATCCATCCCACCTTAATTTTCCATGTGCTTTATATCAAAAGTCCAGGCTTATGGTTCTAATGATTTTTTTTTTTGATTGTCTCATTCAGTAAGGAGAAGATCTAGCTCACTTAAAAGTTAATCCTTTAAGCATAAAATGGACTTAGTAAATACAGCTGGTAAAGATTATAATGCAGCCCAGGTGACAAAATGCAGATTTCCAGTTTAAGATGAAATGAAGAACTCTGCAAGCTGTCTTCAAGAACTCTATCAGACATGTTGGTTGGCCCCATAAAAAGAATCTATAGGGGTTTCTTCAGATATAGGTACATACGTTTAATGACATAATTCCTATTCTTTCTTATTCAGGGCTGGCCACTGAGGATCCTTCTGTATGGAGACAGAGTCATCCTCTGGAGGCGAATGGATCCATATCTCCTAACTATAACAAATTGCCTCAGTGGAGATTAAGGCTTAAAATCATCATAGAATGATTTGGGGTTGAAGGGAACTTAGACATTGTCTTGTTCCAAACCCCCTGCTATGGGCAGGAGCATTTTCCACTAGATCAGGTTGTTCCAAGCCCCATCCAACCTATCTTTGAACACTTCCAGGGATGGGACCTTAGCACTCCTGGGTCAATACCCTAAGTTTAAATGAGGTGAAATACCCCCTCGTTAAAGCAGTTTATTTGAACCAAGCCAGAGTGTGAAAGTTTTAAGGACGTTTGTCTAAGTTTTTCTCTAGTTTCATGCAAGGTTGAGCTCAACTTGGTCTAGACTTTGAGACAAAGATGTCGTATACTGACTACATAACCCAGGTGTTCTACTCAGGTTATCTGGAATGAAATAGATCAGTTAGCACTGGTCACAGCCAAAGACAAAGGTCAATGCCAAACTACCCGATAAAGACAGGTTTCTTTTGCCAGTTTTTGTTCGGTTTGCTTCTTTCCCTACTTCCATAAATAAAGTGAAGAGTTTTGGGAGTAAACAGTCTTCTTTGCTTGGCTGCAGACCAAAAGAGAGTATACAAAACAGGGCTTACAGGCTATTAAGATGATAATTGCTTATGGAACTGCTAAAGCATGGCATCACTTCAGACTAGTTCACCTGAGAAATTCAACTTCAGTAAGCCTGAAGAGTGACTGAAATAAATTAGGAGATCTGAAAGATTCAGAATTGCATCAAGCCTAGATGAGCAAGAGGAAGTGAATCAGATAAATACATTAATACACACATGGTGACGGATGAGGCAGATGACATTTTATGCTCCCTTAAACTGACTGATGAAGATGAGACAAATTAGAAATAGCTGTGGACATGTTCAAGAACGTCTTCGAGCACACACTAAAAGGGAATCTTGAGGAGAGTTCAT
Organism: Aleadryas rufinucha; assembly: GCA_013397815.1. Lineage (NCBI taxonomy): Eukaryota > Metazoa > Chordata > Aves > Passeriformes > Aleadryas > Aleadryas rufinucha. The sequence continues at coordinate 421,854 of VZTH01002859.1, forward strand.
CAAACGTCTGCATGGTAAGAAGAAAAGTGTCCCTAGCAAAGAAAATACTGTGGTGCCTTTGAAAGGTTTAGTGGGACATATAGGGCTCTGCAAGGTGAAGTGAGACCCAGGAATAACATGGAAGATCTAACACAATCTTTAATAATAAAGATAAGCACTTTTCAGCAAAGGGAATGACATTTGCACTTTAACATAACTATGTAAAAAAGAGTTTGTGAGAAGTTGTCATAGAAAAACAATCTATGTGGGAAAATAGCAAGAACGTTCAATTGAGGTCCTTGGTCCAATCTGAAAAAAAACCACATAAAGCTGTAGTAGGAGAGGAAGTATGACATTATTTGTCCTAGGATCTAACAGAGGTTTAGCAATATTGCATAGGAAAAAAAAAGACCTTATTGGAAAGTTATTTTTATAACCATTTGGCTAGCTTTGGAAATGGAGGCACGGAGTGTTCTAGTGACTTTTGTCAATCAGCCTGAATGTGGAATCCAGATGGCATTTCATTCATAATCAAGTTGTGGCATTTTGGCTCTATTCCTGAATTATCCGAAGTTATGACTTTCTGCTCCGTATCAGCTAGGAAGAAAAACATCTCCAAAAAAAGGAGAGCAAATATGTAAGGACAATAAAATTTACTTTGTTCAAAGTGTTTTTGCTGCACTGGAACTCCTTTTTAAGGAATGCACAGGAATTGTGCCTATATCTACTGCTGTGTTAACTTCTGTATAGTGGCAGTCAATCCAATAGGCTTTGAATAAGTTCCTGTAATGTTTTCCTCCTGAAACATTTGGATTATTTCTTAGAAAATTCTGATATGGCTTTTTGTCGGCTTTTCCATGAACAGCTTAATGGGTTGGTTTCTGTACATTTAGAATACAGGCATTCAGGTGAATCAGTACCTCTGTGTCTGGCGAGGTGGATTAATAGAATTCAGTGCTGTCCACAAAGATTAAACCAGATCATGTGTAGTGACAGCAAAATAAATACCATATAACAGCAGTTGCAGCAGACGAGACATGCCCTATCTGTCTAGTCAAGCAGGAGAAAAGACACTGCAACATCATGTCAAGGAAGCAAGCTCAAGGCATCAATTTAGGGGAAAAAAAATACCCAGCAACTAGTGGGTGCCTTCTGAAATGTTGTGTCATTTTGTCTTCATTTTGCTTTTTGAATTAAGATAGTTATTCTAAAGACTCACCTGTTCTAAGATGAGTTCTGGACACAACTTGCCCCACAGTCTAAAACTGTGTTTTCTCTGTTCTGCAGAGCACGTAACTTCTTTTTATTTAAATTTTATATTCATTCTATAGATTTCCCTGATTAGAACCCAAAGAATGACAGTGATATGAATCTTCATCTGCATTTTATGAAATCATGACAGCTTGATATTACTGCAATGGGACATTTCACAGGGTACTATGGGGGCACTGTTTATACCACTGACACAGAATAATGCAGTGTTATTAGCTGTGCAGCTCATCAAATTCAGGTAATTATCACTGCCACATGCTTTCCTGAAGATAAAAATATTAAACAGCATCATTTAAAATGCTGGCAGGCTTCTGAATATGTCTTTTTAAAACAGCATCTGATTTTCAGATTAATTGCATGAGAATTATGAAAGTAAGGAAAACTTCTGTTCCTTGGTAAGCTAAAAAAAATAAAGGAAAATAAATTATGAGTAGAAAAATAATTTTTTATGTTATCTTATTAAAAAAAGGAAAAAAAAGAAAATAAAAAAGAAAAGAAGGATCACCTATTCTTCTCAACCATATGGTGTGCAAGAGCATAAGTTATGGCAAAACATTACGTATATTTAATGTCTTTTCTCTTTGACTTGATAGTGAGTCAGTAGTGAAGTTCAAAAACCATTTAAAAAGAAAAAAGTGAATTTTGTAAAAAATGGTTTAACCTTTTAGTACTTTATTTTCTGCCCCTTTTTTCTACCAAACCTCTTCCTTAAATTTTTCTCAACTTACTTCTCTGAAGTAAATAACATCAGACTTCATAAAGCTGTATTTTTTTAGAATTTTATTATTACCAGAAATGAAACAAACACTATCCAAATTTCTGCAGAAAAGATGGGGGAAATGGTGTACTGAGAACTCTTAAAACAGACACATTTTAGCTATTTAAATACTGATTTAAATGTCTAAATTTATATATGAATGCATGAAAATCCTGAAGGTAATCTCCTAAAGTTTTAGTCTGCTAATATTTAAATCCAGATTAAGGAAATTTGCTGATCTAAATATAACTGGAGTTGCCATATGTCATGTAAGGTATGCATATTTCATATTTTGTTTATCTTTTACATTAACTTTGGAACTTATTCTAGATTGAGTGGGGATCACTGGTTAAAATATTTTCAGTGACGATGCCAACAACACCTACTGGAAAGTTCCCATGTGTTTTTAATAATAATTTTGACAACTTTTATGATCAAATTTAAATTTTCTAGGCTATGTAGCTGTTCATAGATGAATTTTCATGTCTATATCTGTGCATGTGTATGCATTTGCTATTATGGAGTCTCTCTCTGACTGACTGCAGGTTCTTCCAAAATAAAATTATTTGCTTAGCAAAGATATCTTAGAATGTAGTAGTTTGCAGTTGAAAAAAAATTCATCTTCACCCAGAGTGCTTAAGCATGCTCTGATCTGGATGCATAGAAAATGCATTAATTTCTCTCAGGGGAGGTTTAGGTTGGACATGAGGAAAAGGTTCTGCCCCAGAGGGTGGTTGGGCACTGAACAGGCTCCCCAGGGCGGTGCTCACAGCACCAAGGCTGACAGAGTTCAAAGATTGTTTGGACAATGCTCTCAGGAACATGGGGGGATTGTTGTGGTTGTCCTGTGCATGGCCAGGACCTTGATGGTTCTTCTTGGTCTCTTCTAACTCTAAATATTCTATGATTCTGTGACAAAAATGCAGGTCAAAAGGAAAGTGAAAGATTTTGTTGACATGAAGAGTCAGCTGGTCTGGATGGGTAGGAAGAAAACAATTTATATGGGTTTTGGTGTGACAGAGAATTTTAATCTATTGGAACACAAACCCATTCTGGAGGATATCAGGAGCACAAAGAGGATGTTTCAACTAGGCCTGAAATCTGGCTTTGAGTATGGGACTCTGAGACAGGTGTCTGGGACAGACAGACTTTAAAAGTGACAAGGAACAGAGACAAAAGATGCAGGCTGAAATTCACTGTGTAAAGGGCGTTTGAAAAGTAGAAAGGGACGGGAATAATGGTTACAACTCGTTTTTGAGCCCTGTGGATAGTCAGAAGCTTTCATGGCCGAGGCCAGCCCCAGTCAGGATCCTCATCTGACCCCTGCCCATGACTCCAGAGCCACATTTCAGCTCATCTTTAGCCGCCAGTACCTGTGCTGGTTTACCCACACCTCCTGGCTCATCCTCCTTCTTGGGTCAGCTGAGGTCGACCTGCACAAGAAGCTCTCAGAAATGGTTGTGACCATCCTTAAGGGACTTAGAGGAAAGACTGGGCTATATTATTCTCATAAAAAAACATGCCCTCGAAATTAGATAACATTTTTTTAACTTAGTGCTTTGTGCCTCAATATCCCCACCTACAGAGTACATTTTTAGTCTTGTTGTGAAGTTAAATATATTCATGCCTACAAAGCAGACAGATGGTATATTGTTGAGAACTGCTGAAAAGCTTGAGAAGAAATAAATGAATCTGTCTTCAAAATAAAAGTTGAATAATATGTAATAAACATATGAGACTGTTTTTCCTGTATGAATTAAAAAGAGAGCATTTAATAAGTGCTTGCTAAGCAGGTACTCTCCTTTTAGAAATGCAAAATGCAGTGGAAAATAATTAATGACATAATAAAATGGACAGAATTAAAGAAATGTGTTGCCGTAATTCCTTTTCTTGTGTGTATATCATATATTTAAAAGCGTACTGACATAACAGCTTACATTTTTATTCATACCTTCACCCTTAAAATATGGGTAAGGAGATGTTTGCATATTATCCCCAACTGACGGGACTGAAGTATGATGCTATACAATTTGGCAGCTGTGAAAATTTTTGTGATCTACCAAAGGCAGTGGGAACTGTCCCTGTCCCACAATGAAGACATTTTCCATCTATAAGGAAATAACATTTGAATGATTGTCAAAGTGTTCTGTTGAGTTGATTAAAAAAGAAAATGCAGCCTTCTTGGTCACAGTTTCCTGTTGTCCTTAGATCTGTCTGAGCTACCCTATAGCTCTTGAGAAGCTTACTCCTCAGATCTCTAAGTTATCCAATTAAAATCAGAGAATAATTTGGGTTGGAAGAGACCTGTAAGATCATCGAGTCCATCCACTAACCCGGCACTGCCAAGCCCACTAACCCATGTCCCCAAGCATCACACCCTTTTAAACCTTTTAAACCCCTCCAGGGATGGTAACTCCACCACTGCCATGGGCAGCTTTTGCCAGGGCTGGACAACACTCCAGTGAAGACATTTTTCCTAATATCCAATCTAAACGTCCCCTGGTGCAACTTGACTCCGTTTCCTCTCATCCTAGCTCTGCATTTGCATGGCAGATCTGCATCAAGATTTGAGCAGCCCAGCACATCATCTGGGTAGCTCTAATAGTTGCTTATGTAAAAAAATTATCCTCACTTTAGTCTGACACAGGAAGGAACACAACAGATTGCCTTAACTCTCCACAGCTCATGTCTAAGAAGTCTGTTTTTCCTCAGGAGTCTTCTGACCTTAACTGAAATGGCTGAAATTGCTCAGGTGTTTTGTGTTTCGTACATTAGTTGTTGTCAGTTGTTCAGTACATATTCCTGAGCCTTTTTAAAGAGTCAGGAAAATCACATCAGCTTTGTATACCCTCAGCCTTTTCAAACAATTGCTACCTTATGAACCTTGTCTGGTCAAGGAAGTAGCAGCTGAGTCACACAAAGACCAAATTATCCCTTGGGCTAATTTTATATACCACAAACACTCAATCTAAGTTACTTGGATATTTTGGGTGTGATATATACTGCTCATATACAGGAAAAATTGACTGTTGTCATTGCTGAAAGTGACTGTTCAATTCACTGTGAAGAAAGGGGATGAGAGTTAAGGCTCTTTGTTTCTCTGTGCTTGTCTTCAAATTAATGCCACGCTGTAAAGAATTCTAAATTTGATAAATAGTCGTGATTTATCCCAAATGAAAGTAAGTGAACAGGGAAAACAGCAGAACCTTTTATTTCCCATCTCTCTCCTTCGAGGTGCTTGACATCTTGCCTGCTTTTCATTTCTGAGCTGCCTTTGTTGATGCACAGCTTTCTTCTTTCCCTCTTTGTATCTTTGTGTGTTTGTTTTATTTTTTATTTTTGTTTTTCCTCCTTGAAATTAAACTGTTTGTCAAATGTGATAATGGGTAGAGTCACGATGTAAATAGTTAATGATGCTGCTGTCTTCTGAGGATTTCTGTGGGTGTAATATCCCCAATCTTTATGCAACCATACACTTGACTTGCACATTCCAAAGCCCTTCACAAAGGGCAATGCTGCCGCTTGTCTAAATAGTACATGATTACCTCGGTTAGTTTTGTGGCTGTGGTAATGTTCATTTTATGAGCTCAATCTGGTTTTGAGCCATCTGAACTTGATATTCCAGATGCCTTATCCCTAGTAGCACCAGCTCATATACTGTGTACACATGTGTACAATGCAGGCTGCATTGGAAAGGCTCGAGTTTTTTCTCAAAGTCAGACCATGCTTTCCTTCAAACCTTACAGGAAAAGGTGTGTGAGCACAGGGGGCTAATAGAAGCCCCACATGTTCAAGAATCCTGCATTTATTATAACAGGAAGCCATCCAGTTTTAACAAAGCCTATTTTCACCACTGGAAAAAGTGTCTTCGTACATTATTGCTGCATTGCCATGTGACACACAGAAAACAACAAAGATAATGGGACATGGAACTAAAGCTGCCTTGAACTATTGCCTGTTTACCCAGTAGAACAAAGGAGTAGGCGTTAGAGTTCCTTCATTTACCATAAGTGTGTCTTTGAGGTAGTCAACTCTACCTGCCTGCTAACTTGGGGATAATAAAATACATACCTACCCCGCAGGGATGCTGGGATGCTTAATGAACTAATTAGTACTGTTCAGTGCTCTGATGGGAGGTGTTACCTGTACTTTTGTTTAGAGCAGGTGTAGCTAGCACTTTATGTATTGCCTGAGAAAAAAAGAGAGAATTTTCTCCTCGTTCAGGAGTTTTTGCATTACTTATATCAGTATAAATGCTCTCAAGCCAAGCATCAAAGCGATCACAGTAAGAGTCAGCGACTATAAACGGGAATGGAATTTGCCTGAAGAGTGTGTGAGTAATCATAGATTTCCATGGACGTGTTTGTGTATGCATTTAGCATCAAAGTCTTCAAAAGTTGCTGCTTTCTGTACAACACACAAGAAGTGCTTTTTCGATGGATGGAGTTAGTTCCTAACTGTGGAGGGTACGAAAAGAAGGTCTGTACTAGAAGCTGCAAGAGAAATTTAAGTAACTAGATTATAATTCCCCTTTGTCTTGTGGCAAAGACCCTGAGGTCAACCCTTATTTCTTATAAAATGATAAGAGCCTGTAATGGCAAGAAAAGGTCTCAGATTTATCCCTCATCCAAAAAACAATGACTCTGATGACACTTAATGCCCAGACACAAGCTGGAAGATTCATTCAACATTCAGGCACCTACTGAATCATCAGGACCATTACAAATCTCTTTAATTTCTTTGCAGTTGTTGTAATTATTATTATTACTGTGATTATTGTTATTACCATGATAACTATTATGCTAGTACCAAGTCTGTGATAAATTCACTTGATTTTAGGTTTCCAATCTAAGCCATGGTCAGTGAAGATCTAATCAGTATAGAGAATGGAGTCTAGGGCATTATCCTGTTCTACAAATACAAGTGTGTGTTTTAAGATGAAATTAATGGTATTCTAGACTTCATTGGCTGCTTTGACTAGTATACTCTTGATAATACAACAAATCATTGTCACTTGGTATAATGTAGATTTGTAGAACAGATATCTAAAGTCCTGCTCCAAAACTGCTTTTTTTCAGAGGTGGGAGCACATTGCAATAAGTATTATATGAACATTCTTTTCAGTGTAGCCTGATGAATTAAAAACCTGAGGATGAGCACACCAGAGATGCTGAATGTAAGATTGATTCTGTTTCTATCCCAGTCTGTGAAGCCCATGGATAAATAAAGAGGCAAAACCTGGAGATAGAAAATCCCTTCAGATTGGAAAATGCACTCTATTGAGTAATGTGTTTGGGTAGATATGGTTCACATCCTCTGTGGTGCTGTGAGTCACTGAGTTTTGCATCAACACCTTAGAATAATCTATGCCTCTGACTAACATCAAGTCCTATGTGAAGGGTGGGAAAACAAATAGTTGTCCCCTCACTTCTTCTGTCATTTAGACCATAATTAGTGAGATAACAGCTGAAGCTGTGTTTGCCTCAGCTCTTACCTCATACTCTTACATGAGTGTTTGAGCTCAAATAAGATGTTGCAATGGGACAGAGGAATGTACTTGCTCCATGTGGGGATCTCCACTTTTTTAAGAGCAGAAACTAGAAAGACTTGAAACTGGAATGGGACTAGCCTAGAAGCTGGATCTCTAGAGCACAAATCTACTTTAATAATGATAAAACCGATAGGCTTTTATGGAAAGACACGTAGGCCCTAACACATGTATTATAAATATTGGTAATTAGCTGAGACAGGGACACAGGGCCCTCGTCAGTCCCATGGGGAGAGTGGAGAACTGCCAGGAGAGGTGGAGTTCACCCAACATTTCCACCAGCCACTGAAGGGACGTGGGTATCTCTCTCCAGTGGCTGCAGAGACAACCAGGGAGACTGTGGATCTGACACTGTGCGGTGTTCAGAGCCAGCAGAGTCAGAAACTCATATAAATCTGTATTTTTACACATATATATGCACACACTAACTAACAGCTCTGCAAGTTTACTTTGCAATACAACTTCAGACAACATGGCAGAGGACAACAAGCCATGACTGAGCTCCTCTTAAAGACTCTTGCATATTTTGGCTTGGATTAAAACCTTTTGAATGTGTCTGTGCAGAGTTAATCTCTCTCACCTCTCAGATATTCTAGGGTATGATTGAAAGCACTTTTATAGACATGGACTTGCACAGATAAAGAAATATATTCATTCCTGTGCCTTCTCCATGGCATGGTAGGCTTCGTACCCAAGACCATCATCCAGAGTACTGTCTGCAATTAATCTTTTGGGCAGTGTGTAATCACCCAAGGTGTACAGGGCTAAGTTTCAACTAGATAATGACACAGAAGGGCAGTGTGGAGGGGGAAGAGGAAGGAGCACCAACTCACCATTCGTCAGCTATGCCTACCAGGAAAGAGGCACTGGCAAAGGCTGTCTGGTGTCCAGTGATGTTAGGGTTTCAGACAGGGTAGAGGACAAAGCAGAAGCCCTCCAGACTGAGTATTGAAAATGAATGTGTGTCTTTTCTATGTATTTGTACAGGAGGGAAGAGGGAGGAAAAAAAAAAGGTGAAACATTCCAGATGCTTGCCTGCAGTAAAGCATTTCTGGCTGTTAGTTCCAGTAGGTCATTACTGCATTAATTTGGTGTTTAATTAAATGCCTGTGCAACAGACCATTTATTTGTTATCTAATATTAGCTTTAGTTCTTATCAATTAAATGCTAGCTGAGGGCTTGATTCACTTACATTTTATGTCCCCTTACACTCTATTTTTTATAAACAAAAAACAAGGACTCTACACAGAGAGAAGATTTACACCCCTAAATTTCACAGTGTGTATAATGCAATATGCTGAAGTGCTTAGGTAGAAGGTGCTGAAACAAAGGGAGGGATTTTTTTTGAGAAAAGGAGACAGGCATCTTGTTTTCAAACAAGTGAGAAACTAACTGAGCTACACAAAAAAATGCCTCTTGCAGCATATTTCCAATGATGGTCTAAGCTAGATCATGCATACATCTGATTTTACTTGAGAATTTAGTTTTTTATTTTAGGAAGTCATACTTAGAACTATGTGACATTCCACTGGGGCTTCTTTCAGCATACCTATTTTCCTCTCCCCAAAGCAGGGGAGTGCCTGCTGCTTGTTTGAAAGCTGCGCTCCATCTAAGCCTCAACCTCTGCCTTTCATGGACGCCTATTTTCTTGCAGGACATAAAAAATTCTTAATGTTGAAAAGACACTAATGTTGGAGTTTTGGGGTTTGCTTATTGCTCATAATAGTTGCACAAAAGTGTCAAATTGTTGTCTGGCTTATAGAAATGTTTGGCTGTTATCTCAGAGGTTGAATTTCCAGAACCCCGAGTCCAGTTGCTCCCACTGAAAAGATCTGGCTAAAGCAAGTCCTGACTAATGGATTTAAACTGGAAAAAAGATAGGTTTAGAGAAGCTGTTATGAAGAAATTCTTCCCTTTGTGGGTGGTGAGGCCCTGGCACAGGTCACCCAGAGAAGCTGTGGATACCCCAGCCCTGGATGTGTTCAAGGTCAGATTGGAGAAACCTGGAATAGTGGAAGGTGTCCCTGTCCATGGCAGGGAGTTGGAATTGGATGATCTTTAAAGTTCCTCCCAACCCAAAGTAGTCTGTGATTCTATGATGACTAGTTCAGATGTGTGCTCTTGGTTGGAAGAGTCTCTAGAAGTCTGTCTCACTGAGCATCCAAAATAGAGTTGTCATACTTGTCCATGGAAATTGGAGCAGTTAAACTTCTGCTATGCGCGCACCTTTCTAGAAAGAATTGTTTGTGCTGTCCTACCAGACTGTCTTTGCATACCACACCCAATCTCTCTGAACACCTCTGGTCAATTTGGTTTGGAAGCTTGACTCATCTCATCCTGCATCTGGATTTTAGGGTCAAGCATCCTGGAACAAGTGCCACAGTAGTAAAGGTACAGGGCACCACCGATCCTACAAAATCAGGTTGGACAGAAAAGTCTTTGCACTCCCTTTCTTACTTGGTGCACTACACCATGACACATAACCTGTTAAGTCCTGAATGTTTGACAGTAATGGCCTGTTAATTGGGTGAGAAAGACACTTTAGAAAAGTAATTATTAAATTTTATTATCAGAGCACACATTCTTGTAGCAGGAGAGGTTTTTTTACACCCAGTTTGGAAGGTATGCTTTGATCAGTAATGCAATCTAAATGAATAGTCAAATCTATCTAGCTATCTCAGAGTCTCAAGAGTGGTGGCCTCTATTTTGGCTGTCTTTCTTCTCTGATAAATGCTGAATACTATTTTAGAATTGAGCCTTTTCTGCTTTTCTGCAAGTAACTATTTGAATCATGTCAAATATATGTTAAATTATACATCTAAAATAAATTTCCTCTGGATTTTATGAAATTCATTCTTTTTTGTGAATTTGAAAGTCACTTTCCTAACAGGTGTGGTAAAGCCTAGTAAAAGCGGATTGACTCTCACTGTCTCAGTCCCATTATAGACTGCTTTCAGAAGTCAATCATTGTAAAGTTGTTTGCTGCAGTTTTTGAAGCAGTCACCTAAGAGTCACATTAAAAAAAAAACAAACCACAGCTGAAATTCAGGATGCATTCTAAACATGATCATGTACATTATAAAAGGCTTTGCAATGACATAATTAAGTTCAAAATCATTTCTCAAAATCTGAGCAATGGAGAAATATGGATAAGGCAAAACTTTTTGGTTCACAGTTGATAGATTTATCTTCAATGTTGTCATCACATTATTATTTTGGTTTCGTGAAACTGAATTCTTAAACAGTTTGCAAGAAAGGAGTGGATAAAATTAGCCTATTACATGTGCACTTTTTTTTTTTGCCTGCAGTTTGCAGGCAGATACAGTTTCACAGAAGTCAAAGAGTAGAGAACATAATTCAGCACAGGATTTAACAAAAAAGAGCGCAGTTTCTTTTGACAGCAGTGAAGCTGAGAAGCAGGATCACCCTTAAGAGGTAGACATTTGTTGGTCTCTGTGGTATTGGAAGGCATTAAATACCGTGATACAGTGGGAATTGCAGTGCTCTACATAGAGTTGAATTGGATCAAATCGAATTGAATCAAATCAGCTGGAATAGCAGTCTTGCAGAAAACAGCAGATGTTTACATGATTTGCTCAGCTGAGATCCAAAAAGAGACACAACAGTGACTGAGAAACACCCAGCAAGGTCAAATCTGGTTCCTAATAACATTTATATGAGTACAGCCAACACAATTATCAGACTGATAGGGACCATTCTGTCTACTGAAAGACATCTTTGTGTGGCATTTAACAAGAGAAAAAAGAAAGTACGGGAACAAAGGGTACAGGGAAAAGAAGGAGTACCTACTGAAAAGGACTCACAAAGCAAAAGTGATAAGGCAAGTGGGACTGAAGTAGAGAGATTCGGGGTAATAAAAAAAGTGGATCTCTGGGTCTAAAAAATGTGGGGAACAGAGATGAAGGTTCCTGAATAGATGTGGAGAACAGGTTAAAAGATGAAAGATGAAAATCTCCCACATTATACAATGCTGATGGAAAATACATTCACGAATGTAGAAAGCCAGAATGAAATGCAAAGTTAGCCTGAGCCCTCACTCTCCCCTCCAATGCAGACTCCATAGACAGATCCATGCACAAGAAGAAGTTAATACAGAGGACGGACTGCACAAAAAAAACATTTCAATAGTAGAACGAGTAAGAGACCTCAAAAACAGGGGGGAAAAAATGAAGACACTTTGTAGAAGGAGCTGAATGCTCTGTATTAAAGGGGGCTGAGAGAGTGAAAAAGCCCTTTACTCCGTCTGATGAAAGTCCCTAGTGAAACAGATGCAGTGAGGAAGGGAATGTATGCTCCAATTAAGGTCTGACATGAAAGGACCAACACATCTCCCTTGTGAGCACATCCAAAAGGCAAGGTGAAAACATTCTGGGGATGGAAGTTCAAGGGGGTCTACTGTGTCGAATCTCATTAGGTCCAGATGGATATCAAACTGGTGGATGTTTTCAGAATTATCTGTGTCAAAAATGTTGACAATTCTATGAGCTAGCAGCCCTTTTGCTTCTGTGTACTGAGTATAAAATTACCTTCCTATCCCATTTGCTGTTTTTACTTTGGTCTTTCTTGCAAATCCTTGCCATGGGGTAGTTGATATACCTTAAACTAAAATCCCAGTGGACTTCAGGCATTAAATTTTCACTGTGAGGTAAAGTATAGGAATTTAATGCTCACCCCACATGCCTATTTCCCAACAAAACTTCTGCTTGTTCTCTACATAGATGAGCTGAGCTAATTATCTTGTTTTCAGTGAAAAAAATAAACATATTCTCCACTTCTGTGAAAGAAGTCAACGAGGAGAGTAAACTGAAATCTTATGTAGAATTGTGGTACCAGAGCTCTCCAGACAAATAGTTTTTAACTTCCTTCATCTTCTAACAGCTTTAGCTTTTTAAGACTGGTGGAAGTTTTGCCATTAGTGTCAACAAGTAGATGGCAGGAAATAGGCTTTATTCCCAAAATCAGGGAAATGAGTGGCATGTAAAATATTGCTAGTGCAAGGGTTGTCATTTAAACACCACATAAATTGAAGGAAAGGAATATGAGTGACATTTATATCACAAGTGATTTGCACAAAATTGTGTTACATACAATTTGGAGGGTTCTGCTGGTTTTAACAGGTCAGTCTTCAGTAAAGTGTGACATAATGTTTGAGTCCTCGATAGAGGGAGTGTGAGTGGGAGCTCTCATCTCCACTCCATCTTCCTGGATCTCTAAATGCCCGCATATGAAAAACCTGACAGCTGAGGTATGATGCAACTAAAAGACAGGTTATCTCCATTGTCCTTTTTTATCTGCATTGCTTTCCCTTTTCTGATGTGGGGGAGGGTGGAGCTGGTAGCAGGAGAGGAGCTACCATGGGTATATGTCATGGGTAATGACATCGAAACTGAGACATTCAGATATCAGCATTCATAGCAAACATGTTGATATATTTTAAAGAAAAAGAAAACACAGCATGCCTCCAACCTTTCCTTGGAAATGTGTCTCAAAACTTCTAATTTCTCATCTAATTGGTTTTAAACAAAAGTAAGCTTATGTCACTCTGAATTAGATCTACATCAAAATGAATGAGTAAAAAAGGAAAGAAATTATTTACGTGATGTTTTGTTTCACAAGGGCTCCTTCCATTGATGAAGAAATTGCTATTCTTGCCAGAAACATTAATAGCACTTTTCTCTCTTGTCCTCACACTCCGTGTGCTGTGGGGCTCTGTTGTCCATTTCTCCTTCCCAACTGACTCACCACCAGCTCTCTATCAGCGCTGTTATTCCGAGAGCAGTGGCCCATAAAACGAAGATAACAAGTCCCAACTCCCAGCAAGCTTTTCCTTGTCAATGAGAGATTAAAAATAACGGTCAGGGGCTATGCAATGATATTTGCAGCTAACTTTACAAGTTTTCATCCACAGCATCTGAGAATTTTTACCCCTTTCTAATCTTCTGCAATAGCTTGAATTTCTCCTCATTAGGTTTCATTGCGCAGGACAAAGAGGTGGCATATGGCTTTTCTGCTCAGAAAATATATCATTAAAATAGGTACTCAGGTTATCATGTTGGTGTAGCTCCCTACACAGGCAGATTGAAAGGATTTTAGGTAAGCTCTAAAGTTACATATGAAATATTCACTCTGTCACTTTATGATTCTTTTTATCATCCAGACTCTCAGGGAAAGTGAAGAAAATGAAAGTCCACATCCTTTTGCTGTAGGTTTCTATGAATGCAAACAAATAAACATATGTTATCGGGATAGCAGTGTTGCAAAGTTTCTTCAGCTTTATCCATCTGTCAAGAAGGCAATGCCAATCCTCCTTTGAAGCAATTTCTCAAAATCCCTCTTAGATCAGACACAAGTTTGTCAACAGTCTCGTAATGCTCCTCTTGCTAAAAGCTCTTAAAATTCTCATAGCTGGAAGGACTAAATTCAGGCCAAACCCCAAGCTGTTACTCATTCTCCTCTAAAACCCAGTGTAAGCATCACATTAACCTCAGGGCTCTCCAGATAAGACTATTCTTTGGTAGATTTGCCAGGGCATATTCAGATTGACTTAACATTTGACTGCAAAGTGTTTGCATCTCAGTACAAGCATTGAATCATTTTGATAGAGCTATTTAGCACTCTGTTTCTAAGCAAGTTTTCTGCTTAAATCCTGGCTATCCCAGGTTTCCACAGTCAACTGTTCTCCTCACCTTATAAATAAAAAAAAAACATGGCAGGAAAGAAGAGAAAGAAGAAGAGTAAGAAGAAGAAGAAGGAGAAGAAGAGGAAGAAGAAGAAGAAGAAGGAGAAGAGGGGTAACAATTGCTTGTTGCCCAGTGGTACCAGATATGATTAGAAAAAGGAGCTAACAGTTTCAGTAAACATTATTTCTTCATTTTTAATAGATGTCCCTTTTACTGTGAGAATTACAAGCATTTGAGCTCAGAGCACCGAGAGAAGGTCAGAAGTGGCTCCTGTCTCTTGCTGACTGCAAGAATTAGCAAAATCTACATCTACACCTTCCTGTAAGTGCTGGCATGTAATGTCCAACCATATATGACCTTTTTTTTTTTTAAGGAAAAGGCTCTTAAATCTTTCACTAATCATCTTGCAATTTTGCATGAAACATCAGTCATTTACTAATCACAAATTGATCTACTTTCTTCTGGTCCAAGTAGCTGATGTGTGGCTCAGAATATCTTCATCTACATCACAGAAACCCTGTTTACCCAACAGACTTTTACCATTGAAAATTAGGGATTAATTCAATAAGTCCCAGTAATCTATATCAGTTACTACAGAGGCCAACTTGTACTTATGACAGTTCAATAACCACATTATTTTGAAAAGGTATAATGAAATACAGCAATGTGTTTATTTTTTGGATTTTTTTTAAGAATCAAAATCATAAAATCTAATTTTTATTTCTGTTCTCTCTGTGCAGAATTGGATTTGTGTGAGTCAGAATGAAGATGAACACTATCTAGATATTTCAATCAACTGCTATATAATACTAAAGAATAAAGACATGTCATTGTTTTTCCATTGTTACTGGGTGCATAGTATCCATCCTCAAACTCTAGCTGTACTAAGCCGAAAACTCCCTTCTGGATTTTCAGCCCTGTATTTCGTGCCTGGATGCTTTATAGTAGACTAAACTTGAAGTAGAAATCCATGAAGAATGACAATTTGTATGAGGCATTGGGATTACATGAGGATTTTTGATTTGGTCAATTAACTGCAAACAAATTCCATAACTACTTAAAGAGCAAAATACTTTTTGCACCACCACACTGAGATATCACTTTGGTTCCCCCAAGTGTTGCTTTTCCACATGGCCAGTGCATACAGCTACTGAAGCACCAAGAAAACATGTCCAGAGCTTCAAGTGACACTGAATATACTCAGAATTGTTCTGATAGGACCAGAGATCCCTCAGTGACTGACTGACCCTGAATTTTTGTCCTGTCTTCCCAAGGGGAAAATAAGGACAAAAAGATACACAAAACAGAGAATCAGAAATGCAGAAGAATGACAGACATTCAGCTTGCAAACTGGGTCTGTCATAGCCAAGGATACAGCCCTAGGGGTGGGTTAGCTTCATGGTCCACATCAAATGCTGTCATGGAGGCGCATGTTTTTGGCTGTCATGAATGGTACACAGAGACAATGTTCAGGTGAAGTGACTTGTAAACACTTATCTGTGACTGAGCTTTCTCACTGATGGATGGCAAAAAGAATAATAATAGAGACTGTTCTGTTTTATCCAGGATTGAATGGAACCACTGCAAGGATATACATTTCCAAAATATACTTGGAAAAATCCCACTGCAGGTGGAATTAACAAAGACTCTTAATTTTTTTTCTGTACATTTCCATTATATTTCAGCAAAAAAAAAGTCAGGGCCAACTGCAAGGACAGCAGGAAGAAAGAATGTGAGGACGTAATCTCAAACTGTGGTTGCATTTAAGTATAGGAGTGAAATCAGACTCATTTGAGATAGTTAATCAGAATTCAAACCAAACCAAACCAAACCAACAAACACCCATCCACCAGAAAGACTGATTACGACCTGAAATAACCTGATAATCATAGGAGTTGCTTGAATGTTAAAGACTAGCCTCAGATCCCTGCACATTAAATCCCTGCACTACTTGTTATGAAATAAAGAACTTGTGTTCTGTAACATATCAAGAAAGCATCTTCATACCATCTATGATTTTTGATGTACAGACTTCTTGGACATGAACCATTTTTTCAATACATATCTTTAAAATCTTGTTATCTTTCTTTATCTCTTTCTCTCTCTCTTTCTCTGCTCTTTTATCAGACCAGCATTTTTTTGGTCAAGTTTTTTGACCAGCTCAGTGTGAGATACAAAGGTTGGGGAACAGGTATACCTAGATCGCTTGTTAAAATTAAATTAACCGATATCCAGGTAACTGGAGACCTTGAAACACATGATAATAAAGTCAAAAACATACTCAGCACATGTGAAAACATGTATTCATGTGTGGTTGCTAAACACTGATGTAATAAAAGAACCTTAACCAATTATTTCAACCTTCATTCACCTTTCAGGTTGAACTCAGATGACCACTGATTTTGGAGTACAGCCAAAATATATAAACTAAAGACACTTCTGCCCAATACCCAGCTGCTTCTTAGAGTGACAGAACTCTGGGCTTTTGCCATGCTGAACACTGGCAGGGGAAAACACTCAAGAGAAGGAGCCAGGTTTCCAAAATTCTATTAAGTACTTTTGCCGTAGACTTGCATGTGAATTTGGGTCACCTCTTCTAAAATGTGGAGTTTGATATTTAGCAAACTAAATGGTTTCTAATGCAGTTAAGTAATGTTCTGAGCAGATATTTAGCTCCAGATGAGACTCTCTCCACTTTTGTGACTAAAACATGCTCCCGTGTCCAGGGATGGTTTGAAGATATAAGTCTTTGACCTAGGTGTCATCGCCTCATGGCATTCTGAGCTCATCACCCCCTGCTTCCCCCAGGCTCTTGGTGCCTCTCCAGAAGGGCATCGATCTCCTGTAGATCTTCTGTCACTGGTGAATGTCCCAGAGACAAAAGGAGGTTAGAAGTTGCTCTGGGTGGCTATGCATAGACAACTAAATGTTCTCCCCAGTGTTTAGCCAGCTTGACCTACATTCAATTACACTGAGCAAGATTGTTGCCAGAAAGCTCATACAAGGCTTAAAAGAATGTCCTTTTGCTATTATTTGACAGATGTAAGGACAGAATAGCCAAGGTTATTACCTCACTTGAATAATTTAGGTTTTTGAAAACTTTTAAGGTCCTAAAATTGGATTTTGTGGTGAAACCAAGACTTTCAAGCAGGTCTTGGATGGTGATGTCCAATCATGTTCTATGAGAAGTGAAATGTGGTCATATAATACTGAAGTAAACAGATATTTACACCTGGGCACATAGCTGGCTCTTGGTGGTAATTGTTACCATGGCATTATTTGAGGCCAACTCGTTTCCCCCCCTCAAAAGAAAAAGAAAAGAAAAAATAAAGTAGAGCAAAATGTTATCTCTTTATTGCTAAAACTCTTTGAAAATGAAAAATATTGATTATTTTATCATTTTTGCTGGTAGATAAGAAGAGTCTGGACAGTCAGTAATTCAAAGTGTTCCCATTTTTGTGCAGAAATTTATTGCATTTCTGACAATGAGATACTTAGAGATCTACAGGGATTTGCTGGGAGTTTATTAAAAAACCTTGGGGTGCAGGTTGGTGTAGACGCTTGTTCTTTTTTTGTAGGAAATCCCACTATAGAAAGTCATAAAGAGCTATGCTGAAAAATTGTTGGGAAGGAGCACCATAGGCACAGAAACATCCCTCATTAGTGAAATCTGAAATATAGGGTGTAGAATTAGCACTACTGCCAAAATACAGAACATTAAATTTCTGGGCTGGGTTTTGAGTTCTGCTGTTCACCTCTTGGGGCTTTTGGAAAATCAGTTTAGTATCCAGGTCTCTGAGCAACCTGATCTGGTGGGTGGTGCTCCTTCCAAGGCAGCTGGGTTGGAACTATCCTATTCCAATGATCTGTCAGGCCCCTTCCAGCTCAAACCATTCTATGATTCTCTCTTTAGTGGATTACTTTCTCAAGAAGAAAGTGTTGGTTCGGTTTTTTTTTTTTTAAGGCAATGTTAGGAACAGAACTGCAATCTTTGACTGCAGTCCCTCAAGTATTTATTTTCTATGTCTGGACTGGTGTTATTCAAAAACAGGAAGGGCTGAACATGTATCTATATAAGGGAGAGAAAGAAAGAAGAGGGACAAACTGAGAGGAGATCACCTATGGATCACATACTCAGTTCTGGGTTTAGTCTTCTACTCCATAGTTTGCTTCATCATGTACAGCAGAGGAAATAGGTCCAAACAGAGATGTGAAAGCATCTACTTCAGGTACCACCAAGTTGTTAGATAGGATAGTGAAATCTTTCCTCAGAATTTGCCTGCCACTGTCTGGTGGGGCACTTAGTGACAAAAAGCTATCAAGTACCAAGAACAGCCCAAAATGTTATAAAACAAATGTGAAAATTCAGAACATGCTTTAGGACATGCAGTATTTTGCAGCCAAATATTGCATTGCAGATTTGAGCAGCACAGTATAATTTAAGTACATGAGCATCTGTCTAGTCCTTACTTATCTATTCAGTGTCCTGTCTTCTTTCAGATTCCTCTCCCCTTACAGGTTTTAATATTTGGAATAATTTTTATGTTTGGCAGCAGCAGATGGATCCTAAATACCTGTGAGTCATTAGTTTAATAACACAATTGGTAAGTACAGTCATCCTCAGTGAAGGGCAACTGTTACAATTATCTCACTAATTTCACTGTGTAAATGCATCGTGTCTGGGACAGCATCTGAAAATCATTTAATACATTTGAATAGCATATTCGTTATCAATAATATGTGTGCCCTCCTTCTTTGGCTTACAGGCAGAAGGAAAGAGCAAGTAAGAAAGACAAAAAAAAATAAACCCCAAAAACGCAAGGGAAAAAAGAAACAAGAAAAAACAAGAAAAAAACCCAAAGCACAGACCCCCAGAAAGTCTCGACTTTTAAAAATAAATTATAAAATTAGCTGATGAACAAAATTAATCCAAACTGACTTGAATTTGAATTCAGTCAGATGGAGTAAAAAATGCCCTAGGTATATAAACAAGCTTTGGTAATAAATAACAATGCAGCAAGCCAAGGGGAAAGTGTTTATAAAAGGGATTTGTGTTTGGTGCATTCTCATTTGGCAGTCTCATTAATGATTTAGAAGAAGGTGTAAACACCACATTCATGATTTTAGGGAATGCTGGTGTGCTATAAATGCCAATGAGTTTAAAAAAAAAAAAAGAAAAAGAAAAGAAAAGAAAGAAAAAAAGAAAGAAAGAGAAGTAATTGTGTAAATAGTCTTCTTTTCTGTGTCTCTGTGTCTTAGCCTAAAAGGGAATATTTTCCCTTCTCCCATGTCCCTAACTCTTCTTCTATCATAATTTTATCAGAATCTGTGCAGCACCCCAGAGCCATCATTATGTTTCTTAAGGTGTCCTTTTGTACTAACCCAAGTCCCTTCATTTTTCTCACTTACTTTTTGTGAGTTTGTCAGAGAGCTAAAGAACATGTAACATAAGAATGTGGAGATGGGTGAACTTCACCACCACTGTGGCTTCTGTGTTGGGTGAACAGTGAAACTCTGCCTTTTGGTGCACAGATGCCTAAACTCAAGTGAGGAAACACTTCTCTGACAATGAGGTTGCTGTCAACAACAAATTGTCTCCTGTAGCCATCAAGGGGTTTCTACAATGAAATTAAAATGAATGTTTGGAAGCTTTGCAATGGAAATACAGAAGTCTGGGGTGGAATGTACATCTTTGACAATCTTGAGATATGACCCAGCAATCATACAGGGCCATTTCAACCCGTCTTAGGCCCAAAATATTGATCAATGGATTCATCCCATGCCTTGATGACTTTTACATAACAGTTGCAATTTAATTGCTAAGTGGAATTCTATGGAGGAAAACTTTCACTTATTATATGTCAGCTCTTTCTCTAAAGTCTAGAGCTGTCTATGCTTGTATAGCTATGTAAAGATTTTATTAAAAAAAAAAAACAAAACAACAAAATAATAGCAAAAAAAAAAAAAAAAAGGAGCTATTCCCTTGAATTCCTTTTTTTGCCCTTTTCCCTATCCTATCTTAATAATGCCCTTTTCCCTATCCTATCCTAGCATTATTTTATTCTCTGAAAGAGTCATCTGGATCTCACTGAAGTAAAATTGTTCATGGAATAACAGAACTGATAAAGACCAATGTTCCCTGGACCATGTCATTTTGCCCAAGTTACTCTTTCCTGGCTGTTCATGAGGTAGTACAAAATACTAGTTACAGTTTTCCATCCTCAGAAACAAGAACAGCAATTGATCCTTAAACAAAAGAACTTACAAAGGGGTATTGATCAGATTACAAATGAGGTCTGAGAGGCAGGACTAGGGCAGGAAAACTTGATCCTTCTGTCAAGTCTCTTTAATGGCACTGCAGATCTGTACTCCTCTGTCAAGGCCTGCTCAAAAGCACACTGAAGTCAATGGAAAGAGTCCTATTAATATTGATAATTGATTTTAGATGTGACTGAAGTGTTGGGAAAGGGTAGAAATAGTCCCCGGTTTCTGCTGCAATCTGTCTGCTCTTTCTAGATGCTGATGCCTCCCACTTAATCTAATTCTTATCTCAAACCAACAAAACCCCTGCCCAGCCAGCAGCTTTCTCTCAGAATCTGTTTCTGCTCTAACTGCATTCCTGTACAAGCATTAAACTCATCTCAAAACTCTGCTGCTTCTCTTTCTTGCCTTACTGACTGAAAATTATTTTCTGTCTGTGCTGATATATTTTTCCCTTTTAGCTAAAGAACTTATCTTCCTTTCTGCTTCTGTGCTAGCACTTCTCCTTGCCTGCTTCTTTTAATTATTTCCCAGTCCTTCTGCATGAATCCTTATTTTTCTTCTGCAAAATTTTCTCACCACTTCTGCCCACACTCCTCAGCTGTCTCCCAGATATTTACACTTCAATATTTTCCATGTTAGAGTGTGACTCTACCACTGTTGTTTTTGTCACACTCCAAACACTACAAAACTACTTTTTTTCAAAAGATAAACCTCCTGAATATCTGTGTATTTTTCCGTATATCTCTTTTCCTCATATGTATATATATAAAAATATATGCATATACATCCTCACAAAAACACACAGATTTTGAATCCTTAGTGGATTTTTCAAACTGGTAGAGAAAATTTAGGTATTTTAATGGAACAGCTTTTTAGTGAAATATTTCTAGTCAAACTGGAGAAGCGTTAGGAAATACAGTACAGAATTCAACTCTGATTTTTGGGAAGGTATACAGATCTAGGAATAGAATAAAAGACTTCTGGCATCTTTCAATTTACACAAACATGGTTATGCTGCTAGCTATGTCCATCCAGATTACATCTGCAGAGAATTAATGCGAAAAAGGACTTAATGACACTTTTTTTTTCCTGAACAAGGAATAAGTTCATTTTGTTTATCAGCATTCAACAATATATATTTGCCTTGAACTTTGTGTGCCTTTCCATTTGATACTTCCAGGATGTACTAGGTATTCAGCATAGATTTTACTGCGTCAGTATTAAAAACTCATTTTACTTGAGCTAAGGAACAGCCAAATCCTAAGCCTTTTAATAAGGGGATTAAAAAGACTACCGAATAGTTCTTGTTTAGCTTGTGTAGAAATGTGTTATCTGATCTTTTTCCCTAGGATGCTGTGAAGTTCAGAATTTAGTCATGTGTTTATTTACCTGCTGTTTTACATTTCAGGTTGCATCTGAGGATTCGTAGAGGTTCACGGCAAGACTTGGAAGGTCAGAGGCAATTACTGGGTTCAGACAGCTGGCTGGTGACCACCATGGGCTCCCTTCAGGCTTAGGTTAGTACGTCCTGCTGTCTGGANGTCATCACAAACTTCTTTCAGTGAAATAAAGAAGACTAATTACAGGTTGGAAAAATGAATCACTGAGAGTTTGAGCAGCCCACTAAAGAAAATATGGCAGGGACACAGACAAAAAGACAGGGACAGAGCCAAAAAGAGAACCTGGGAGTGGTGCTCACCTTTCTTAATAATTACAAACAGTCCAGGACAGGTGAAAGATTGTATTTTATTTAACAAGTTAAGACTGAGCTTCATATATTTAGGAAGAGCATTTCAGGATGTGGTGCCTGACGCAGCAGGAAATTGCATTCAGTGGTTTTGGAGGTCCCCACCAAATTTTCCTTGTGACAGGTCATTCCATTATTGCCCACTAAAGGTTTCCTTACAACTTTCTCTGAAGCATCCTACACTTAATTCAGAGGTAGGATATTAAACTAAATGGATCACTAGTTTGATCTATTATGTCAATTCTTATGTTCTTAGAGATGCAAACAGTATGTAGGACAGAGGTTTACCTTACTGTACACAAAGTCAAATATAAGAGTTTGTACTGACAGTGGTGAGGAAGAACTGGCTCGGGAATGGGGGAAGCTGACAATACTCACACCATTTTGTGGCTGCTCAAGAACTGAGCAGAAGTTTACTTTGTAGAAGAAAGCCCCATGTACACTGTAAATGATGTTGGCCATGTGACAGCACCATATTCTTCCATGGGCAGAAGTCATTTTCTTCTGTGACTATATTTGATTTCAATTAAAAGAAGACAGCTTGCTTAATCTTTCCTAAAAGTTGATACGGTATATACCTGAGTGAACTGGCCAATTTCCCTTATAAATTATGTATAAAATCCACAACTGCATTCTCTCTCAGAAAGTCAGAGGAAAATTCAATTTCTCTTTTAGCTTATATTTTTTCATGGTTCTTGGGATATTCATTTCATATTTTCTACTCATTTTTATAAATGTCTTATTTATTCAAGCTCTTCATAGAGGAAAGTAATGCCATGCATTGCTGATTTTATTACTTTGGACAGTTTACAATATCTCTTCAGAACTTAACATGTTAATTGATTTAAAAATTTCTATAAATTTCACCCATGGTTTAGGATCATACATACTGATGCCAGGGAGACTCGAAATGTCTTCTGTGGCCCTGCTGGAGTTTATCTAGATGTGCATAGCTCTTTTCCTTCTCTATTCCTAGCATACATGCGAGGGGAATAAAATGTCACTGTCCAGACTCATGCCCAGGGATAGCAGCTAGGACCAAAATTAGATGTGTGATCCCAGTCGTTCATTCTATCTTTTAAAATTAGGGAAATGCACCAAGTATTATTACCTGTCATGATACCCCATATTCTTGTTATTTTTATGGTTAACTCTCTGCTCCAAATGTAAGATTCTTCTTCACTTTAAACTACAGGTCCTAAGTATTGTACTTATATGATTTTTTATATTATAGTTATTGTATGTTTTATAGTAAAATATGTGACTGTGAGCTGTAATGATCCTGACCGCAGTACATAAATGCCAACAAAACACTGAACTCTCAGTGTCCCTTTCCATCTGCAGTGGTCTCAAAAAAAACCCTTGAAATACTTCAGTGAACAGAGGTAGATTTCTCTGGAACATTACAGGTACCTCAAGTTCTGTTTGACTGGAAGAGCAGCTGACTTGATCTAGGGCTAGAGGTCTGCGAATAAGTGAGAAAGCACCCTATGTTTCCATGCCATACTCATAGTCTGTTATTTCATGGATAATTTCAATATCAAGTTTCAGAGCAGAATGTTATCTATGACGACAATGATATGTATGCATGCATACATACGTGTGTATATGTAATATATATATTTACATGGAGTCTATATTGCACAACGAAACTATTTAAAAAGAAAAAGCCAGTTCTAAATGTTACTACAAAATCATCAATTTTCTGTAATCAAGTTTTGAGCCTCAGCATGGCTCAAGCAAAAAAATGTAAGTCTTCACCTTACAAGTCTTGCTGCTTTGTTAAAAAACAACAAAAAATCCCCAAAACCAAATAAAACTAAAGTCCCAAGAAATTTAGACTACCACAGCATATAGATGTAGTATCTGTGACTAAACACCATTCTTCTGCGCTCTTTTTATTTATTTTTTTACATAATTTTTAAATAGGTTTTATTTATTTGGCCTTTGAGAACTGGGATCTCAGTAAAATATTTACTGAAGGAAAAAGTGAACAAAAACGAAAGCAACTAAATCTAAGCAGAGGGAGTTGTCGCAAAGTGGCAAGGGCTCTGATAAAGGCATGGGTGGATGTCAGGACATGAGTCCACACAAGTCCAAGTGGAGATGTCAGGTGGCTCTTTTTACCCTCTGACCTGTGCTTAAACTTCTGGATTTCTACTGTCTAATTGTTCAGATTTCCTCAAATGCAATGACCTGGCTGTGTCTGCCTGGGGTTCAGATCTGAATCTATTTGCACTTAAGCCTCTTCTATCTTTGAAAAGAAAGGGTTTCTGGCCTGGTCCTGTGTAGGGTTTCTAGAGCACACAAATACATTCCGTACATCTATAAACCATCCACTTTTCAGTTTAGCTTCCCTTTCCAAGTCGGATATTTAGCAGGACTAAATATCTGTGTGGGTTCTATTTGCATTATATTACTTAGTATTCCTCTTCCCTCCCCCACTTTCCCCAGGTGAGAGCAGAAGCAGAAGGAAGAGTAGATACGTGCTTTCAATACCAAAATGTGCTTTTCAACTGGCAAGAGAGGGAGGCAGTTCAACATATAGCTTCCACACGTTCTCTTAAGGGTATTTTCAATTTAATTAAGACTCTATTTTATCCATGAGTAACGTGTTGGCTCTAACATCTACCTGCTAATGCTAAGTCACAGAATGGCCTTTCCTTTTCTTATTTCATGGTTTTGCTTTCTCCATTTGTTCCTTGTTGACCAGGAAAATTGCTGAATATAGGGCTTCTGAGTGACCATAAATGTCATTGGTCATACCGTATGACTGGGGAGTCTTTATAGTCTTGGCTCTGGCTCCCTTTTAATATCAAAGTGCATGTTTTGAAGGTAAGAGTGGTTTTTTATTTTGGGGGTTTTGCTTTGTTTTAGGGGTTTGTTTTGAGTTTTGTTTTTTGGTAGTTTTTTTTGTTATTTGGTTGTTGTTTTTTTGTTTTTTTTTTTGTATTTGGGTTTTTTTTGTTTGGTTGATTTTGCTGGGTTTTTTAAAAATGCTATCTCTGTTACCACCTGCCAAATGATGTATATATAACTAATTTCTGGGGTTTACAAGGCATCTCAGCTGTTCTGGGCATGGTAGCTCAGAACTTGATGTTAGCTACCCACCTTTGCTTTGTACAGCACATTACCTAATTCTGTGTAGTTTATTCTCCTTTTTCGAAGCCTGCCAAACACTTGTGGTATGAGCTGTGCTCACCTCGGCATTTACCCTTCTTTGTTCTCATAAGTGAAGTTAGCAGAAAACCCTCCTTCTGGATGTATGCCACCATTCCCCTCTGAAATTTTAAAGTATCTTTGAAGTGAAAACAATAGAAAGACCAAGTCTTCGGTGAACTTCCTGAAGATTCACTGAATTTTGATCCTTATGTGACGATACACAGTTTCGCTGGAATAGATGTTTTTTGGTGATGGGGAAAGAGAAGGACATGGGAACAAACATGGTGGTGGGCCTGCTTGATACCCAGAAGTAAAGCAAAAAAACAAAGAGACAGATAAACACCCCTTGTGAAAGATCAAACCAGAAAGAATTACATCTTAAAGCTAACCCTCTGGAGAAGCATGTGCGCATCTCCTATTTAGGTCTCATTTACTTCATTCTCACTCTTTGATGTGCTTCATAGAGGACAGGATTTCTTAACTGAAGGAAATTTCAGCTATGGCTGAAGATCAGGATCATTTTTAAATTGACAAGCTAAAAAACCTGTGGAGAATCCAGGAAAAAAGGTGAGTTGTGCTGGCAGCTATCTGAACTACAGGGTTTTTAATTATTACTGTTATTATTGACAAAGGGCTAATCCAACATGAAAAAATATTAGGAGTTTTAGTTTTTAATATTTTTACAAAACTTTGCAGTAGTAATATCAGAATCATTTGGTTTTGAATAGATACAGCAACAACAAATATTTTCACCAGAGGCATTTAAAAATATTTTCTTGGATTTTATTTGCTAGCCTGGTGTTTGTTTTCCAAATGGTAATGGGAGAAGAAAGGAAGGGGGTTTCTCATCACTGCAGGTCTGAAAGCACATACATACATATAAACTAGATAGACCTTTGAACCTTGACAATATTATAGTATTTTCTGAAAGCTCATCTTTGTAAAACTACTGTACTGCTAACAAGTTGTTGCATTACTTGCCCAGGAAAGCTGAAAGTATGTCTGAAGCAAGTATATAGAAATCAATTTTAAAATGAATACAAACTCCTGGAAATTACCCCATCTCCTGTCTTTAACTGGAGAAATTCAATCTCCATCTTGAAATCCAGCTTTGTTCTGTTAAACATTTCCTCTTTCATTTGTATAGTGAATAATCTCAACATGGGATGTTAAGGGATAATAAACAATCCTTATCATTTTGTAAGTACGAAAAGAGATTATATCCTCCCCATTTTCATAAAAGGATCATTTTCACTCAGGCAGAGCATCATTATCTGCTCCATGCAGTGCAGAAGGGGACTGATTTCCAGAAGCAGTGTCACAAGAGCACACCTACACACACACTTCCTCCTGTTTTAGAGATATTTGCTTGTTTTTTTGGTCAGTCTGTTAAAGTCTAAACCCTCGACAGGTAATATAATAGGCACTTCTGTAGGACATCCATAGCACCATAACATTTCAACTTGAGCTGGGCTGTCTGAAGAATTATGCTGCAGCAGGAGGAATTTACAGCTGCACTGGAAATAATGCCACAGCAGTCAGTAACCCTCTAATCTTTGAGTGTGGTGACAGAATAACCAAATTGGATCTCTGCTGTTCTGGCGCTGATGTACCAGGCATTATCTGACACTGGTGCCAATGGATGAGAGCTCATCCTACAGTCACTCCTGGTCACCGCAGATATACTCAGTTATACGGGTTGGGAAAAAAGTGTTTCTAATATCATGGGTGCATCTCACTCAGAGGTGCTTTTCATTCATTAGCATTGGAAAAAAACAGTGGCATGGAAATGAAGGATAAGGATACTCCAGCTGCTCCAGGTGAGACAGATTGGTTGTGTTTATAGTAGTAAATTCAAGTATGCCTGGGCTCTGAAACATGATGATATTACAAAATGGCTGGACTGTTTCCTGGCATGGATGGGTTTCAATTTACAGTCTCCCAACTGGTTTGGAAAGTGGTAGAGTTTACCAGCATAAAAACAGACAGTTCCATGCCAGTTGGCCTCAGATCCCAGGAAAATTTAATTTACCAGTATGGACATACCCTTTGGGTCCATGAGCTGTCTGGGACTGAACTCAAGTTAATAAGTCTTTCTACTCAGAACTGTGTTTAAGTCCACCTGGTGCCACACTGTGCCGGGGGAAAACAATCCAGGATTTTACTCTTGCAGCCTTCTGCTTCAATTCATTTTGTAACATACACAACAAAGTTCTCATGCATATATCCATAGTGAAACCAATGCACCTTTGTGATGACAAATAAAAGCTTCAGTGTATTACTTGTCACTGAGAGAAACCTGAATACCTCTTCTCCTTTCCTCCTGTGCAGTAGCCCAGAATGGATTGTGGAATTATGTCTGCCTCCAGGCAGGCTCTGCATTTAGTCCATGGGAACTATGTCTTCTCTTTTTCAGGTCCGCCTCTGCCAATAACTAGAAAGACTTAACTGAGGATGTCTGCTCTTATTTTGCACCCTCCAAACAAAGTCTTTGGGCAAATGCTCCTATAAAATATTATGCCCACCCTTAGAGTGAGCAGAATGAAGTAAGGAATTGCAAGATGTCTCTTATTAATTATAAACCACAATTAATTGGTGTTTTACTCAGAAGCTTCATATAAGACAGTGTCAGGACTTCTGCAAGCAAAGACACCAGTGACCTGTGTGTCCCAGCTGGTTAATGGCTGCCTTTTAGCCAGGGCTGCACCAGTTGAACTGGGGATGTTTGCACTGGAAGTCACAATCCTGGCTGTAAGCACATGTGCTTTTCTCTCCCATCTGCCATGGGAAGGTCTGGTCAGAGAATTCACATTACACTGGCTCACTGAAGCTTTCCCTGACAGGCACATCATGCAGGCTGGATTTGATTTTTACAGACAGGCACCCCACCTTTGGCAATAGCTTTTGCTTCTGTGAATTCAGTTGAAACTGAGCTTGTTTCTTCTAATGGAAGAGAACTAGGGAGGTGCACTGAATAAATATAGAGCCACTCATTACAGCAGTACTGACCTTGCTTGACTAGAGTGTACTAACAGCACGACAGGCTGCTTCCAACTTTTTCTGATCACTGGAGAAGAGCAGAAGCATCCCGGAGAAACATCTTGTCTGCCTCATGCAGGTTTCCGGGCCTATGACTTAAGGTAAAAGGTAAATTCTTCAAGGAAAAGTTATCATGAAACATCCATTTTCTTTTCTTTTTAAAGGATTGTAGCTAAAGCAACCATCAGATCTTTTGTTCTACAGATCCCATCTGTATCCCTTTCAATTCAGCTGAGAGCATTAAGACTTGTCAGTCCCCATCCTCCTATACCCACAGGACTCAGGAGATGCTGCTGCACTGACTTCATGGCCATCTTGGGAGCGAGAGACATTTTAGGAGCAGAATAATGACAAAATGGATGTGAAACAGATGATGAAGGACTGCCTCGTGACAACTATAAATCCTCCATTAGACATCATCTTTGTTAAAAGTTGTTGGGAAGACCGACAGATATCAGCAGTACCCTGAATATGCTGTTTTGAAGTGCCAGAGTTTTGATTTTTTAATTTTTTTTTTTAATGTCAGCTCCATGATTTTTATAAAACCTGACTCCTCATATTAAACTCTTAGGGATGGTAATGCTGCTTTCCTGTCAGGAAAGAAAAGTCATGCTTATCTGCCAAGGCAGCTAAGGCTGCTGCTGCTGGCACTGCTCAGTGTGAGTAACATTTACCCCTGCAAACAGAACCTTGCTCTAACCTTCTTCACAGGAGAGAATTTCACACTGCACAAGATTTTACATCTTGTGCACACCTTGCCAGCTAATCTCTATGCAATGCAGGGTTTTCTCCCTCTCCCTCTGCAGTTAATGAATGGGTGTTGCTAAATGATGCTGGCCAGAGACTTCTCCTAAATGTCCTGCTTATTGAGAAAAGAACTGCTTCTTTATGATTTATCATCATTCCCACTTATATCCCTGTATAGAAGATAATAAGTGGCACAAAGGAGAAACTGAATGATACAATCAGGCATTGGCACTAGAGTGGGAACAAATTAGGTACCGGCTTCATCATAACTGTTAATTTGCACCCTCTGAGAGAATGGTGTAAGTTAACTCATGTCTGCTGAAGAGTGTCTTGGGATTCTCATGTACATGCAGCTACCAGGGAACCTCTGATGCTTTGTAAGTTATTATGCTGCTGTGAGTGGTTTGTGTGTTGGAGTCCTTCTTAACCACATTAAGGCAGAATAACTTCCCAAATGGAAGTTACAAAGTGTGTTGGAGACAAAGGTGCTGATATAAAAGTGTGGGAGATTGCTGCTCAAGTTTTCCATTAAAGTGCAAGTTTGATGAAGCTGGGGTGTGTATTGCTTTTGGGCATCTGTCAGAGAGGGAAGTGAAAGCCTTATGGAGCACTGGAGCATGTTATTGGCAGTGTTGTAGGCAATACGGCAGGGGAAAGGATTGCACAAGCTGCTTTTACACTCCTTTAACGTGTTCATCTGGATGGGCTGCATTTTGTCTTCACTCAGGGAATAGGGAAAGCAAAGGGATGGGGAGGAAAAGTGAAACTACAGGGAGGGAAAGCTGAGGAGAAGGCAAGGCAAGGCAAGGCAAGGCAAGGCAAGGCAAGGCAAGGCAAGGCAAGGGCAAGTACAGCTTCTAAAAGAAAGTAATTCCGTTTATGTGTTTTTTTCTTTTTCTTAGGAGGCTTTCCATTAAAAGAGGATAATCCTATCAATACAGAAATTTACTGAAAGTCGGAGTATCTGATTTTGAACTTTCCATTCTCTGTTTTTGAACTGTTATATACCTTATATTGCAAGGGGATAAGTCTCTGCTTGAATTCAACTTGGCAGCATTTAGTGTAACATGACAGATGATCAGAAATACTGTAATCACCAGTCCAATGTCAAAAGACTTCAGTGAGGACAGTCTGAATGAGATGCAAAGTAAATTTAATTTGGAAATGTTGATCAGCTTAAAAAAAATTTAATAAATATGCATCTGAACCAGTTCTTTTGTGTCCCTTAACCAAAATAGCACTACTTTGTAGAAAATAAATGCAAACTCAGGAAGTTCTGTCAAACTGACAATGATTTATCTGACTGATGCTCATTTATGTTCCCTTTATCAGAAAATGCGATCCATACACTTCTAGAGTGTCACTACTTTTCCTTCCATTTCACACCGAGATTTTCTATGCTCAGTAAATAAGTCAAACAAGGATCATTAAAACTAAAAAATTACCTGCAGTCAAAAGGTGTAAAACTGTGAATTTACTAGATATTATGATCTCTTAAGTGCTGTCAAGGATGTTAAAATATTTGGATTAAAAAGAATCAGGGATAGTTAATTGTTGGAAACAATGCTATTAATATTTTAATAGTCTGTAATCTTAATATAGTTCTGGTTACATGATGATGCCTATCACACTGTAAAGGGCAGCTGTGCTCCTGGATATGCTCTCATTCAGCTGTAACATAAAATTGAGGTGCTGATCAAATGTGGTCATGGTGATACTAGGATAATTAAGAAGTACTGTGTGTATTCAAATTGTCTTGGACCATCAATTAAATGACATTAATTACTCTGCTTCTGAAAGTCTACCTGTAATTATGGATTGTTTTTTGTCACATATTTTACTAAAGCATAGATGATGCTTCCACTGAACTTTGAGCAATTATTTCCTGTAAATAACTGATAGTTACAAAGAGACATTAAATTGTTGGTGTTAACTTGGGGGCGTGAATACTAAGAGAGTGTGTGATTTTGTTATAGACTTTGAGTGTGAGTTCCAGAAAGCAACACATAGAGTCAGTTTTATATTCGAGATATAGTTTTATATTTCTAAATAAGACTTCTTCTTTGCACAGCAAAAGGGTGGGGACAAAGGACAGAAGGTGTATCAGGCAAGTTTTTATGAGATAGAAGGAAAAAATTTCTTCGCTGTGAGAGTGACCAAATGCTGGAGTAAAATCCTGGAGACTTCAAGAAATTTCCATCCTTGAAGACATTAAAAATCACACAGACAAGGCTGTGAACACCTCATTCATGAGAAATGAAGGATTGCTATTTGAGAATGGTACTAACCTGGATGTCCCCCAGATGTCCCACCCAACTGAAATTGTTCTGTAATTCTGTGATTATCAACTTTCAGGTTGTCCCTTTCCACGGCCAGCGTGGAGGCATCCAGGAATTCAAACCAGAATGGTATCCTCCTCCTGGGCAGCCAGGTTCAAAGTGCAGCTAATTCACACTGAAAGGACCAAGCGCTTCTCCACAACAACATCTCACTGCTCACTTTTGACTAAATAGCTTTCCTTACAAACCTGGCTCAGATGCTAAACTAAAACTTCCAGAAGAACAGAAATCTTGCTGATGAATAACAGTTTCTGAATGTGCTTTCTGATTCACTGTACTCTTCACAAGCATTATAAAAGGAGGGTATGTTCTTAATGTAACTTTTTCTTTATGGAAATTGTAATCTTCCAGTCCTCTAAATACTTAGTTTGGATCTGGCCATGACTCTCACTTCCTTCTCACAGGCATAAAGGGTCTATAACATTTACCTTTCCTACATGCATGTAGTGAAGCTTCATTTTTTTATGTTATTTCATTTTATTATGTTATATTTATTTATATTTTTATGTTATTTTAGACCCTTTAAATGCAAGCTGGCGTGCTAAAGTATAATAACAAAGTGATAATAAAAAGCAGATAATTTTTGAGATGATGAGAAGGAATGACTGAATTCAGAATATCTACAAAAAATGTAGTATTTAAGGTTATTTTTTCCATGGACTTAATCTTTTTCCTCCTCTTCCCCCTTGAAAGCGTCTCCCCCCACTCTTTCTGTTCCTGCTGTGTATAAGTACTACCTTGCTGTCTACCTTTGTTAGATCTCTGTTAAAAAAAAAAAAAAAAGCAATCAATATTTTAAGAGACCTCCTTTTAAAATAAAGGCTAAATCAAGAAAAAAAATAACAATATAAATAAATTATGAATTCTGATCTTGTTCTGGAAAAGCTAGTGCCATGTAAATTTAAAGCCAGCCTTGTAGCATTTTCAAGTCGCATTTGAGAAGTTACAAGGTGCACACCTGACTGCTTTATTCATCTGTTCTGTGGAGGGAAATTTTGTTCTTTCAAAAAAAGTTGTCATGTTCCTCTATTTTTAATCTCATTCCCATTGTGATTATTGCTAATAGCAGTTTGCTTTTGTACTTTGGGTGTTCCTTCAATAGGAGTTTGATGCAAGAGGTACAGGGATAATGTAAATTAAAGAATTACTTTTGATCCAGCACCTCAGGAATGATTGCTAAGAACTAGAATATTCATTTGCCGTATATAAGTGTGCATACCTAACCTTGGGCAAATATATTTTAAAACAGCGACTCTTTTCTAAATAAACTGAAGGAAAAAAGGAACGTAGTGTCAATGTTTATTATTTTTTTAAAAGGCAAATCATCACAATACTTGGTAGCTAAACAATAAAATTTTCAAAAGGTTTCATCCACAGCAACCTTATGCCAATAAATTCCTTATAAATATTAATTCACAAAAGTTAAAGAAAAAAAGCACAGATGTTTTCACCTTTTGGGAACAGCATTTAATGATCCTCGAGTAAATTCATTTGGCCAAAAAATAATCTTGCACTTATTCCCTATTTTGAGAGCAAACATGAAGAGGATGTTCAAATATTATTTAATACATGAAAAATATTCTCTTAATTTAATTTTTATTTTAATTTAATTTTAATTAAATCTCTGCTGTAATAAGGAAAGGGCAAGAATCTTCTAACTGTACAGAAATACTATAAAGTGCACCATTCCTCTAATTCATCCTTACACTGAAGTAGCAGGCTTGGTTCCCAGGCTGAATACAAAGTTGATGGTTTTATATTAAACATGACTGTGGTGTAATTGGAATTACACATGCATATGTTTGGCCCAATGACTTTATTAACTTTCATCCATAGGCAGTTATTGAAAAGAATATTGCCAGCCCTGCTTGCTTAAAATGAAATGTGCTTCCTGTTTTGGATCCTTCTTGGATGAGAGGAAAGAAAAAAAAAAAAAGGAATAATTTGGTCTGTGCCCAGGTTCTGAACATAGTGTTATTCAATTTCAATTAAAAGTAATAGGAAAAAAGGATACATATATTTTTTGTTGCTTAGCAAAACATGAAATAAGCTCTGGGCTCAGTTTTTGTGTCTTCTCTTTCAGATGTGGATTTTTTTGTATTTCCAAATATGAATCAAGGCTTGCTGTCACATTGAATCTTGCTGTCATTTGGAATAGTATCCTTTTACCCCATTTTACCAGCTTTTTATCATCATGACTATGATAAGAGTTGGTATTTGAATGATGATGAAAGAAAACTAAGGCTGGTCCCATCTTGTGTAACTTCAGGGCCCTGTGACAGAGATCCCCATTTCTCAGTGGTCAGCCACCGTGGTAGTTACATCTCTCTTTCTCTCCATGATGAAAAGTTGACACTCTCAAGGTGCAATTCATGTGAGCCATCACAGATATCTATGTTAAAATGATAACATCTTTCCTAAAATGTCTGTTCCTTCCATTACTGCTGGAGAGAACATAGGAAGGCAGATGAGATGCAGAGATTGGTCCCATGAACACCTGCATTTGGTTAGATAAACCCCAAGGTGCTTTCCCAATTTTACAGTTATTGTAGCACATTCACGCCCTAATTGAGGTCAGGGCTCCATTTCGTGGGTGCAGTCCCCGAGAATAATGGGATTCCATCTGTGTTGAGAAAAAAAATGGCATCCTAATAGACAAGATAAACAAAATAAAATGGAGATTAAATGACCTGGCCTAGATTAGTGGCAGAATCTTGGAGAAAGCTAATGTCTTGGTTCAGTACCCAAACTATAGAAATACATTACCAATTGGGACACAAATCACTGAATATGGCTCCACTGAAATGGCTTGCCCTACACTGATGCAGTGTTGCTGCATGTTGTCTTTGTTATTAATAATGCTCCTGATGAATGAGATTTTATTGATGCTGAGTGATAGTAACCCACACTAGGATTCTTGCTTCCAAGCATTTTGAGTGCATAATGGGACACAACCCATGTGGATCAGGTTTTGTCCACACTGAGAAATATTGTCATCCTGAGATATATTTTGTTATGTTGCATGTTCAGCAAGAAGTGACTTCTGACCAAAAAATTTGTGGGAGCTGGGGCAACGGGAAATCATGGACTGAACTAATGAACTGGCAGGTCCAGCCACAAAGTGATCTGAAAATAAAATGTCTGGAAGGGAATGAGCACTGGGAGGAGAACACACAGAGTTCCCCGAAGGTGGAAAAAAGAAGATGCTGAGTTTAGAAACCAGGGACATTGCAGTGTGGAGAGAGAGCAGCTGATGTGTGGAATAGCTGCCTTTGATTGATGGTTTAATAGGCAAGCATAACTGCTGATTATATTGGCAGAGTGGATATATGGTAAAGCATTAAGAATAGCCAAATTCTGGTGATTTACTTGTCACAACTTTCTGCAATAAATATAAGGAAAAAAACCTTCATAGAAGATGCAAAGGGTATAAAATCATCACTCTAGGAAATTTCACAGCACTTTTCCACTCAGTTTTCAAAAAAAAAAAAAAAAAAATTGTGCCTAGAATGATAAGTACAGAGTTGCATTCAGAATCTTCCAGAATTATTGATAAATGATGATGGAATATACCAGAAGGAAAAAAAAAGGAAAGAAGAACATAAAAATCCACTGTCAGTTACTGCATAATTACAAATCTACAAAAATGACGAGAGGGGAGTGGAAGAAAAAATCCCAGACTTGTATCTTTATTAGGGGCTCAAAATGTCACATATAAGCAAGGAATACTACATAAAATATTAAGCGACTCTAATGCTGACTGGGAAAATTTATAGAGTTGGAGCTGTCTGTCTTAAATCATGCCCTCTAGTTATCTGTGCTTCATCTTGCCTAACTTGCATTCTCTGAGGACTGTGCAAGTTTTTAATTCTGTGTATTTATAAAAAATTTACAAAGGATTAATTTAAGCACTACATTAAGATAATAGTAATAATAATGATAATAATCTGAGATGCACACAGAGGGAGGGAGAAAGATGTTGCAGGAAGGAAGGTTTGCCAAACAGTATTTGCAAAGATGTAGCTTTATTTTTCTCTCTTGTTTGTTTGCTTGGTTTTTAATGAAAACTGATGTTTTCACATCTAGAAAAGTAATTATTTGGCAGTTTGGCAGTTTGTTGCTCTGTTATGAAGAACTGCTGCGGTATATCATTATGGTTGAAACTAGCCTTTCATTACAG
This sequence comes from Aleadryas rufinucha, assembly GCA_013397815.1. Taxonomy (NCBI): domain Eukaryota; kingdom Metazoa; phylum Chordata; class Aves; order Passeriformes; genus Aleadryas; species Aleadryas rufinucha. Next base: position 457,589 of record VZTH01002859.1, read on the forward strand.
CTTTAATAATGATTCTCTACCTGCCACTGCCAGTAATATCAACTTCAGTGAAGTATCTCATGCATTTGCACCTGACGAAAGTACATGTTTTTGTGTTTGGTTTTGGTGTTGGGTTTTCTTATTGTTTCTAATTTTTTTTTTTTTTTGACAAAACTGATGCAAAATAAGTAACATGTCCAGGATATGGGAGTGCAGTGGAGTAAACTCACTTTTTGTGTGTATATTCTGAACCTTCATCTCACACAGTGTCCAAAAACCTTGAAGTCTCCATGTAAACCCAAGATCTGGTGATATTTGGCATGTCTTGGATTAATTAGTTAGAGCACTAAGTGGCTACCTGTGGGTTTACTGCTATCCCAGACAGCGTAAACCCACAGCTGGGATCCTAATCTCCAGCACTCCAGTTCAATAAGCACCATGGACAGAGAAAGGCCAAGCTGGGAGAATCACACAATTGATTAGACATTTCATGAGGAAGTAGTAAGGGGAATACACAGTTTTACATGTGAGAGGAAATTACCTCTAGAGCTGGGGCATGACCAGAAAGAACAAAGACACTCCTCTTTGCTTATAGCAAATTTATTCTAAGAAACACAAATCCCCAAACTCTTACATGTCCTTTCCTGCAAGGGCATGTTACAAGGAACAGCAGGACAGGAGTCAAATGGAAGACATGAATTGCTGACAAAAATGGGAACTTTAAACTTCAGTGAAATCTGTGTAAGGTTCTTAAAACAAGCAACAAATGCTTTTAACTAGAGATCTTTGAGGGAAAGAAACTGTTAAACTGGGAATCACAACTTCAGATGTCTAACTTGGCTGAAATAAAAATTCTATCCACATAGGACTGATTTGCAAAGTTACCCTGTCCCATTTATTTGGAGTAGGAAAACTGAGACTTAGAGGCAGAAGACATGCAAGGAACATGTGAAACAACCCTCCACAGACTTCTTTGGAAGATGCATTCCCCTTAAAAGCCTTCACATGATATCTCCAGGCTATAACTCTCAGCAAGTGCTCAGAATAGTCAGTTCTGTCTCTATCACAGACACAGGGAAAACATTTTACAAGTTATCTTAATTTACTTTATTAACAAAGATATTCTGGTCGTTCAGAGTTTTGGATTCTTGTTTTGGGAAGAAAGTGAATGTGAAAACATTGGACTTGAAAATTCGGATCTTTGACCAGCTCATTTTTGTTATTGCTCTATTATTTTCATTTTTACTTAACTGTTGTAGAAAGATGAAGTTCCTTACTAGTTATATTGTACACATTGAACCATAGTACAGTCAGACAAAGAGATAGCCTCTTCATGGAATTTCTTCAAGGTCAGTGTTACAAAGAATTTGGAAAAAAAGGAAATATTATTATTACCTGGATTACTGATAACAAAATTAGATTAAAGAAGTTAATTTAAAGAAAACAATCCAAAAGCCCAACTGTGGTAGAAGCAGGAATTATTTGTCATAAATTATCCTCGGTACTCTGTCTTCAAATAATTCCTTTTTATTTTCCGAAACCTAAGCTAACATCTGTGGCACATGGCCAAGCCTGAGAAGATCCCTCCGTTACCAGTGGAACCTGAAAGTGCTGTCTGCTCCATCGCCCGTCAGCTCCAAGAGCCCTCTGCCATAAATCACACAGGGATGGGAAGAGACCTTTCCTGTACACCCTATAAGGCATGGAGTTACCTGTCTGGAGTATTTCCCTGTCTTCCTTAAATACAAAATGGTGTTACTGAATAACGGAGATTCATGGAAGAGAGAGAGGGAATAGAAAAAGAAAGAGGCAAGGTACCGCCCCATTTTGTAAACTGAAAGGACTTCAGCTAATGCTCCATAAAAACTGGCTTAATATACAGTTATTACAAAGCTTCAGTTTTTTGACAGATTAAGTGCTATTAAATCACTTTGCTCTGAAGGCACTAAAAGGTCACAAGATGAATTAGTTCAGGCCGTCTTAGCCTACTCCTCAAACGTTGCTCCACTCAGACGAGAGAGGAGTGAAAAAAAAAGAAAACTGAACTGCAAATTATGACCCTCTAAATGTCTACAGGATGCGAAGCTGTGAAGAATGACAGTGCCTTGTCAAAAGCAGGCAGATGGGCTTTTATCAGCTTGCAGGGCAATTTTCTTCCCTTTTTTCTTTTTCTT